>CM025673.2:4667333-4700271 GCA_014621495.2 Entosphenus tridentatus
GATTCATACCTGATGATGATTGCTTGTGTTGCAGTCGAAACGTCGTGAGAATTTTTGTTTGATATTTTTATTATTTCCCTTCTACGTGACTTTACCGAAAGAACCATGAAAGTGAATCCCTGCAGTCACGAAAGCTTTAAATCAAAATTCATTACGACGTGACCATATTTGTGCAAAATCGGTGATACGATTGTGGCGGACGTGATTCCACAAGGGTACAAGCGTGGTATTGCCGTAGCGGCCGCGTGCCGTTGAGACGCCGTCACCCACCTGCAGCTCAAAGAGCAGCGGCAAATGAAAGCCGGAGACAGCCCCTTGCAGAAAAGTGCACCGATAATTATATTCCGGCTGTGATTTTTTTCTGGGTTTCTGTACGTTGTTTACCCTTTGTCGGTGTAGGCACCCACATTCGGTTCCGTCAATTACCGTTGGCGTGCGTTGCCTCAATTTTCCGGCGAGCCGCATAATAAGCGTGTAACGTGTGGCTATTGGGGCCGCCTTAAGTCACGTGTTCCGTGTACACGTGACCCCTTGTCTCCGTGTCCCTCAGCTCTTTCTGTCTCTCGTTAATCTTGCGATCTTCTCACTGATCTGTATCGCTCTGTCTCAGCAAGCCATGTGCTGTTGCAATTTTTGTTCACTTCATAGTTTTTGTTTCCTCTGTCAGTGTTTTTCGCCGTGAGAAGGGTGCACGAGTTCTGTTATGAGGTGAATTAAATCCGAATGATGTTCTCACAAAAAATGTATCCAGTCGTGCATGAGAATTAGGTAGTTGTCGTTTATCCAAATTATATACGAATGGTATGCCAGCGTGTTTCTAGTTTAATGTGCAAACAAGCTAATACAGAGGTAAATAAAGAAGCAATATTACAAACGAGACAATGAAGACGAGACTAAAGCATTGGTTCTTGAATTGAATCACGACACTCGAATCACAGCAATGAATCTCTCTGGGGAATGATCGTTGCTCGCAAAGTGCACCGATAAGTGAATATGCTGCTTAGTTTTTCATGAGATAATTGCAGCAGCCATTATGCCGCTCGTGATGTTGATGAATGGTGGCTGTACAGCCTGTTGTGACGAGGTCCCTAAATGCATACACCCGCACCATAACCACACTGTGGAGGCTTTGCTATGATTTTAAGAGTTCTTGGGAAATTAATATTGCTACAGGAGTAAAATTGATATGCACCGCAGGCACACAGCCTTTAAGCAGCCTCGCCCACTCAAATTATTTAAACCCCATTGTGCAGCTACGAGGCCGTGGTGGAAATTCGATATTCCTGTGGCGAGGGAAAGTTAATCCGTTGCGCACCCATTGACTTCTCAATAAGTGGAACTCATTTTCTTGTCCTCCAGTGGGATGGTGGGGCTTAGTCGATCTCCGACTGGGATTTGAACCTAAAAAGTTCCGATCGCAAGCCAAACGCTCTCACCGCAGTGAGTCGTGCTTAATTAAAGGAAGAGTAGCCATGTGTAATATCATTGGCGAGTGATATCTGAATTGCTCCTAGGCTTACCCTAGGTTGACTCAGCCCTAAATGAGTACTTGTTGCAGTCCATTAAACATCACCGCTGGGTAGACAGAGGCAACCGGGTGCGGTGCTGGGCACGCGCAACCCCCTGGTGTGCCATGCTGCCCTTCGTAGATGCCCGCTAACAGCACCTCTCTGCAGCGACCCATTAAGGCGACGTGGGTGGATCCTTTGTCTTTGCCGCGCAGAGGCGCTGCGAGCGATGAACAAGGTGGCGAGCCACATCAACGAGATGCAGAAGGTGTACGAGGAGTACGGCGCCGTCTTCGACCAGCTTGTCGTAGAGCAGACAGGAGCCCACAAGGAGGTGCGTCGCTGCTGCTGCTGCTGCCCGCGCTCTATCATTCGGTCGCTCGCTCGCTCACCCGCTGGCCTGCTCGTTCACTCGCTCGCCCGCCCGCCCGCCCGCTCGCTAACTCACCCGCTCGCCTGCTCGTTCACTCGCCCGCCCGCTCGCTAACTCACCCGCTCGCCTGCTCGTTCACTCGCCTGCTCGTTCGCCCGCCCGCTCACTCGGCTGTCTCCCGTGGGTGCCAGCCACTGATTGCGTTTGCTAATGACGTGATGAAGTGTGGCGGTCGTCCTGCCCTGAAAGCCTAATGGTCCCCGCAGGTGTCTCTCTCTGTACTGCGTTGGATGGGAGCACAACTTTTTTGTGGCGCGGTACGGTTTCGCGGAGAGTGGTGGCGCAGTGGTTAGTGCATTTCCATGGAGTATTTAAAAAATATATATATATATAATCAATGTGTGCGCACGTACTTATCTCTGTGGTATTAAATGTTTTATTAAAGCAAGGGAGCACCCATTGAGAATAATATACTTCATTATGTGAAGCGGAGTGGTAGCTTAGTGGTTCATACACACCACTATAAACCCAGTGACCTTGTCTTTTTTTCCCGGCCATGGTTATCCACAACGAACCGGTACGGGGGTGGGGTGGGGTGGCTACTAACTCCCTTCATTTCACCAACCCACACTGACCAACGTGGTGAAACATGGTGAAACAACCCCCAATGACTGCTTACACGGCAAAGGGGAGGTATTCCTCGAGCTTTAAATTGACGCAGTGCCGTTAATGATTGTGGATGGTGGTGTTGGTGACGACGAAACGTGTTCTTAGTGCGGTGCCCTTCGTGCCCTTGCTGTGTTTAAAGGTGCACTGTGACAATGCGACTGCCTCGCCCGTCTCT
This sequence comes from Entosphenus tridentatus, assembly GCA_014621495.2. Lineage (NCBI taxonomy): Eukaryota > Metazoa > Chordata > Hyperoartia > Petromyzontiformes > Petromyzontidae > Entosphenus > Entosphenus tridentatus. The sequence continues at coordinate 4,670,059 of CM025673.2, forward strand.
GTTTTTAGTGGGCATTGTTCATTATCTGTAAACACGCTCCTCGCCCTTGCCCCGGAGCATATGTTAAGTACGTCTGCAGATACTGACCTGCCTAAAAATAGCAAGATTGGATTTCTGCGTTTTTAAAGGAGATGGCCGTTGTCGTGTTCTGGCATCGGGTTAAATGCCACACGTTGGACAATGCCCGATAAAACCAGCGGCTTTTCTTTTGGTGCGTTGACGAGGAAATGTAGCAGTTGACTGCTCAGCGTTCACGCTGTGTGGGAGGTTAAATTCGTTTATTTTAATGAAGGCCAGACTCGGTAAAGGCCAACATCATCATCGTCATCATCCAGTTGAAGTGGAAAATGTGGCGGTTATTGCGTGTTGGTCCGCTTGATATCTTTTTTTGGTTCTTCAATTGTGTAATCTACTCTTCAACTGTGTATACAAAGCACACGGCAAACAGCAGTGCAGTGTACGTATGTTGTTTGAATAATTTGCTCAAATTAAAGCGATGCTTTTAACAAGGCAAATTGCCTGTTTAGCATGAACATTACAGATCTAGTGTTACGAAATACCGCATATGAGTTGGTGAAATTGCTCGCCTTTGTTTACTCAGAAATACGTAAGCAAAAGGCTCTGATATTTACACTCAATGTTGTCTGATCATATTACATTTCATTGGCGCCTTCAGTGTCACCCAGGGCTGCACCTGAAGACAGGCTCGCGTTACAAGCGTCTTAAAAACAAAAAGCAGCTGGTTATATTTTAGTGCTGATACATTTTACTCTAGAGAAAGAAAAAACACATTATCGTGTGACGATTGAGAAAATGGAGGACAGTGGTCTTCTGAGATTTGTTTGGACATTGGGAGAGAATAAATGCAGGTTACGTTTGTTAGAGAAAGCAAAATGTCGAGTTGAATGGTAGAGAAGGGCAAGAGAGGGAGACCTCGGGAATGGTTGCGATAAGAGGACGACAGGGGGGGAGCGTGTGTGGCGTGGGTATGCAATTGGTGCAGAAACAGTGGAGTGGAAAGCAAGGACCAAACGAGAGGGCCTTAAACACTGGGAATTTGCTGAAATTAAAATGTTGTCCTTAAAGTGAGGATTTGCATTTTATCATTCACATTTGAGGGTTACAATTTATAGTTTACAAAGTGCAAATTGGGGTTGTTTTGTGATGTTTAAGACGTAGGCTTTCCCTACCGATGTTATTGATGTGGAATTGACATTTTTGGGTCGGATCGCGTGAGCACAATGCCACTGTGTGTGTCGTCCACCCTCCACCACCCTGTGTGCTGTGTGTAATCATTGTAATGAATTAATTTTACCAACACAAACGTTTGAGATTTGCTTAGAGGCTCCTGCAACGATGGCAGCAATACATTAGCTCCACATGAAATGTACGGTACGCAATTTATGTGACTCGCGAGTAATATCTATATTTTTTATATTACGTTAAAGTTAAATATTGAAATTCATTCAGAAGCATAGGCGTACAACCTCCATTACTGACATGGCGTGGGGAGGCCTTCATCCAGCAGTGGTTAGAGAAATTATTAGGCTTAAATGTAACTTATGTTCCCGCTTTGTTGTGTACGTGTGCTGTGTTGTATGCGTTTGTGTTGGTTGACATGTGTGTGTGTGTGTGTGCACGCTGTGTATGCGCTGTGTGTTTGTGTGTGCTCTGTACTGTGTGTGTGCTGTATAAACGTATGTATGTTGTGCACTGTGTATGCACTCCACGTTTGTGAGCTTTGTTGCTCTGTCGCGCGGTGCCGCGCAGGTAACGGAGCTGTCCATGGGCGACCTGGTGATGAATGCCCCCGTGCTCTGGCTCAACCCTCACCCGGCCGCCGTGAGCAGGAGCAAGAAGTGGCCGGAGGCGCACTTATTTGGTGAGATCCGGTCACACACCGCTCCTGCACCTCATGCACAATCTCACCTCTGTCCAGCCCCACCTTAACCTGGCGCCATGAACCCAGAATCACCACCGTCCGGCCCCACCGCAGCCCGGCTCAACCGCCAACCTGCCCTACAGCAGCCTCGGCCCCATGACAGTATGGTTCTCCCGCCATCTGCCCTACCACAGCCCGGTCCCACCACATCACGGCACCATCGGCGCTCGGCCTCACCGACTTTTCTCCACCACCGGCCGCCCTTTAGCCCCACCGCCACCCAGCCGGCCCTTTTGCCAGTAAACTGTTTCTTGTTCATTTCTTTCCTCTTCTGCTAAGCCAAAAGTTCCGTTATTTTAACGGGTGGTTGCTGAGATTGTCTGCCTCCGTGTGATTCTTAACCTCGGCCTTTTACGCTCGTCATATCCATCGTATTCGTATTTTGTTCAACTTCGTCTTTCCGTCAATGTCACCCTTAACCTCCCTCGATTCCTTCTCTCCTCCACCGGTATCCCAGCAGCACTTTCTAATTTCGTCTTCTTATTTAGTCAGCCGATATTAATTTTTCACCAAAAAAAAACACAGACCGCTCTTGACAATGTCAGCGCCAGATGTGTTTGAACGACTGAGCGAGCTTTAGCCGTGGTTGGTTTTGGCCGGTGTCAGCGCCGCTAGGTTTTCGGAGTAAACGCGTCTGTTAAAAAAAAAAAACCCACCTGCATTAAATTTCAGGGGAGCGAGATCGACGTGTGATAACGCTCGCTCCGTCCGTCATATGTGTGTGCAGTGTTCAAGAAGGCAGTCGTCCTCATATGCAAAGAACATTCTAAGCACAAGAAGAAGGTAAGCGAAGAGATGCATTTGGATTTTTCTGGGAACAAAATAATAGCCCACAAAAGCTCAACGGATAAAGGGGAGTGAATTATTAATTGTACAGCCAGTTGGAGAGAGATGTATAATAAAATATATCAAAAGTGGGACTGTCGAGTGTTTTAATAAAGCCAATGTGGTTTTTAAACAATATATGAAATGGGGATTATCAAGTTTATTCAGCCCGCACTTTAAATTTGGGCCTCAGTCATCACTACGGCTGCTTAATCCTGCTGCTAACTCTGCTGCTGCGTGCAGCTGTGTCTCATCGTGCACCTGGTCCTGATGCGTCACTGTTGTTTGCTGCTGCTGCTGCTGTGTGTAGCTGTGTCTCACTGCCACGCACCGTCTCATGTGTTCCTGGCTCACAGGAGGAGCCCGACCCGTTCAAGTTCAAGTACATGATTCCCCAGACTTCTCTTCAAGTCAGGACCGGCACTGACACAGGTCTCGCCCGTTTTCTTAAATCACGAGTGGTTCGCAATTCCTGCCGCCGGTTTCCAGTTTTAATGCCAACGCCGTTGCCGTCGGCATCGTTTGCCGACGTGGAAGGAAAGCAGCACAAAGCGAACAACGTCGGGGAACGTCGCCCGTACACACGCGTTGTGCGACGCTTTCCAAACATTTTGGTGGCCTTGTTGGGTAACTACCTTGCAACATGGAAGCCGACGGGGTCAGCTGTCAGGGCAAAATGTGTTTTCGTATTTCGAAACTGTTATTTTTGTCTTGTTTGTGTCTCCAAGTATTAAAATTGTTTTCTTATCAATTTGGCCCCGTTGTAATCCCGTCTCGTGCTCCTTTCTGCGTGGAGTTCATAAATGTTCTTCCCCCCCTGTTCTGCATGGGATGCTTCCATATTCTCCGATTGCCCACCAAGCGTTGTAACTATTGGTCAAACAAATCAGTGCTCTAAAATTACCTGCAGATTACTCAATTGCGATTACGCACGGCAACATCGCCCACTAAACCTGGCAGGGCCCTCCTGAAAAAGGAGTCTTTGAGACTCGGCGAGGCTTTCCTGGGTAAACAAGCGTTGTAACAATAATGGTTGAGATTGAGGTTTCATAGCACAGACCGCTAGCCACTACTGTTGCGCCACATGTAATCCGAGTGTTTTTTTTATTCTGCATAGAGAGAGTGGTGGGCTCTTCTCACGGCGTGCGTTTTCTTGCCTCTCAGACTCTGAGGCCGGAGCAGAATGGGAACTCGTCCACGTGAAGTCTGAGACCGAGGGCCGGCCCGAGACCGTGTTCAGGGTCTGCTGCAGGTACATTCCAGCGCCTAGGGAGGCAGGTGTTGGTCGATCGCTCGGGGATATCATCACACGTTGTTAGATTGCCTTAAGCTTGCTGCGCTGCGAGTTGGTTCGGCGATGACCTCGCAGAAAGTAACTTTTTGAAGCGGTTCAAATGTGTGGGTTTTCTCCGATTTCATATCAGAAGGAATTGGCAAAGAAATGTTAAACTGCGTGACCGACCGGGGACTAGTGTTAATGCACCATGTGGTGGTTGAGGTCAGGGCCAGTGCTCTAAAAGATGAAGCGACGTTTGGCTAGCCACCGAACAAAGACGGTCGCTGCATCGCGCGCTTTAAGATGAGTGCACACAGCAAACACATTCAATTTGGTTTTGCACTTCATCATCAACCGCGTTCAATTCACTGCTGTACGAAAGTCCCGTTCGGCCCTCGGTGAGGATGAAGATTCCCCACCCCTGCACTTATGAAACGTGCCATTTTATTGAGGGACTGTGCGTTGCCTGGTTGTGGTCTGGGACTGTTTTTGTTGTTGCCCAAGTTTGCATTTAGTGTTGAAAAAGCGGTAGCAATGTATGTACTTCTGCAATTTGTACTTACATACTTTATCGATTTTTTTCATTTATTTTGCGCTCCTATCGTTTTGTTTGTAATTTGCTGGCCCCGCCCCCCTGCTGGAAATCTGTGAAAAAGAGCTTCATAGCTCATCGGATTCCTCCTGCAGTCTAAATAAAGCTTGTGATGATTCTGAAACACCGCGTCGCGACGAGCAAACCACCCCTCCCGTAAACCTGGCGGCGACCTCGCGTTTGCAGCGACGCGGAGTGGAGGGAGCGCATGGTGCGGGTGGTGCGTGCGGTGCTACGCGAGGGCTCCCGCCAGCGGCTCTGCAAGGCGGCCAGCGTCCCCGCCAAGTCGCCGGGCTACCTGCCCTTCGGCGGACGGCGCCTATCCGCTCTCAAGGCGCGACGGCTCCGTGCCGGAGCAGGTGACGTTTGCCCCCGCCACCCCCCCCTCCCCAACGCCGTGTGAAATCGCGCGGGTCGGGTCTGTGAAGACGCGTTGGTTACTCCTGTCGCTGCGCTGGAATGTCAGCGAGGGCAGCGTCGTCATTCTCTCGACGCGTTTCTCGCCGTGTTCTCGATCCCTTTGCTGCAGTCCCTTTTCTTCGTAGGGTCATTTTTTCGTCACTTGGTTGTCATTGCCAAATACTTTATTTGTTTCGTTGCTATTATTTCTATGCGTGCGTACAAAAACGGTAAGTTCACGTTTATCCTTAATCTTCTGGATGTGTGGAGCGTGGTTATTAAAAATGCAATAATGGGCCTTTTGTCTTGGAACAAGATTGAAAAGAGATTTTCAATTCCCCTCCGCTCCCTCCTCCCCGCTCGTAGATGCGCGCCGTCTCAGCCGCTACGCGAGCGACGGCCTCTGCTGCGATGACCCGGACGACGACTTCAACGGCAGCGCCAGCGCCATCGGCGAAAGCGGGGGCCGCGTCGGTGCCGCTGGCGGCGGCGGAGGAGGAGGGGGGTCCGGCGGCGGTGGCGGCGGCCGGGGCCCATCGTGGCGCCGGACGCGCGGCAGCGCCGGGCGTGCTCACGCCATCGAGTTCCGCTCGGAGCCGGAGTTGGCGGCGCGATCGTCGCGACCCCGCCGGGAAGACGGGGGCAGCGTGCGCGAGACGGACATCCTGAGCAGCGACGAAGACGACGACGATCGGCGGGGACGGGGCGGCGTGGGCGGCGTGGGCGGCGGCGGCGGCGGCGCGGGCGAGCTGTGCGGTGGGCGCAGCACGGCCAAGTCCGTGGAGATCCTCGCAATGTCGGACGACCGCTACGCCGTGGCCACGGAGCCCGGCCGGCTGGCGTCGCAGGTCCACGAGCGGTCGGTGTCTCCCGCGAGGTCGGACGGGGCAGCGCCGGCGCTGCGGCCGCTCCGGCAACAGAAGATCATCTTCGACGCCGTCGGAGGCCACGACGAGGGAGGCGGAGGCGTTGGCTGTGGCGGCGTCGGCGGCGTCGGCGGCGGCGTCGGCGGCGGCGGCGGAAGAGTCGGGCCGCGGGGCTCGCCGCTTCGCCGCAACGCGAGTGACCAGTCGCTGAACTCGTTGCTCAGCGAGATGGGAATCTACGAGGGGCTCAGCGGCTCCGACACCGAGTGAGGACATTACGCGAGTTTGCTCCTTGGGGTTGGAGCAAGTCGTGGTAAAGCCGGACGGAGACTGACGGTCGCCGCTGCATCGGGTCGGCCGTGGCGAACAAGGGATTGTGGGATTCTGTCGTGGGGTCGGTTGCAACGTCGCTTGAGTAAACGTATATCGGACTGTTCGACTCTTTACAAGTATATTCACATGTTAAGCGACTCCACTCGCGTCCCTTGGTTGCGTCGAAGCAGCTCTCTATAATTTATGTAAAATTAAGCACATTGGCTGTCCAGTGCTACATTGGGCTGGTTGCGTATTTAAAACGAACGTTTAATTCAGCTCGATTCCTCAAGCTGCACTGTGTGCCGACTGGCTGCTTATTCGATGGGAGCCATCGATTGAAGGGCTAAGGGCAATGTTTATTTTTTTCATTTAAATGTTCGCTTTGAAGCGGGTACGATGTTAACGCTGGAATCATATATTCCTCCTTTTCTCACTGGAAAATTATTTTGGAAGGCGCAGGTAAATATCTCCCGGGCCTACCCGTTAATTTAAAAACTACATGCGATGGGGATTTATTTTGGGGGGTTTTTCCTCAACGATTGTGCGACAAAAAAGCCGACCGTTTGTTATTTAATGGTTTAGTGCAGCTACAAAGGCTTTCTCACGAGCAGCTTTTTTCATTTATCTCCACCAGCTGGTGTCCATGAATGCGCCCAACCCACACCACCACTGGAGGACCCATGGCAAGGTAATGCATGGGGCAGATTCCAGAATTGTCCCTTTAGCTTTGGCTCCATTCAGGATTAATTTCCACAGTGAAACCAGTCCCCGATTGGGAGGAGGTGGCCCTGAAACAGTTTTAATCCGATTTCGATTGCCGGCGTGCACACACGGAAGATGTTGGCATATGACAAGTGGAATTCTGACAACAAGACAATCTCGCAAGCACAAGCCCGGATAGGACCCGGTCTCTGAATGTTGTGGACTGTGGCTGAACTTGAAAGTCCCAAGGGAAAGGGTACGGTTTGTGAGATTCGTTCTCAGAGTGAATCTGGGCTGAGCCCCAGGAATGTGGTGTGGACTTGTCTCGGCGAGTTCCTTGCTAGTACATTTGTAAATGATGTGATTGCCACACTTTCTGCATGAACGAACCTGTGTGTGCCATGGAGGTTTGTGTAGGACTGTGTGCGCTCTCCAGGAGCCTTAAGCATCTGATGAACAAGCTTCGGTTCTTTGGAGATTCTGCGCGGAGTATTGAGTAGGTCGGTGGTGTGGACTGCCCTGGAACCCAGCACAAGCCGCCTTACCTTTGTTGGGATGGAAGATTTGTGTGATCTGCTCGCCTTAACTGACAACACAGTATCGCCAATCGGATTCAATGAGAAGAACAAACAAGCGCTGTCAAGTTTAGTATTTCGTTCATTGATCCATTGGCTGTATTTTAATTATTTTGCGTGCTGGACATGGGACTTTTACGACGAAGTGCGATGTTACAGGGTAGAGTGCAGCGTGTGATGATGGTTTTGAGCCGTGCACTCGTCTTGGAGCAGTGGAAGTGACTGGGGATCGCCTGGCTCTCATGGTACTGTGCCCGCACAAAGCGTTAATCATAATCATTACAGGGCGTTAAGTGTGTCTGTGGACGTCGTGCTAGCCCGAGATCTCAGTCACCGCTTTGCTGCTACTGCTGCTGCTGTTGTGGTGCGCTGATGTGCGTCGTTTTATTTTTTTACCGCTCTTCCCGGCGAAGGAAAAGCTTCACCAAAACGCGAAGCGCGGCACGGCAGTGCTGGCGCGAGGCTAAAGAGGAATGTATTGAGCAGGGTGAGCACCGCCTGGACTCGCTCGCCACCACCGTTCGCGGGTGACTGCTCAGACGGTGCTCGTGCGTGAAATCCGGGGTCTCGACGCGAGCGGCGTTGACTTGCCTCGTTAGGGCGTCGTGACCAAGGCTGGCTCGTCCTGCCCGGCAAATCCGGCATATCAGCGGCCGTCTCTGTGCGTTTTGTTGCACTGCGCACGCAACGCGTGGATAATTCACTCCCAAAGCTTGTCGCGCATCTTGCTGCCGATGGGCCGGAAACGTTTCCCAACCAGGCGGCAGTTTCACCGCATCGGTCTCTCATCCCTTTAATTTCCGCCCGCTGTCCGCTGACCATCCTTCGCCTACTCATCCGTTGACCCGCCCACCCACACTCACCTGCCTGCCCATCCACCACCCACCCACCCAGCCAGCGTTTGTGTTTTTTTTTTACTCCTCTCAAGTTGTTTGCGTGACAATCACGATAAATGTGGGGGGGCGCACGTGAACCGCCGCTCGGTTTTGCCGTCGCCCGTGCCGGCAAAGCACCGTTGTTTGCCTCTCCACGGTGGCCTGTCGAGCTTTATGCCTTCTTGTGGTACTGTTGTTGCTGTTCGTTCATTTGTTTCGTCGTTTTCGTCAATTTGTTTCCTTCTCGTGTAATGTTTTCTTCCAACTGCCTATCTATACGTGTGTATGTACATTGCTAACACGAGTTGTGGATTTTATTCAGCGTAGGGCTTTGAAACGTTTTGTAATAAAAACAAACAAAAGAAAACCGATCGACGTGAGCTGTGGTGTTCACGTGGCGTCGATGTCAAATCGTGTTGGCCGCCTGAGTGGGCGCTCGCTGCCGTGTCAACGGAGATGCCTCCACCACCCTCCCTTGGTGTTGACGTTCGTCTCAGCCCGGCGGCACCCTCATCGCCCATCGCGGTTCTGTGCGAGGTCCCACAGCAGCACACATCAGTTTGTTGCACGGTTGGCCACATACGGTGCGAAGGAAGTTCAACGTACTGTCATCATCTGATTGCTGCTGCTGCTGCTTTTATTAGCAGCACAAATAAACTGGCACGTGCGCCGAGCCCTGATTCGTCGCAGCAAACACTCGGGACGCTGAGCTACATCACAGCGTTACTTCAAAGCTAGAACATGCTATTAGGTAAAGGCTCCATAAATGTTTCCTCTGCTCCATCGGGGTGTGTGTTTGCGCAATGGGTGTTCGTTGACTTTCCAGCATCACCCGGTTACGTTCAAGACCGCTTCGCTACTCGTCGCTGCAAAGAAAGTCACGTGATTGCAGGTTGCGTCTTGTCATCTTCTGCGTTGCCCAGAAACGTGAAGGACAAAGCCATCGACGTGCTGGCCACTTGGGCCAAAAGTATCACTGGTGACATGTTTTACATTTTCCTTCACGTGGGTGACAATTTGCGTGTGGGTAGGAGAACGGAACACGGCGTCTTCACGATGTCCCGTGGGAGAAAGGGGGAGAGCGCAATAAAAATCGTTCCGTTCTTGTTCGCCTCTTGGCTTTGTCGGGGGCCCCACATGCACATCCGTGCCATTGCCTGGCCCACGTGTTGCGCTCGCCTACCACGGACAACCCACACACACTCTCAACCCTGTCAACCCCTTACCAGTGCCCTACCTTATTACAGACCATACTCTTAGGTTTTTTCGGTAAAGTCACGTAGGTAAAAAATAATAAATACAATCTGTTTAGAGTGAAGAGGAAGGCCGGCGTCTCGAGAAGCTGTGATTTCTTGTCTGTTAAAAACTCTGAAATTCCTCTCCGTAGAGGCCATTGAACAGATTTTATTTATTATTTTTCACCTACGCGACTTTACCGAAAAAACCTAAGAGTATGAATCCTTGCAGTCACGAAAGCTTCAAATCTAGAATTATTACAGACCAATTCAGACCTTATTGGCCACCCCCGTGCCGCTTATAAATCTCAACGTTCATCCTACAACGTCCCATCACAAGTGAGAAACGCAAACAAATAGACAAAACAATATTATTTTCTTGCTCGTGTTGAATCGGATGGACGCCGCACAGACCTGAACCCCCAATTTCGCTGTGCAAGAATACGGCTAAACCGTGTGGGTTCATACTCTTAGGTTTTTTCGGTAAAGTCACGTAGGTAAAATATAAAATTAAAATGAATAGAAGTAATAATATAAATAGTGATTTCTTATTTTATTTATATTATTACTTCTATTACTTCTATTTTTTACCTACATGACTTTACCGAAAAAACCTAAGAGTATGAATCCTTGCAGTCACGAAAGCCCCGTATGGGTTCAGACAGCTATGCCTGAATAAACATCGTTCCGTTCTGTCCACCTCTTGGCTTTGACGGGGGCCCCACACGCACATCCGTGCCACGCCTGGTGTGGTGTTTGCCTACCACGGACACGGATAAAGACAAAGATCCCCCATATGGATTTAACAGACTGTTGGGGCAAGTGCTGTTTGTGAGCACCTATGAAGGCCGGCACGGCTCACGAGGGTGTGGGTGGCCAGCACCACGCCCAAGCCGCCTTTATCTCCCCAGTGGCGATGTTTTTACGCACCGGTCCTGGACCGGTTCAGATAACACTGGTCAACAAAATAAAAATAAAAATTTCTGGCCTGGACTTCTGCAGCTCTTTTAGACTAATTTCAGGGTGCTGATTCCAAATCTGATGTCAGATTTGCTCTATCACATCTCACTTTATGCTATCGGCATACCCCATTTTCATTGATTTTACCCGAAATTAACTCTGTCACTTATGATTGCAAGTTGTTGCGAGTCAGTGACTGCTTTAGTGTTAAACATGGTGCTGTATTTTTAGGATAGTGTGTTTATAATATTTTATATAGATATCCACATTTATTTAATTTTTTTCTTCTGCAGTTTTTATTGAAAATGCAATATTTGATATCTCATGTGATAGACAAAAACTGATGCCAGATTTGGAATCAGCACCCCAAAATTACCTTAAAACCGTTGGAATACCTTATGCCAGAAAAAGTGTGTTGACCAGTGTGTTGACCAGTGTAATCGTCACTGGATGTTGGCCGCGAGCGGGAATCGAACTCAGGTCCGCCAGGTTCGTAGCGCAGCGCAGCTCCCACGTACAACCCAACCCACACATTCTAGATTTGAAGCTTTCGTGACTGCAAGGATTAATTTACCAACCCACGCACTCCGTGCACAGGGGGGCATCCTGCCACGGGAACTCAACTTCCCGTTCCCCCCATCCACCCACCACCACCACAGACACCCTCCCGGGCTCTGGTTAAACTTTCACCACTTTTTACATCCAGAGCCCGTGGCCAAAGGTCGCCGGTGGGGGGAACGGTCACATGACGACGCACGGAACTCTCGGCGCTTGCGGAGCGACGGACGGGAAAGCGTCGCGCCTTCGATTCGTTTCGTCGCTTCGGGGGGAGCTTCGGGAGAACCTCAAAGGCACGGGCGGGGTCAGGCAGCCAGCTCCCCCCCACGCCATCCGATGGCTTCGCAGGTAAGAAGAGCGGTAGAGGGGGGGGGTCGATCCAGGCGACGTTTGAGTTTTTTTTTTATAAACCTGGGGGGGGGGGGGGTTCTGCTTAACGGGGCCCGGTCACGGTGTTGAGAGCCCTCTCGGGGAGTTGCGTGGCACGGGGAGGGCAGGCCGGGCGTTTTCGTGGCAGTGCCGCTACCTAGAGTTCAACCTGGTCTTTGTACCCGACGTCGGTTCTATTGATCTATTTCAACAATCAGAAATCGTGTGTGTGTGTGTGCGCAGCAGATCACGGTTAAGGAGGAGGCCGAGTTTTGAAAGTTCAGTGGAACTGTGGCGGGATGATGGGCCATGATGGTGATGGGTTTGGTTTGAGCCGGAAAGGTTTTGGCAAGGCAACGTTGTACAGTAGTAGGTGGGTAAAGGGAGTAGTAATGCTGTGTGGAAATCTTTTTGTTTCAAAGTATGCTGCTATTTTAAGGTAAGACTTTGAACTCAAACAATGTTGAGCAACACCCACAATTCGCATGTATACATTTAATTGGGACAATGTTCCTGATGCAAACAGATTATTATATATATGTTTTACAGGAAACTCAATTGCGTGTTGGATGTTGCTGTTGTAAGCAGCGACAGAGTGGTGGACTAGCTCACCACCGCACTATTAAACCCGCAAACCTGAGCTTGAATCCCGGGTGACAGCCAACATCGTTGGCAAGCGGTTGTTTCAACTTGTCCTGGGGCACCTTGAACCCTTCAACAACCCTTGACTGGTCGAAGTGTTTGCCCGCACAGTCGTAATAAGTCGACGTGCTCCGTAAAAACGGGTCTCTTTTTAACAGGAACACGCGGTCACTTGGGGGGGGGCTAGTTAACACATTCCGTGGAAGTATGACTCCACTGGCTAATAACATCCGTGGCCAGAGATACCTGTGCGGACATGTCCTGGAGCTTCCCCAGCACCAACCCTGACCAGGGTGGCAAAGTGTACGGTCAAAGCAACCGCATTTGAGTTGGGGGGGGGCATTCTATCCAGCAGTCGTGAGTTGACTACTCAGCGATTCATACCATGTTAACCCCTTTATCAGGGCCCTACTTTACTAGATACCAATTCAGAGCTTACTGGTCACCCCGTGCCCTTATAAATCGTTCATCCCACAAAGTCCCCATCCACAAGAGAGGAACACAAAGACATGTTGTTGCCCGTGTTGAAACGGCTGTACGCCGTATGTACATGAAAACAAAATTTCCATGCACAAGAATACGGGGTAAACCGTATGGGTTGTGACCGGATTATCCTATTAGCAAACGTAGCATATGCTACGAGCCCCGCGCTAAATGCTTTCAAGCAATCAATTCCGGTTCAGTGATTCTGCACTTGCTCTATAAATATAGTACTATACCGCCTTCAACTTGTACGAACCACTGGGTGTTTAAGGTTAGCGACTTGTCGTATTATCTGGCTGTATAACAAATGCAAAAATACAATTGCTTTACTATGCAAGTAAAAAATTCGTGTTTTAATATTTACTTATTTTTTCATGGCCCCTTGATAACATAGCTTAGTCCGGCACTGGTCGTGACAGTTATGGAGATGTAAAATCGTTTTTTAAAATCCTTTATATTAAGTTCACTTGCTTGCTTGCGCGCTTACGACCGTGCAAATCTTTCGGTCTTTTTTTAACCCACTTCCCGTGATCCAACCGAGCTGACATTTGCACACAGACTCGTTGTGCGTGACAATTTATTTTCGTGGAAATTTTTTTCCAAAATGTTACACTTTTTAGGAAAAAATAAATTATATTTAATTTCCAATTGCTTAATGGTGGCAGGCAATCATCTGACCCGTAGGTGTCAGCCATCTCAAGCCAGAGGACGAGAGGACTCTAGCCGCCACGCATATAAAGGATTTATAGTGAAAAACTTTGTTTTTACGGGTTAATTTTTTTTATCGGACCGTGCGCTCCGGGGTGCCGCCTTCGAGGGCACGTGGCGATCACGTGGCTCCACACCTGCGTCGTTCCTTGTTCACAAAACCTCCCCCAGTCGCCATCGCATTTGTGACGAGTCTCCTTGCGGTGTCATTAGTCTCGCAGCACTCCTCCTCCTGCCTTTCTGATTTACGTTCACTTTAATAACAAAATCTTCTTCAGTGAGTGTTTATTCTAATGCGAGTTGCGTGTTTTTTTTAATTGACAGGATGGATATAATTTTAAAAATAACGCGCCCTTCCAAGAAATATAATCTATTATATTATCATATCTGGCTGTCGCCTGATGAAGCTAGTTGTAATTACTGGCGAAACGTCGTACTCAGATTGTAAATGTTGTGGCTTTGCTCTCTAACACGAATTTGCATGTTCTGTTTACGTGACAAACATTACTAATTGGCTGTGTCGGGTGGTGGCGGGTTTAACGACACGTTTATATATTTATATGCGATCTAACCCAAAAAAACTGTATTATGGATCTCATCTGTATGGCTTTCCTTTGTCAATCTACTGCTGGATGAGGGTCTCCCTCGAACGGTGCCGCTCGTGGGCGATTTGACTGTACAGTACCTTAGTTGCCAGACCGCGCAGGTTACTGAAGGTGGGGGAGTCAGAAGTAAAATGTTATCGATTGCTCTGCCCTTGTCCTCTGTTGCCCGCAACTTTGCTGCATAGCAAACCTGTCACTTCAAACCTGTTTTAATCTGAAGATAACCTGGCCATAATCAGGCTACAAATGCGCAGGCCTTTCCTATTGTGTCTAATAATGATAATAAGTGCATTTAGGTTTAGTGGTTCGTGCCAGTGAATCACACACTGCACAATTAACCTCGTGACCGAAGTTTGATTCCCATCCACGGCTATAACATTAATGCCTAATTGATAGATTAATCGATCCTAGACTTCCCTGCCTCACCAACCCACACTGACCAGCGTGGTGAAGCATGGTCAAACAAAGCACTTGACTGGCATGGTGTGTGCGGAGGCCTGCATACAACAGCGGATTGACGAATGGTTGTTTATTTTGTATTTAGATGTGTTGCAGATTCTAACGAATGAGACATTTATATTCAGGACAGTGTGGTTACTTGGAAAGCAATCTGTAAATCAGAACACAAGATGCCAATAGGGGCCGTTCATAAATGACGTCACGCACCGGGGAAGGGGGGGGTCAGACATTTGTGACGATGTGTGATGAGGGGGGGTGTAAATGTGACGTCATCAAAATGCGCAACTTTAGATAAATATAGACAACACGTTCTACTTAATTAATGGACTTTTTAATAAATGTTTTCTCCTACAACATCAGAGTGCAGCGCCACATTAAATACACACTACAATGACAATAGTTTAAGCGATTTGAAGCTTTCGTGACTGCAGGAATCCATATACTCTTTGGTTCTTTCGGTAAAGTCACGTAAATAAAATTGTATTTTATAAAGTCACAAAATAAATATTTATTTTATACCTACGTGACTTTCCCGAAAGAACCAAAGAGTATAAAAAAATATTTCATTGTGAAGAGCCGAGCCATCTCTCCTTTTGCTCTTTATTTTTTAAACCAGTGAGCAAACCATACAGTTGTGTTGATTTCCTCTCTGGGGGTTTGCCAGGTTGTCGCGGGATTGCACGGGAGAGTCCATGGCGTCCAGCCGAGTTTATTTCCTCAATTTAATTTTAGCTCCTCCAGGAAAGAGGCAATGACGTCTCAAGGCCTGATAAGGGGACCGCCAATAAAGCAGTACAAAGACAAAAGATCCACGTACAGCCTTCACAAACTGTTGGGGCAAGTGCTGTTTGCGAGCACCTATGAAGGCCGGCACTGCACACGAGGGGGTGGGTTGCTTAAACCACACACTGCACCAGGTACTCATTTTAGGCTGAGTCGACTTAGGGGAGGAGGGCCCAGGATCGGTTCAGATAAATCGTCATTGGTGGTGGCCGTGAGTGGCAATCGAACCCGGGTCGCTGGGTTTATAGTTCAGCGTGCTAACCACTACACTACCGTTCCCCATGATAGAACTGTACAGTACGCACCTGTAAAACCTACTGCAGGTCTGGCTGGGTTAGGTTACACAAAAGGCTGAGGTGGGTGTGATTATGATTTATTATTATGCTTATTTTTGTATGATGTTGTTTAGTCAGGAAAGCCTCACTGAGTCTCAAGACACTTTTTCAAGAGGGTCCTGCCAAGTTATTTTGTCATTCGGGGTCAATGTTGCTGCTCTGTGTAATCCCAATTGAGTAATGTGTCGGTCAATTTTCAGCATTTGGATGTTTGGCCAATACCAGTTACATTGTATTTTTTAGCTATGGCAGGAAACCGCGGAACATGCAAGCTGGACACAGAGAGGCACCCGAGTCAGGAATCAAACCCAATGCCTTCTTGTTGTGAGGCATACGTGTTACCACTGCGCCACCCAAACGAAATTTTCATCCATGTACTCTGTAATGAGTGTGTGTACTCGTATGTAATGCACATTTATTTAAGGACGCTACTGGACAGTTGGAGGCAGGCACCCTCCAGAATCAACAGAAGGCAGAGGAGTGACGCTCACAACAACGAGCAGTGCCCCGGGCGGATAAAACGCAGAGAGTTGGCACAGCAGGGGGTACAGGTGGTGCGTGCATCTGCTAGTTATCTCAGTCAGTAAACCCATGGCACCTGGGTCTCTTCCGTGACATCCTGCCAGCGAGCCTTCGACACGTCACGTTGTCTCAAAGTGCACCGAGCATGACACAAGCGCTGGTGGTGCCGTCACCGCCACTAAATAGTGAACGGCGGTTGTTGTTGTACGTGCACATTACTCGCACGTGCAGACAATACATGGTGAATGGACTAAACACGCATGTACGTGTGTGTGTGTGTGCGGGTGCATGTATGTCCCTGTTGTTTGCTCGCATTTGCAGGCCAAAGTTCTCTATGACTTTGAGGCGGTCCCGGGATCGGGAGAGATCTGCCTTGCAGCCAACGAGATCATCACGGTGACGGACATGGTGCGGCACACACTCGGACACGTTGGAAACCTTCGGGGCCCTTCATAAGAAACGAAGGGCACGAATTGCCGATGATGATGCCTCGCTTAAAGTGGCAGGGCCGTCTGACGGAATGTCGCCGTGCGGTGGATGTGCGATGATGGTTAAATTGAGTTGCTGCTTTGTATTCCAGACACTACCTCGGCAGTTGAACGCGTAGGCTTTCGCGACCAACATTAAACCTAACATAGGGTTTTTTTTTTTAGGGGTTGGATCGCGTAAATATATATGTATCGTTGAAAACCGCCACCAGCCGCGATAGCCAGCAACGCCTCATGAAGCTCGTTGTCATCACCAGCAAAAAGTCCTTCTCGAATTGTAAATGTGGTGGATTTGCTCTCCACCACACCGATGAGCTGAAGTAGTAACCCATTGGCATGTTTTGTTAACGTGACAAACCTTACTAATTGGTTGTCGGGTGGTGGCGGGTTTAACGACACATTTATATTTACACTAACTCACTCAAAAAATCCTTTATTATGGAGTACCTGCACAGGTGACACCTGGATGAGCCCTGGTCACCTGCCCAACCGTCAACCCACATTAACCAGGCTGGTCAAACAACCCCCAGGACTGACACGGCACGAAGGAGGCATTTATCCACCAGCGGATCGACAATGTGATGGATATTCGTATTCTTATTGTTGTCATTAACCCCCCCCCCCCCCATTGTTCTCAGATTTTTTTTTTACTGATTGATTGCTTCTGTGAACAGGTGTCTTTTATACAGGTAACAAGCTGAGATTAGAAGCACTCCCTTTAAGAGTGTGCTCCTAATCTCAGCTCATTACCTGTATAAAAGACACCTGGGAGCCAGACCCCCTCTCAATCTTTCTGATTGAGAGGGGGTCAAATACTTATTTCCCAGCTGCAGTCAAACCTCCTTTAACTAGCGCTGCTGCCACATCCATTCGTCAGCCTTTAATCTTAACCCAGGCACTTGCCACCGCCGCCTGAGGTGGAGAGGAAAAAGAACCGAATTTGATTTCATTCAGACGGCGAGCTCTGATAAGTGTTCGGACGCATTGAGGGCCCGCAGACCAATATAGAATGGGTCGTGCCGACGTGTCGCCGACTTAACGACAATCGTCTAAGGTGTTTTATTTATCTTCTTGGTTCTTTCGGTAAAGTCACGTAGAAGGGAAATAATAAAATAATAAAAATAAAACATTAAATAATTCTCACGACGTTTTGGCCACAACACACTGTCTTTCCGACAGACCGTCTTTCCGACAGACCTGTTCTTCACCTGAGGACGGCTGCTTGCGTTGTGGCCGTAACGTCGTGAGAATTATTTTATTATGTTTTATTTTAATTATTTTATTATGTTTTATTTTAATTATTTTATTATTTCCCTTCTACGTGACTTTACCGAAAGAACCAAGAAGATGAATCCCTACAGTCACAAAAGCTTTAAATCGAAAAGTGTTTTATTTAGTTGTTGGGTAATTGTCGGTTTCAGAAAAGTAGGGGGGTCGGGGGAGCGTTGTAGATGGATCGAGAACGGGAGCTGAATTGTGTGGAGGTGAAATACGGTGGGGCAGCTGGTCTCGATCATTTTGCTGTCACCATTCGCAGCGTGAATGACGCCTTTTGTTCAAGGCTAAGTGAGTGGCCATTAGGGTGCCATTACGTTTAATGAGAATGTCCGGCGTAAACATTAAGGGAACTGAAGAAGATTAAGATAAATTGATCGCGAGTAGTGGTGCACGATTCTTTAGCCCGCTGCGGAATCAACCCGGTGGTTCGGGTTTTTGATGCCCAGCCACACTGACGTGGGTGCCGAGTGACACCTGAATCCCTCCTGGAGGGCCCCCTCACCAAGCAGTGATTTACAAAAGGGCCGTGGTTCAAGACACGAGTCGGATTTCACCGCAATGGCTCCACAACGTGCAAGCGGTGTTACAGGCTTAAGTTGCGTTCGATAACTTCGGATGGTGTGCGACGTTGTAGGAGCGCGGCAGAGTTCGCGTGCAGCAAAGTTGCACCACTTTGCAGCCGAAGGCTTGAGAGCAATGGCCACGAGTTGCGATGCGACGGTTAGAAGCCTGCGACACGTCGCGCAACACGAGCACGTTGATGGCTCACATCCGAACGAACAAAAAAAACAATTGGGCCCCAGCGGGAGCAGCAGCAGCAGCAGGGGCTAATTGTGTGCACTTCTCCTGTGACGCGTGTTGCTTTCGTAACGAGAATTGGATTTAACGCGATGAACGTATTGGGGAACACGTATTTTTACAACGCGGGCGCAAGTAGGAATAAGAGGTCGTAGCAGCTACCTCGGCGTAGCATCATGCAAGACGGGATGCTGCTGGATGCTTCTCGGTGCTACCCACGCACCCTCAGTCTTTGTTCAGCCTGCGTACGCATCTCACGTGTTATCGTGCTTTACCCCGTGATATATATTATTTATTACAACGCGATTTTTCCATAACGCGGTGTTATTCAGGAACGCAACAACCGCATTATAGGAGAACGGACTGTACGTACTGTCCCTTTGTGGGTCCTGGCTATAGCAGGAGCGGCCACTTGGCCATCCTCGTTGTTGGAGGTTCCACGGTTCGAATCCAGCAGCCGCCCTGATCACTACTGCGGTGTGTAATGACCACAAATAACACCCCTGACGTCATTTCAGGGGCCGAAAAAAAAATTGCTTGCAAATTACTCAGTTGGTTTTATACACACGGCAATCATCACCCCCTACGAGCAGATTCATACCCTCAGGTTACTCCTGCAAATGATGCAGCACTATCCTGGTCTCTCGAGCTCCCACCAGGTTAAACAAAATAGACTTGAAACTTTAAGATACGAGGCGCTCTGATGTCCTACAATTGTACAACACACACGCAACGACTAGCTCTTACTGAGCGTATTCGTCCGTGCGCTAAAAAAAAAACCCACAACCGTGGCATTTGTAAAAGCACAAAAAATATGCGGACGTCTCTTAGCAAGATATTAAAAATATGTTGGTGGTATTTGGACACCCAAAGTGCCTGCATCCCTGCTCGTGGCCCCTAGCCCCCCCCCCCTCTCTCGCCCCCCTCTCTAACCCCCCCTCTCTAGCCCCCCTCTATAGCACCCCCCCCGCCCCCACCGCTTGTGTATTGACGTGATCGATGCTCATGTCGCAGACCATGGGCGAGGGCTGGTGGACCGGCGTCAACTCCGGGGGAGAGAACGGACACTTCCCAACCAACTACGTTGAGGTGCGCGGAGCCCGATGCACCCACCGCCCTCCTCGCGTGGATCCGTGAAGCCCTCACTTTGGCTTGAAATCCGTTTGATCCACGTTTGAATCACAGGTGTAGCCGGTATGGGCTTCTTTTAAACGGTGCTACCTATTAACCAGAAGCGGATTTTGACTTTTATATTTACGGGGCAGGGATTCGCTTTGTCCCTCACATTAGGAATCGCAGGTGCATATTATTTTTGATCTTAATTTTAAACTGCTGAAAATAAATTAATAAAGGTGCCCAGTTTGTTGGGTGGGCATTGTCCCCCCATTTCCCCCCGCCCCACAAACTCCGCCCATACTATTAACTACTGTTTATTTTACCAGGTAAAGCCCACTGAGCTTGACAAAGCGTCTTATTACGTGGAAATGTATATCAGCCAAAGACTCTAAACGCACGTTGCTTCTAAATGTGGAGGGAAAACCCCAGAGGACCCGGATGAAAATCCACACGACCACAGGGGGAACATGCAAACTCCAAATCTACAGGCATCAGCATGGGGATCGAACCCACGGCTTCCTGTATACCAGGCGAAGTAGTCAACATCTCGTCACCGCGACACCACGTGGCTCTCCCTATGGGTCTATGGGGTTCACCGCCTGTTGTTGGCCGGATTTCCCACTTTCGGTCGGAAGCTTCCTCAGGAACTGGATTAGCTGCAGGCAAAATGACCAACTGGAAGCTGGTCTTTTTTTTGCAGCGTTAAATCTGCAAATGGTCAGTAATAAAAGAATGGTAAATATTGCTCCGTTTCTAGCTTTACAACCATTGTAACTATGTATCCTGTAACATGTTGCTGCCGTATACGTAGATGAATACATGAAGCCTATTGTCAGTGTTAAAATCTCCTTGAAACAGGCCCCCAGTTAACACGTAGCCAAAAGGCCTTCAATCCAATGAGTACTTACATTTACAAGACAGCTACGACATATTTCCCCAGAGGGCAGTCATAAAAACGATTCAACGCTGTCGTATATGTTACGTCTCACGAGGTTGTGCGTGTTGGTTTTGCCGATCGCTCGCTCGGTAAGATCCTTGGACCACGAAGCAGGTTTCCTTGCGCTCCAAGCTGCTCGGCAGCATGAGTCGGCTAAGGATTTCCAGGGAGCCAGACGGGGGTGCCACGTGTTGTTACAAGGTGGCCCAGATGTCCTGTCACCACGCAATTAAATTATTTAAAACTTAATATTTTCAAAGTAAGGTTTTTTTTTTAACTTAAAACAGAAAATGAATGTGCAAAGGAACAAAAAATATTCGGGGCCAATTAATTGGAGGTCACGACACATCTGGATCACTCTGTGCACGTGAACAGCGCCCACAACCAGGGAAGGAGTCCAGAAGTGTATTTCCCAAAGGGAAAAAAAACCCAGGCCAAGCGCCGTCATTAAAATAAAATGTGGGGCCCCGGTAGATGACAACAACGTTGGCTGGAGGTCCCATCCCTTACACCATCATCGCCGTTGTCAAAGCGAGCGACTATGCCCCAGGAGTAGATTGTTACCCATATAAAAATATTTAATTAATTAAGGGGCGCCACGGTGGTGTGATGTTATCTTCTTTGCCAGGTACGCAGGAGGTCGTGGTTGGATCCCGACCCTGACCCCTGCTGTGTATTTGGAGTTTGCGTGTTCTCCCCGTGGACGCGTGGATTTTTTTTCTCCAGTTTTCCGTCCACATTTAAAAACGTACATGGAGATTATTTAGATTCATTTGGTGCTATAAATATTCAAATGTTGGGACACTTTGTTGAGCTAGCAGTTGCGGCCAGGTCACTTCTGAAAAATAAGTTAATACCTCAGTGGGCTTTGCCTGGTAAGATGCGGATGGTTTAGTCGTGTTTGTATGTTTTTGTTTGATTTGTTTATCTTTCTTGTACTTTGCACTCGCTTCGTGTTTTTGTACTGTTTGTTGTTGTAACGTTCTTAGCCGCCCCAACTTGACATCTGTGAAAAAGAGCTTTACAGCTCATCCGATTCCTCCAGGAAAAATATTCTGATTCTCTACACTCTTTGGTTCTTTCCGTAAAGTCACGTAGGTGAAAATAAAGCAAGAAATAATTTGCAACAAAAATAATTTGCAGCAAATAATTTCTTGCTGTGGCTGTCCTACCTGATGACGGAGGCTTGTTTTGCTTCCGAAACGTCGTGATTTCATTTAGTTATTTTTATTTTATTTGATAATTTCTTATTTTTATTTTCTATTTTTATTTTCACCCACGTGACTTTACCGAAAGAACCAAAGATTATGGATCCTTGCAGTCACGAAAACCTCAAATCTAGAATATTCTGATTCTGTTTAGAATACTTGCTAAGAGCATGCTTTTGCACATGCTCATATGGGACAGAGGCTAGATCAAAATTGTGTTCATAAAATTTAATTGGTGGCAAATATGTTAGCCAGAATATTGCATCGCCGTACACCCTACATCTTGGGATTAGTTAGTTTGATATTTACACACCAAACTATCGAGTAATTCAAACATGTTCTTGTATATTTCTTGTTGGGATGGCTCTGAGCTTGTGGCCCTGGTACAGTTGAACTGTACCCCTTTGCTCCCCCCCCTCTGCCCTCTTTTCATCAGGCCTGCCCCGGGACACCGTGCCACCTTAGTGGATCTGAGCGGTTGAGTCTGTGTTGACCCCCCCGCCCCCCCACATTAAAATCCCCTCCCCTCTTAACTTTGTTTCCTCAGCTCATCGCAAACGCACAGAGCAGTGCCCCAGTGCCGATCCCCTCTGCAGTCAGCTCGTCTTACAACCCAGCCCAGGCTGCATCCCTCAGCATTGGCCAGGGGTCATACAATGGGCAAACCCATGACCTGGATGGGGGCATCGAAGATAATTCTGCCCTGACTGCTCATGACCAGGTGGAGTTTTCCCGTTCTTGCAGTGCAAACAAGTTATTGGATTTGGGCCGTGTTTGCGTGTGTATGTTTGAGATGTGTTTAACCCTGCGGGGTTACGTTGCCAACAGAGGGCAGTGGGCGGTGTGCAGAGGCCCGAATTCCAGGAATGGTTGACAAAGAGGCTTCGCATGCGCTTGATGTGAATGTTTGTCCAGTAACAACCTCGCCTAGTCACACACTTTTGTTTTTATCAGAAAGATTCAGATTTTGGTTAGTTGGCCAATTATTTTAATCATAGTAGGTAAAACAATATATCTGATGGAGTTTAACACATGTCATCCCATTGTGTCAAAGTAAAATTGATATAATTAAAGCAACAAGACAATCATTAATTGCACGTAATGCTTCACCCACGCCGGCAATTTGACGAAATTGTCACAATTTGAGCTTGCGATTCAATTCGGTCTTGTTTCTTTTCAGTCTTGTTTCTCAGCTATTGTCTCATTAAGTTCCTCCGTAATTGTAGCGGCATAACATTTGCATACAGTTTGCACGCGTGTCCTTGCACGCACAATTCGATGCATGTACCTTGAGCATAAAAATGTGCTTGAATTGACGAATTGATTGTGCACTTCCTCTGCCCTGTGTGTGCAAACCTGTCACCCAGGGACACAGCTGTCGATGAGTGTGCAGGCCATGCAACTGCATCAGGCTCACGGTCCAGAGAGCTCCAGGCACTAGGCCACAAAGAGAGGGATAATTGAAAGGAGGGGAGGGTTTGGCTGTTGCGTTGCTTGCACCGGGGCGTTTGTCAGCCACTTTTGTCACCCAACAAACGGCCCCTGCAAGTCAAACAGTCAGCCTCGCTGTCTATTTCTTTGTCTTCCCTTAAAACACTCACTTATTTTCCCTCGCCCACCTCTTTCCCCATCCCTTCAACTTCCCTACCCATTCATCACACTCAGTCGTCATTAACCACTCACCTTCATCATCGTGTATTTCACTTGTCATCATCATTTTCAGGTACTCCCATCTTTCTCATCAACTCATCTCATGAGGCTATTCCGCTGTACAAATAGCAAATTCCTTTGTTCAGCTCCTTAGTCAAGGCACGATATGAATGAAAATGAGAGAAGATCAAGTATCTTTTGTTTGGAGTTTATGCAGCCAACTTGGGAGGTGACTTAACCTGGGGGTTGCGCTTTCGCAAGCTTGTTGCAGAAGGTTCCATGCTTGGATTCCAGCGGCCACCCTGCTTATTGCTGTGGGCGCAATAACCGTGTTACTGCTCGCTTTCTGCTTGGCCGTGGACATCAAAGATTCCCCCCCGATGTCGTTCACAAAAGAGGAGGCCATTGTGTGCCGGCGTTATCGTGCAAATTTGCCGAGTTTGGAAATTACCTGCAGATGACTCGGTTGGGACTATGCACGGCAATAATCGCCCACTACTGGCAGACTCGTGCCCCAGATGACTCTCGTATTCTCGCCTCGTGAGTCCTCCCATGGTTGAACAAAACGAACCTGATACTTGGACATCCATCCATGGGCGAGACACACCGCAGCCGCACGTCAGCGCAGGACATCTTGGCCTCTTCCTCTCTCCGCTCGCCAAATGTTGTCGCTGAAGTCTCCTTCTTTGCTTGTGCGACAGAATGCAAATGCTCATGCCGCCTCCTACCAGGGCATGGAGAACCGGGGCTATGACGAGTGGAATGCAGCACAAGGTCCGTCCACAGGTGAGAGCCAAACCACAGCCGGGGGCTGCAGCACTTGAGGACATTGAGGCCCCCTGAGCCATCATTCATAGGAGGTGCAAGTCCATTTGTAGAACAAAATCATCGAAGTGTGCCCACAGATCGTGTAATGCTTTCCAATATGTCTTTGTCCTATGGAGTGTGTAATTACTGGGGAGCTTTGGTGTCGTGATTGTGCACTGTGCTACGAACCCGGCGCTCGCAGCGGATAACTCATGTAGGTGACGAATATCCGAACCTTTACTGGGCAAAGGGATTGGGGAATAAACACAAGTCAGAGACAACAATTATTTTTGAAGAAGTACACGACCGTAGACAAGGCACACTGCGAGAAGCGATGATGGGTAAACCGACGAGATTGGTAAAGTGAATGGCAGCCAAAGAAGAGAATGTGCCCAGGGAGATGGCATGCCCCCATGGAGATGGAGCAATTATATCCGTTCGTGCACAGGAGTGAGAGGGATTGTGAAATTTGCCAGAATGAGGGATGGCGAAAGCGTGGGGACGTCTTTATCCAGCAGTGGGTAGACCACGTATGTCTTCTGATGAGGATACTGATAATCGACAATAACATCGATTAAAGGGACATAGGCTGTCATTGGATATTCCCGCAAAGCGTTGAGTCATTGTACGCACGCACTCCCTCTGGCGAGACGGAGTGAAGCTAATGCAACGCGTAGACACTCAAAGGGATTACGCAATAGACGGCACAAATTAGTCTCAGCGAGCATTGAGAGGAGTTCAACACAAGTGACATTCCATATCGTAAGTGGAGCAGCGAAGGGACGTGCACATTTTCTACGTTAGTAAGCGACGTTAGGTGTCTGATATCTCGGCCGAATGGCTGAGAGGTTAGAGGGGAGAACCGGCACAGCTGATAACCTGGGTTCAACTCCAGGCAGCTGACCATGGTGAGTTTATTGTCTCAAATTGGTGACAAATTACTGCATAAAAAAACATCACGTTACATTTGGTTTGGATTCCTGCCCTGAGAATAATAATAATAAAAACTGTTTGACTGTCATATGACGAACATTACTTGCATATGCTGAGCGGGAGGAAAAGAGGTCACTTGAAGGGATCTCAGAAGTAGCTCTGTAACATCCACTTCTGTGGCCCGTTCTCTAACACGACGCGTTACATTGCCCTGTGACAGATCTGAATGGATTTTTGCACCTCGTGACACGATGCGGATAGCACAATCGCGATAACATTTGGGGGAAATTACAAAAGATGATCAGAAAAAAATGCGTCCACCCATCCTCTCGGTGTCGTCCCCCACAGCACGAACTGGGGCCGGTGATGACGCCTGGGAGGACGAAGTCTGGGACGATGCGAGCGAATTCTCGCCCATCACCCCCATGACCCCCCAGCCCGGCACCAACTTGGCACCGGGGCAAGGGCAGCAGCAAGCGGAGGTGGCGGCTCCTGGGCCCTCCACGCTCGTGCGGACCAACACCATGAGGAAAGGCCTGCAGAGGTGCCCGTTTCACTCATCGCCCAGGAGCAGCGTTTGTTATTTACGAGAAACGGAGACTTTAGAGCTGCTTGGTTGTGGACTGAGATGCTGTCGCGGTGTCATGGACTTGCAATTCGAAGTTTGCCGGTTTGATTGGATCTCCCGGTGCGCGACAGTTGAAGCAGTCGTCAGGTTTCTTAAATCTCCCCGCTCTTCTGTCCACCGAGCAGTGTAAATGGGTATTTTTATTATTTTATTACTCCCCTTCTACGTGACTTTACCGAAAAAACCAAGAAGATGAATTCCTGCAGTCACGAAAGCTTTAAATCGAAATTTGGGTACGGTAAACTTCGTCAGTGTGGTGGGGTAAAGCGTGAGGACTCCCACCTGTTCCAAAACATTTGGCCGGTGAGGAAGAGTTAACAAAATATCCTCTCAACCTCGAGTAGGGGCCCTTCCAGCAGTGATGTGAGTGGGCAATTGAGAAATGCTGCACCTTTACAATTGCACATTGGTGAACGTTTAACTTTGATTATAGCTGCATTGTGCTTAAAATGTGGCGATATGTTGACTACCTCGCCTGGTATCCAGGGGTCGTGGGTTTGATCCAGACCCTGACGATGCATATATATTTGGAGTTTGCATGTCTCTCCCTGTGGTCACATGGATTTTTCGCCGGGCCCTCCTGTTTTTCCATCCACCTTTAGAATTAATGTCACGTGTTTAGAGTATTTGGTTGCTATACATTTCCACATGATAAGCCACTTCGTTCACTACTAGGGTTTTTTCCCATTTTTTCTGGCAACAAAACTGACACCTTTTGCAAGGAATCATGTTAACATTAACCACAATACCTGCAGTCAAATGCAAACAAAAAACAATACTCTGATAATTTATGCATTGTCCTTGAAACTGATTGAAACAGTTTTTTGTTTGCATTTGACTGCAAGTATAGTGGTTAATGTTAACATGATTCCTTGCAAAAGGTGTCAGTTTTGTTGCCAGAAAAAAAGGGGAAAAACCCTATTAGTATATTTTGGTACTGGCAAACGAGGCCTCATGCTGTAGCCACTTCGTTCAGTTATCATTTGTGATTGTCAGGTTGCTTCTGAAAAAGAGCTATACAGCTCAGTGGGCCTTACCTGGCAAAATAAAAATGGTTTAGTTTAGAATGCCATGATATCACCTGCAGGCATTGTTTGATGAGCAATAACGATGCACTGTAGTAGTCATAATATGAGTGCATCATAATTGAAATAGGACTGCACTATAGTACATGGAGTATAAATAGTTATGGTGCATGCAGTACATATATATATTTTTTATTAATCTGCATGCCATTAAAATGAAAGGTTTTGTGTGGTGTTCGTAAATGCATTTGGCCCTCTGAAAGCTTTTGTTATTTTCTGGTAGTTATGGTCTGCCTATTGGCTATTAAAATCGGTGGGAGAAATAGCTCTGCTCATGAATAAAATAAAATTTTCCATCTCATTCCCTGCGTCCTAAATGCACTTATATAAAAAATGAAGGCCATTTAAATGTGTTTCACTTGAATTACATACTTTCTATGCGGGATATAAAAAAAATTACATCTGGATTCGTAAACCCCTTTTACTAAAAGTATCAGAATTCAGTTTGAAAAGCATCCGATCCTATGCCAGAATTCACAATCGTGCTCCATGACAGCCCTGCAGAAGTAGGTTTTAATTGAATCCTAATAAATCCAGTCTGGAGGTGAGTGCGTGGTTCAGGGGGCAAACGTTGAGCCAAAGGACCTGAACACTGCTGAGAACCTGGGTTCGAATCCAGGTTTTGGCTATGCATAATCAAACCGGGTTCTTAAATGTACTGAATACTATGGTCTTAGCCCAATCACCAACGGCAGGATTAGAAAAACAAATTCTGTTCAATCTTGATTTGAAGATTTCGTGACTGCAGGAATCCATACTCTTTGGTTCTTTCGGTAAAGTCACGTAGGTCGAAAAAATAATGGATCACGGCGTTTCGATCGCAATGCCATCAATTCGCAAGCAATTGCTTGCGTTGTGATCGAAACGTCGTCATCTATAATTTGACTTTACCGAAAGAACCAAAGAGTATAAATTCTGTTAAATTTAGTTTTCATATAATTCAGCTTATGCCAGCTCCGTGGACGGAAACAAGTTTGAAGTTCATGATGATGCAATGCAATCCCCTATACCAGCGCATGCCAGAAGGTGCAGCGGTCAACTAATATGGACAATAGTCAATTTAAGGAATCTGCGAAATAGTTGTCTAACATCACCTTCCATTAACCACAAACAAACATCGCAATGAAATAAAAAGAAGACTCCAGCCATTCTCAAATTACCAGTGGATGAAGGACTTCCCACGGCGTGTCGGTCTTGGGGGTTTGTGACCATTTGTGATGAAGTGGGGGGACAGAAGAGGACCGCTTCTGATATCGCCAACAGCCACTGCTGCGACCCGTCCACCCAAAAATAACAATTGTGACGCGTGAATAAAAAATAGTAAAATTAGAAATATTTTTTAAAAAAATCTCTGCTTGTGGCAGTTGCGTATTGGCGAACACTCACGAGAGGCGCCTTGGTTCTCGCTTCAGGTTTTCTATGTATGCCAAGCACGGCATGGACGGCTACCTGTCAGGCAAGGTCGTCGTGAAGAACAAAGAGAGGATACTCATTATGGTACGTTGTGTTCTGTTGTCCAACTTTCCTCATTGTTTGTGGGTATTCTTTTTTTTATATAATGAGAATGTTCCACATATTTACACTTTAAAGCAGGCTGGGCTTTTTTTGATGTTGAAAGAACTTTAGCTTCACAGAATATCCAAAGGTGGTGGGGGGGGGGAACAAAACAAAAAATCAGTCACCCAAAGCTGGAAGTTGGACGGGGGGGGGGTAACTTAATCATGAGGGTCTCCCTGTTGAAAGTTCCAGTGGTTCAATGTTAAAACGGCAACGGTCGTAGGACTTTCCCCAATGAATCAAACGCAGCGCCGTGCCCACAGAATTATTACATTTCAAGCGGCGGCAGTGGAACGAGGCCTACCTTTAGCACGGCCACATCTTCTGCATGTATGGCAGTTAACACCGCAGACAAAAACAAATTGTGGGGCCATGTGGGAGACAGCCAGCGACTAAATCACCCAGATTGCACCCAATCTCGAAAGCTAAGTGGGATTTTTTTTTCCCTGGATAGGGTGTGCATGGCCAAGCAACATAACTTAGCTTTCTCAAGATCTGATGATGCTTGATGTGATCTCCAGCGGAACGTCGTGTAACAGTGTCAATACTCTTTGGTTCTTTCGGTAAAGTCACGTAGGTATAAAATAAAATGAATGAAATCACGACGTTTCGGGCGCAACACAAGCGTCCGTCATCAGGTGGGACAACCACAGCAAGAAACAATTGCTGACGTGGGCAAAGAACCACAGAGTATGGATCCCTGCAGTCACGAAAACTTCAAATCTAGATTAAAAGTGTCAATATTTTTTGCTTGCTTTGCAACATTCCTATTTTGGCCACGTGACAACGCGATCCGCCGGTGTTTCCCCTCCACATTTAGAAGCGCGCGTTTAGACTATTCGGCTGCTCATATAAATTCCCGCACGCAATAAGGCACTTCGATGAGTTATCATGTGCGGGTGAGGTCGCGTATGCAAAAGAGCTCAAAGCCAAGTGGCCTTGACCTGGTAAAATAAAATGAGTTTATACTCTTTGGTTCTTTCGGTAAAGTCACGTAGTTATAAATAAAATAAACTAAATCACGATGTTTCGATTGTGTTGCGGTCGAAACGTCGCGATTTATTTTATTTTATACCTACGTGACTTTACCAAAAGAACCAAAAAGAGTATGGATTCCTGCAGTCACGAAAGCTTCAAATCAAGATTAAAATGAGTTTTAGTTTAGAAAAAAAAGTGATGTCATACCTACACGATCTAAGCCAAAAGAGTCAATTATGAATTCGGTGACGTAGAACTGCGGGGCAGCGTGGTGGGCAACAAAGGGCAGTGCTGAAAACCCATTGTAGTTGTGTACTTCTATGTTCCCTGACTTCAAACCTGCACTGAAGCACGGTGTGGGGAGGCCTTCACCCAGCAGCCGATTTACAAAACAGGCTGTTCACATCATAGTCATCATCGTTTATGTTTCATGTCGTGCCTGCGGTGCGGTACATCTCGAGTCACGGGAATAAATTGGGGTGGGCGGGGTGTTTGAGATCATTACACAGTGCGAGAGTGATTGCAGACCAAACCCAACATTCAAAAACAACACGGTGCATCATACATAACACACTTAAATTGTCGAGCTAAACTCTGTTCGAGACCCACTCGCTCTCTTTCTTTTGTCATTTGAGTTACGTGGGGCCACGATCATTGGGGCCACGATCATTGGGGCCACAATTGGTGGGGCCACAATTGGTGGGGCCACAATTGGTGGGGCCAC
>CM025673.2:4759958-4781817 GCA_014621495.2 Entosphenus tridentatus
CCCCCCCCTCATTAATATTCATGAGTGGGTGGATTTTTACACTAACGCAGAGGAAGGTCGAGCTGAATTGAATCATTCATTATGCAAAGTCGCTTCAAATATTACGTTTATTTATAGAAAGTGACGGTAAAAAAGTAATCTACGCAGCACAGTGCTACATCCGTGCGTGACGTCACTGCAAAATAGGCCCCCTCCCCCTTCATTACTATTCATGCCCGCGTGGAAATTTACACGAACGCACAAGAAGGTCGCGCACTCCACATGCCGCACTCCTCCCCTCATTAATAATCATGATCGGGTGACGTCACTTCACATGCCACACCCCTCCACAATGACCATGAAGGGGTAACGTCACTCCACATGCTGCACCCCTCCCCAATAACCATTAGCGGGTGACGTCACTCCACATGGGGCAACCCCCCCCCAATATACACCCGCCCTTGGACGGGCAAAAAAGCCAGTCTGCATTATTCATAGTTGAACCACTGCTAGACGTCGGACCGGATTAGGTTTGATGGGGGCCTAGAGCTGGTATAGTTTTGTACAGGGTGCGTCAAAAAAGTGTGAACACTTTCGAGAATTTGCAACAACGCCATAAGAAATGTGCCTCCGGGCTCTGGAGACCACCTGGAGAAGATTCCAGGCACGTGTTTGCAATGATGGCGAACAAGTGGAGATCCTTTGACTTTTTGAAGCTATTAACATGACATTTGCAATCATGTTACAGTGTATAATCCGTTTTTTTCATTAACAACGATCGTCCTTTATAAGTGTTAACATGTTTTTTAAGCACCCTGTAATGCCTTCCTTTTATTGTTTTACCGTTTTAGCACCACGCATGCCCCATGCCAAACGCTGCATTGTTAATCACCTTGGCTATTTCGGTTCCAGATTTCAAATGCGATTTATGAAGTGGAGAGTCTAGTCTAGGCTAAAACAAAACGAATACAATTTTGGCGCATCACTGGCAGTAATATACATAGTTATTCTATGGCTTTTATGACCAAATGACCTATAGGATTGATCATAGAGCGCTATAATCTTACACTTTTCATCATTATAAAAGCTATAGGTATTTTTGGAAGCCGCTCAAAATTCAAGACTTTAGGGAGCTGCAGCCCCTAAAGCTGCTGCGTTAAGCCGACCCTGGCTTCACATTGCAGGCAGCTGATGGTTGGTAATCGCGGAAAACGGTGCTGTTGGGTGGTCACAATTACTGCGATTTTGAGAAGCACTCTTCTAGATCGATGCTTTCCAGCAGCACCTGCTTAGCATGCCACAGCCACACTTGTATTGACTCTCTCGAGCATACCTGTCAACCCACACGGTTTACCCATATTCTTGTACAGGGAAATTGGGTGTTCAGGCCCATGCGGTGTACAGCCGTTTCAATTCGGGCAACATTTTAAAAATTCTATTTGTTTGAGTTTTTTTTACCTTGTGATGTGACTTTGTAGGGTGAACGTTGAGATTTATAAGGGCACGGGGTGACCGTTAAGGTCTGAATTGGTCTGTAATAAGCTCGGCACTGATAAGGGGTTTACAGGTATGCTCTTGAGTCTCATCACGTGGCCTGTCTTAATGCCTATTTTACTCCCCCCCCCCCCCCTCGAAGGTGTTTAAGAATCGCTCATCCACAAACGGCAGCAGCGTCAGCAGCAGCAGCAGCCAGCGAGCGGGCGGGTCTGGGGAGAGGACGGGGAGGCGGGGGAAGCAGCTCGCTCCGCTCAGTCTCTCCGCCACGTCCCCGACAGTCGCCACGGCCGCCGGCACCACCGCAGCCGTCGCCCTGCCTCTGACACAGAGAGGGACTCACAAGAGGGTACGTTGAGCCTGGCTCCAAACACCTTACACGGCTGGGTTCTCGCGGCTCCACACGCAAAAAAAGACCACGTCACCTTGATTACAATGTATTATTTATACCCTGCCCCCAGACGCGACACATCTCGCGTCGGCAGAACAAAGGGTTTTTTGAGATTATACCAACAACAGCAGCGGCAAGATAATCGCTCAGTGGGGAAGCCATTGTAGATCGAATGTGATGCGGAAAATCTAAGCGGTATAGTCGATATACACGGACTAAGAGACTACTGGCGTTGTTGATACTCTGCACATCTTCATTTGAATGTGCGAATTCGGTCAGGGTCCGGTGCCCCTGCGGAATCGTGTGTCCTGCTTTCAGCGGCCGTTGTACGTGCGTATGTCATCCTTTAAAAGATCTCAATGCATTGAAGCAGTACACATGTGGGCTTTGTGCGGGGAGATCTGATTCGCCAGGCTGTTAGGGTGGAACGAAAAAGAAAAGTCAGTAACCGAAGCAAGTTTAATGAAGGATTCAATGTGAATAGTGGACGATTAAAACCGCAGGCATCGCAGGGCAGCTTCTCGCATCTCCCATCCATCTCCATTCACGTGGAAAGCAGATGGCAATTGACGAGAGGAGTGTTAGAATAGGGTTTCCCCTTCTTTCTGGCAACAAAACAGGTGTTGAGATGTTAAAACACCAAACTGAAAGCTTTTACAAGGAATCATGTCTGCATTAACCATAATACTTGTGGTCAGAATGCAAACAAAAAACATACTCTGACAGTAATGCATTGTCTTTGAAACTGATTGGCCTACACCAGAGACAGCCTTCTTTAGGGCTTTGTCTCACCAGTGTCAGACCAGAGGATGCTACAAAGTGAACAGCACAAAGACAATGCACGTATCGGAGCGTTCATAGCTTGGTGTGAGCAGCTATATCATGGGACCTTTTTGCCAGTATCAAAGTATGAGAGACTGTACAGCTTTGTGTTGCCATCACCATATCAAACGTGTGCAACCGTTCGTCAATCCACTGCTGGATGAAGGCCTACCTGCACCGATTTGATTGTTGGGGATTGTTTGACCATACTTCGCCACGCTGGTCACTCACCACCGGCGCTAGCCGTAGGCGGGAATTGAACTCGGGTCACCAGGTTCAGAGCGCAGTGTGCTACTTTGCCACTACTCCATCGCACGAAAATAAATCAGTTATAAAGCTCAGCCCCCGTTACGTGGTGATCATCATTCTCTTTCATACCTTTAAGAATGATACGCTCCCTACATGTTGTCTATAGGCTAAATCGTTATATCGGGTGTATATTTATAGTCTGTGGGGATACTTGATGGGTAGCAGAGGGCAGTGCAGCAAAATCCAATGTTGTATTGTACTTCCATGCTCCCACATCGATGCTTCCACTTTCACCAACCTGCACTGGCCGGCGTGGTAAAGTATGGTCAAACAAACCCATGACCTTCATACATCAATGGACCGATTAAGCCGGGTTCTCACGCTAACCCCCACCAACCCGCACGGCGTGGAAAGACCCTCGTTCAGCAGTGGAGTGAGAGCGAGGGCTGTACATGTACACGCACATTCGCGAGTTGACTTCTTCTTCTCGTCGTCCTCCAAAGGGCATCACGTTTTCTGACCCGGCCCACTTAACGAGCCATTCGGCATCCGGCCGCCGTGACGACAAGAGGAGGTGGAAACCGCGGCAGGGGTCGGCGGCGGCCCCCGCCCCTCCCCGGCCCGCGTCTCCACCCCCGCCGACCCAGCGCGCCTACCAGCTCTACACCCTGTACCGCGACCGCGAGGGAAAGCTCAAGCAGGTGCGGCGCCCGCCCCACGTGGCCCGGTGAGGTCGGAGAGGTCGGATAGCCGAGCCCGGCAGACCGCTGAAAAAAAAAACCTGGGTTCGAATCCGGAGTTTTCGGACAGCCGCCTGCTGTCGACTGAACTGGGTTCTCAGGGGCAGTGAGTTGGTGGGCTCGGGCCGGTTATCGGAGACCCACAGACTCGCACAGAGAGGCATAGGTTCACTGAGAGATCCATAGCATTTTGCAGACCGAGATGTGATTAAACCAGTTTATTTCACGTTAATGGACTCAGCCCGGTCACTATTCGCTTGCAAAGGGAACCACAGACTTGTATGGAAACCCATAAACAAATATATATATAGAGAGAGATCCATAGACTTAAACACTCCGAGTTGTGATTATATCAGGTTCTCAAGTGTAGTCGGTTGTCACTATGTAAGACTATGATACATAGACAACTCGCATAATCACCTATCGACCCACATGGACTGGTTTGTTATGAAACAGTGTTCTCAAGTTTAGCAAGCCCGGTCCCCAGTGACTGCATGCAAAAAACCCATCACATTTAATTTGGTTCTGCACTATATTTAGAAAAATCCAGCTCTGATAATTAAAAACACTAGGTTGCCTGTCATGCGAATAACATTAATCTCATATGGCAATGCGGGTGGGAAACTCCTGCCCTTGCATGCAGAGCTCTACTTGATACCATGCCCTTTAAACAGACACATTTACGGGCCTCCCTTTATATACGGAACAAATATGTTCCTGAAAAGTGGTCTGTAAAATGGAATGCCATATATCAAGCCCTATTTTTCCATTGACTTCCATTGTATAATTGAAGACGCGTTCCGACAGAAAAATAAATGATTCGCCCGCAAGCCGTAATAAAATCACACTTAAGAATGCAGCAAACCTTTTTTAAAAGCACATATTTAATGTAAAATAAAAACTGCTAAAAAACACTGGCTACCTTCATTTTGAGCATCTGTGGCCCCAGGTAAGGCTCAGTGGGCCTTACCTGGTAAAATAAAATAGAGATTTGCCTCTCTCTGTCAATTACTATACTCTGCTTCACGAAGAGCGTGGGAAACCAGCAAAGGAAAAAACCGCGCCACTCAAATGACCTGGCGCAGCATGGAGTGCGCGCGTGGACAGACAACGGACCGAGCATTGCTCTTCGTCTCCCCCCATGGATTTATAATTCAGATTTAACATTCCATAAATGTAAAATTTTACGAAAATGTATATATCGAATTTGTTTCCTAATTCGTAAGTTACGTTCTAGCGAAATTCATTACATTGCATTGAGTAGTCGTACAACGAGGGGCGACTGTAAAGCCCTGTTCTCAATCTCCTGCTGGATGAGGGCCTCCTCATGCTGTGTGGGTCGTAGGGGTATTTATCCACATTTCACGCTTGTCGACGTGGGTTGAAGGTGGCGAGCATAGATACGGGAGCATAGAAGTAGAGCACAACAACGGATTTTGCTGCACTACCCTCTGCTGCCCACCAAGCAGCTTCAAAGCCTTGACAATCTGTGCACGGTAGTCGTCAAATCCAAGCACCCTCCAGTTTCCTAGCTCTTGACGAGATTGGGCGCATTCCACGCGATTTGGTCGTAGGCCTTACGTTGCTACAAAGTTTAAAGGTGCACCCCTGCGATTACTTCCAACCCCGCCACTGTCTGCCCACAAAGGGTCTCCACAAGAAGAGCTCTGGAGAGCCCCCTCCTAGAGAGTTATTCAGCCTTCAATTCTACGCCGGTCAGATGTGTTGGAACAGGTGAAAGTACCCACACCATGGCCCACCACATGTGACCTTCCGATCGACTCACTGTAGCGCACCCATTAATACCGCCGGGTGCACAGAGACGGAGGGAAGTAAGAAAGCATTCCCATTGCTTCAACTGCCACGCAAGGAGATTGAACCCGGCGACTTCTGGATCACCAATCCGGTGCACTCACCGTGACACCGCAGTAGTGCCCCCTGTCTTCTTGGTTCTTTCGGTAAAGTCACGTAGAAGGGAAGTAATAAAATAATAAAAATAAAACATAATAAAATAATTCTCACGACGTTTCGGCCACAACGCAAGCAGCCGTCCTCAGGTGAAACCAGGTCTGTCGAGGCGACAGCGTCTAAATTAAACAGCACACGTGCTTGGAGCATATATATAAGCTGGGTTGGAAGGGGGGGGGGAAAGGGGGGGCGCCTTAACAAAATAAAATATAGTGCCCCCTGCTTTAATATTGCCCATTGTTTGTTCTCATTGTCTCGATGCTGCCACCACGCGTGCGCTCAGGCCGCCCTCAACGGGTGTCGCTGCGACCCGCTGATTCAGCGAGTCGACGGGAAGATGGAGGCGACGCGGGAGGAGCTCATGGCGGAGATCGACTGCGTCAAGGACAGGGTCAACGCTCGCCTCGGGGAGGTGGAGAGCCGGACTAAGCACCAGGTAGCCCATGGGCCCAGGGGGGTTGAACGGTACCACCTGGGGGGGAAATTTCCACCAAAATGTGCCATGGGCAGTGTCCCATCATCAGCTGAATGCTTTGCGTGTACACTGTCTGTTTCGAAGCACAATTGTTATTTACTTTCATATTTTGTACACGTTTGATATCTCATTCATTTCCCCCCCCCCCCCCCAAAACAATATCCGCTGTCAAATCTATTGGCGTCCTTCGACAACAACACTTTTCTCGTGAAAATCTACCCCAGAGACCGTGCTATCAGACACATTTGTGATCCAGCAATAAAAAGGTTCAAGGCCATCGTTGTTAGCATGTGCCACCTTTGCGGGTAACCCACAAGCCATCTTTGGGCCAATGGCTTAAGAAGCCAGGTGCCTGTCCTGCGAGCCCATACTGACATTCGCCCAATTTGATGGTCTCAGTCTGGTCACCAATGACTGCACACACCACAAAAAAAAACATCGCATTAAACTTGGTTCTACAGGCCTTTGTCAATTCACCGGTGAATGGAATCTTAACAACCGCTGAGTCGATTGTAGGGAGTTGTTTGACCATACTTCACCATGCTGGTCCGTGCGGGTTGGTGAAGTAGATGCCCATGAATGCTTCAGGTTTGACTCACCACTGATGTCATAGTCATGTCTGGGAATATATAACTGGGGTTCATAACGTAGGGGGCTAATCACTGCGTCAACACTCCACCACACATGATCTATGTGGCCTGAATTCCATTAAAGGATTTAATCCCGATTCCATCCATCTGCTTGAGTCAAGGCTTACATCTTCTCATTTCATCTTCCAATTACTGACTGTCTCTCTGCACAAAGCATCTTCATTTGCACCTTTAACATCCCGTCATCACCTTCCCCCCTCTGCCCCGCTGAATCTCCAACTGCCTCTCTCTGAAACAAATTAGAGATGTGAAATTTCCTTTGTAAAAATTATCTTGATGTGTATGTCACCCTCAACCTAATCCATGTGTACAGCACCTTGAGATGCAGTTGCACTTAGACACTGTATTATTTTATTATATTTTCATTTAATTTATTGTGTTCATCATCATCATCATCACCAGCCATGATAAATCCACTGTTGGATGCAAACCACCTCAAGTGATCACCATCTCTCACAGTCCTCCTGCAGTGTCGTTCATCCATCGTAATCGATGAGCACCATGGCATCAGACCAGGGTTAGGGGTTGGTTGCAGTGAGTCTGGAGATGGACGATGAGTCCAATTTGGGTGCAAGAGGACCGGTTGCTGCTCGTTGGATACACATGATCTGAGGCCCTGGGGGAGGAGTTGGCGATTGTTGATTGCGGACTTCTCAGCCTCGGTGGTCCTTCTGTGCCCACGTGTCAGCACCTTCGTGTGTGAGACTGCGCCAGGTACAGTGGTCCTGTGCCAGGTTCTCCCAGGTCTCGGCGTCTGGGAGGTTATGGGGGAGGTTTTGAGGGTTTTCTGGAATGTAACAATCTATCAAGCACCCGCACATGAATTGATTTCAGGACTTCACCTCTGCAGTGGACATTCTCAAGGGCGTGTTCCTTCCTGAGGCTGTCACTCAATTGTTAGTCTAGACCACTGGCTATCATCCCTTTTAGCCACATGTCCGGTGGAAACCCCACTTACATTTCTAAACGGTCAATTATATGTGTTTGTTCTGTAACCCATCCGTTCTTCTTTCTGTCTTGTGGTATAACTCCGAGCGTGCACCATTTTACGTGAATGTTATTTGTGAATCATCTTTACAAACGGCAGGTTCAATCTTGATTTGAAGCTTTCGTGACTGCCGGAATCCATACTCTTTGGTTCTTTCGGTAAAGTCACGAAGGTAGAAATAAAATAAAAGAAAACAAATCACGACGTTTCGATCACAACACAAGCGAGCTCCATCAGGTGGGACAACCACAGCAAGAAAATGCTGAAGTCGGCGGGAGAGCTGCCGTGGCAAGAGGTTATATCGGTGTTGTGGTGCAATTATGATTCCGAGGCAGGTTGCTGTTAGGGGCTCACGCCACGTTTATTTAGGGGCTTACGCCAAGTTGTTCGGAGCTTACGGCCAACACTGGTATAAACATGGCCATTTTCGTTCTTTTCTATCATGTGCATCAACAGGTGCTTGTGCACAGGCATTGCCACGTACACTTGCACCCCGTGCTCTCTTTTAGCCCCCCCCCTTCCAATACGTCATCATGTGCACCAACAGGGACTTGCGCACAAACACGTCCACGTCGACGCCTACGAGCACCTCGTGCCCTCTTTTAGCCCCGCCCCCCTCCCGATACGTTCCATTCATTGGCTACCACATTCTGATAAGCCCCCCCTCTCCTCCCCCTTAACTTGTATTTAAGAGCTTGCATCTTGAATCCCTGCCTCACTTGATGCAGAAAATCTGGCTGTGACGGTCCCACCTGATGACGGAGACTTGTGTTGCCTCCGAAACGTCGTGATTTTTATTTTATTTTTATTAATTTTAATTTCATTTTTTACCTACGTGACTTTACCGAAAGAACTAAGAGTATAGGTGGACAAGGCTTACGCTGAACCATCACCCCCCCCCCCGCTAGCCAACAACTCTCCAGGGGACAGGGTACCGGGACCAACCCCCAACCTCGGCCGGTCGGGCGGAGTAGGCTCCCCTAGCCTCGGGTGAGGATCAACTCCCCGAGTCCCCACTCCTACCCCCGGTTCCATCCCGGGTCCCCCTTTAAATACCCCCCCCCCGTGGGGCATGACGTCATCGTCCTCCACGGCCCGCCTGACGTCACGTCCCGCGACGCCACTCTCTCCGAGGGCGCGCGTGACGTGACGTCACCCACTACACCTGTACATAGGTAAGAGAGGGGAGAGGAGGCAAGGGGGGGGGGGGGGGGGGGGGGGGGGCGCGTGAGCGCTAGGGGAAGAGGACGTGAGGCAGGTTACTTTATTTGGTACGAAGCGGCCGCTTTGGCCAAACTTCCCTCTTGCATCCAAGTGCCACCACGGTGGATTCAGCAGCAGTGGCTGGAGGCCACCCAGTGGCAGCACTTAGGCATTAAGTAAGCCAAGCAAAAACTTAGCACCCCCAGTAAACTAATTAAAACTATAAACTATTGGTATTTTATGAGGTCAGGCCCACTGAGCTCTTTTTCAGAAGCGATCTGGCCACCAATAATATCTCAACGAAGTGGCTCATCGCGTGATAGCAGCTAAATACTCTAAAAGTCGCTCAGTGGACCCCGGATTCTGGAGAAAAAAATATATAGGAGCCCATCAAATATCTCAAAATTAAAATCCTACACATAACAAGTGAATTCACATAAAGCAAATATCTTACCTTGTCTGTATCTCTGTACTCCCATCCCATTACATGTCTATTTTTGTCTACATGCCTCTCATCTCACGACATCCATATCTCTTGTCTATACAGCATCTCTTCTGTCACCCCACTCGGATGACATAATTTCAAAGTAGGGCCCAGAAAAAAAAATTCTGCTCAGGGCCCCCAGTGGGGCCAGCGGCGCCACTGTCGCCGTACCGGCCATGTGCCGTGGTCGGTATCGGCGGATTGTGCTCACGTGGACGCCCGGTGCGGTGCCGTTGCAGCTGCTGCGGCTCAACAAGCTGACGAAGGAGCGCGTCGCGGCCGAGGGCACCCAGTGCCTGCACCGAATCGACCAGCGAGCGGTGGCCGAACGCAGGGATGTACTCGCCCAACAGGTGCACGCACGCACGCACACGGTAACACTGCCCCACCACGCCCCTCTCCAACGTATGTAGCATTTATCAACCGACTGGAGCACATCCACGTCACTATGATTTGTCAAGGTAAAGATGAGTCAAACTTAAGGCTGAGGTGTGGGAAGAAAAATATATTCATGGAAAGGTCACAGAATAAGGTGGGGAGCAGGGCCCCTACTCCCCCCCCCCCCCCCATTGCCCAGTCTCAAACAGACCAGATTTTGCGAGGAGCTCACAGATCCTTGAAAGATCTGTACATATGTGAAAAAGAGATTCATAGCTCATCGGATTCCTCCAGTATAAAGATTCTGATTCTGAAGTTCTCTGGCAGGCGAGGCTGCGTTGGCTGGGTCACTTAGTGGTGAATGGCGGCTGTTGTTGTTGTGTATCTTTGTCTTTGTATGTCACTATCTCCGTGTTTCTCTGTGTGTCTCCAGGGGCCAATTGCTCATGGTTGCCAAACTCTGGATTCCCTCCCCCCCCAGTCCAACCATATAAGCGCCTACTCTAATGTGTTTCGACAGCCATTTCCAATGTTTCATGGACTTTATTTAAATCCACGATTTCCATTACCACCATGACCTCCGTACCAGAATCGTAACCATGCCGCATCTCATATATACACGCAATCGCACGCAACCACCACACGGTTTGTAACACTCAATCTCAGTGGCTTGTAACACTAAATAAATGTCAGTGGTGTGATACCGTGCCAGCAGAATGTGCTGACAAATGTCTGCGCAGCACCTTGATTGAGGCTGCAGTAACGTGTCTTTGCCAGACAGTTACTCAGCCAACTGCCAAGCATGTAGCAGAACTATATCACGTAATACTTGTTTTTGTAAATGTTTTTATTACCTGTAATCCACTGAGACATTGTAAAATTGTGTTGCGCATTTAGCAACAATGTGCCTCTGACTAATCGTCTACCAACAATAAAATGCCATAAAATCCACTTACCTTGTACCCTGACTGCAAATTCATGAATTTTGTATTCATGCCTGATATGTTATATACACGTACAGCCATTTTGTCAGTACACTGCTGGATGAGGGCCTCCACACACCGTGCAGGTCGTGGGGGCTGTTTGAACAAACCTCACCACGCTGGTCACTGCAAGTTGGTGAAGGCGGACAGCGCAGACATAGGATCATAGACGTACGGTACAACAATGTTTTTTTTAAGCTCTGTCCTCCACGATACAGCATGGGTTATGTCATTTCATTGGTTTTCTACTTCCTTGGCTTCCTTGGAGGTCCACTTGAACAGCTTCATCATCAACACGGCCAATGAACAGCTTACGTATTGAGTAACTGTGGCTTTGATTACAGTGGCTGGTCCTTTGTGCTTTCGAGCGGTGTCTGTGGTCTCGTGCCATTTTCGTCATTGATATTGGCTGACGAGGAAGCCTTC
This sequence comes from Entosphenus tridentatus, assembly GCA_014621495.2. Classification (NCBI taxonomy): domain Eukaryota; kingdom Metazoa; phylum Chordata; class Hyperoartia; order Petromyzontiformes; family Petromyzontidae; genus Entosphenus; species Entosphenus tridentatus. The sequence continues at coordinate 4,771,189 of CM025673.2, forward strand.
TCTCTATCCCGCACGCATGCGCACACTGAATTGCTTGCGTTCTTTGCCCCAGGAGGCTGTGAGCCAGGAGATCAGGACGGATCTGCAAGCCTGGTGCCTCGAGAAGATTCAAGCCATGGAGAGCCGCCTCCGAGATGGCTCCCCTCGCCCTGAACCCAGAGAGAAGCCGGCCGCCGGACAGTCATATGACACCTCGCTCGGCCAGGCACCCAACGGCAGTGCTTCCGCCAGGCAGGAAGAGGCGGCCGGTACAAGCACGATAGACGCGTTCGCGCCGTCGCCTTCGCATTCCCGGTCGACGTCCTTCTCCGCTTCTGCTTCCGCCGATCGGCAGGAGTCCCAGCAGGGCGGCGATGGCGGCGGCGCCGGCGCCGGCGCCGGCGGCAGCCGCGGCTTCTACCTTAGCCTGCAGCACAGCCCCACAGCGCCGCCCTCCCTGCGACACGGGGCGTCGCCCACGGCGGAACTAGCGGCCCCCGTCGTGGCGGTCGAACCCGCGTACGCGTTTGAGCACGGGGCGCAGGGCCCGGGCGTCCTGGAGCCGGGCGGTGGTGCGGCACGCCGCTCGCCGGAGCTGGTGGCGCTGGGCCTGGGGGACGCGCCTGGCGCAAGGGACGCCCTGCAGGTGACCAGGTGCTTCCTGGACGCAGTCTCATCCCACCTGGAGGGTTGGTACCTGCGTCGAGTGGAGGAGGAGCGGGCGGAGGTGGCGCGAAGGGCGATGCAGGACCGTGCCGAGATGCAGGCGCAGATCCGGACGCTGGAGGAGCAGCTGCGTGCGATGAGGACGCAAGCGGGGGCACGTGGGGAGGAAGAGACACGGCCCGGGCGATGACACCGTGACTCGCCACGCATTTAGTTGTTTTGCCATGGCAGGGTTTCTCGAGCTCCAATCCTCGTGAACCACCGCCGACTACCTTTCCGTGTTTATGTCGTTACACGCTGCATGCGCTCGACTGTGAAACATAGTGCCATACATAGCCAGCGAGAGAAAATATCCTTGTGGGTAGGCTGCAAATAAACTTTGAGGGTGCTGAGATCATTGTCAGCAGCCAAGGTTAATCCACTGCTGGATGGTGGCCTCCCAAAGCTACCGCCACCTCATGATTCTGCAATGTAATATAAACAAGTAGACTTTTAAAATTAATTAAATATATATCTTTACCAATCAAATTCGTTTTGTTATAAATGTATGGAAATGAGAGTGTAATGTTACCACTAACAGAGCATGTGGTATACGTCATTGCCAAGGACATGGATTCACACATTGTGTCCGTATACCACAAGATCTGCTCGTCGTGAGTTTCTTTCTCTCTTGCCGAGTTCGGTTACTCAAGATTTCACTGCGTAGTCTGTGTGTGAATGCACGATGGTTTGAGAGGGCTAAGCTCTCTTAGCCCTGGCCAACGACCGCATATAGTGCCATGTGACAAAGACGGCGCTCCATACATCACGTGGGACGTGTTTAGCAACCACCAGGCATGTGCAGCGTGTAACGACTTAATCTGCAATTCAACTGAGAAAATCGGTAAACGTGGAAAGATGTAGGAGAGGAATGGTGTTTAGGAAACCGTGCACTATGAGATGTATTAAAAAACTGTTTAACATGCAACGCGTTCTAATTTAAAATAGAGCATTTATTTTCACATTATATTTTGGTAAGCATGTATGCCTGCATGTGTCATTTCAACAAGCGGTATCGATAATGGACTGTACGAAGAATGTTGTCACGTGCTGAGGTCATAGACTGAAAGTTTGCATATTTATTTACACGTCTTGTTCTGCAATGAGGGGCTAGAAACGATCCGAGTCTCTTGTCCGCATCATTTCAAGGAAAGGACTTTGGCTGCAAGTGCCCTGCTATAAGACGGCATTTCTTTTGGTGCACTGGTATGCCACCTGTTCTGAGTATAACAACCAGGTCACTTTGGCTAATTCTATTCAATCTCAATCTGAGAAAGAAAAAAAAAGCCGCAAGAATGTTCTGGTTGTTACGGTTGGAACACCTAAATTCATCAACACCCAGGAGCTGATTAGATCTTTTCGGGGACACTCCAAGTGAAGTCTTATGTAAGTTCCATACGAGCGCTAAAAATGCACGCCGACTTCCAGCAACACAGAACGTTCTGTAAGTGACTGTGTCGTGAGGTCGGTGCAATCACGCATTATAGCAGCGGACTTCTCTGTCATTTGGTGTTCCCGTGAGCAGCTGCCAGGGCAATTAAATTCTCGCGACGCAGAGGGTAAATCTCCCATGTGCGTTTGACGAGTTTCATTTCCTGAAGTCAGGCAACAAGTCTGCAGAACAGAACTTTAATGTCCCAAGTGGTGGGTGGTGCTTGCATGAGATAACAGGGGGTTATCTCCAAGATAATTGCAGAAACTGACCTCTCTCACAGTGGTATGGAATACCAGACTATTTTACTGTCATTCTGCAGCGCAATTTGGCTTCTGTGAAGCCCTCCCTTTTGAAAATTATCTTAAAGTATTACGCCCGATGCGGCCTCAAACTTTAAATGCAGTCACCACGCCTTCTGCCTGCAGTACCCGGTGATGGATTTGGTGCAGTTGCATTCCTGATACTCAGCCGAGCTAAGGAATGCCCACGCTTCAAAAGAGGCAATTTAAAATGCGCGTATGTTACGGTCGTCACGCACCGCAAGTTATAAAATGGAAAAGCTGTGCCGCGTTTTTCTGTTTCTTTCTCAAAAGGCATCCAATAGCAACCATCGTTACTGTACTATTGGCTGCACATTGTTGTATGTTTCCATCTGGTAATGTATGCCATATTTTTTGAGTAAAACTTGAAAAATAAATGTGCTAATCCAGTGGCAACTCTTGTTTATCCTTCTGGAATGAGATGACACGATGTTGAGTAAGTCTGTACTCAAGGGTGCTTTTGGTCATTCGCTGCTCTCCAACACAACCAAATGTCTGCAGGCATCCCATGATGCAATTCTTGTCATGATCATCATCATCATCATCTTCAGCCATCATTACCAGCCATGATCAATCCACTGCTGAATGAAGGCTTCCCAAAACCTTTTTCATCTCTCACGGTTGCACGATGTAACACATGCAGTTCTCATGAATGTATTTAAATATATTTAAATTGAAATCCCGCAGTGTATGTATGATTTAGTTTAACTTCGTCAGGGATTGTTTTCTATGTATTCAGTGTTTGGGAATGGGCAAACTTCTCATAACTGCTAAAGAATTGTAGCAACACATGTTCCAGTTTTTTCAGGGCATAAGTGCAGTGAGAAATGTGAATTAGCATTATAGTATTTCTCTGAAATTCCCTATCTCTGAAGAGCTGAACTCTGAGTCTTATACTGTGACCAGGCAGTGCGCATAATGAAGGTGGTCAGTTTTTCTAGCAGAGCACGAACATCATGGCAGAAGGGATCATTATTACCACAAAAATGTGCAATAGACATTAACAATGTACAGTACCTCTGAATGAATGTGCCATCACCATCACTGAATGTTAAATTTATCCCAACCATAGATTAAAAACTAAACCATTTTTTTTGCCAGGTAAGGCCCACTGAGCTATAAAAAATATTTTTCAGAAGCGACCTGGTGACAAATGATAGTTAAGCGAAGTGGCTTGTCACGTGGAAATTTATAGCAGCCAAATACTCTAAACGCATGTTTCTAAATGTGGCGGGACGAAACCGGAGGACCCGGAGAAAAATGCACACGATCACAGGGAGAACATGCAAACTCCAAATATACAGGCCTTCAGGGTCAGGATCGGACGCACGACCTCCTGTATATCAGGAGAGGTACTTAACATCTCGCCACCGACAGCACATGGATCAACGGGGTGGTCCACATGTCGTGTGACCGCCAATTAATTCACCCCCTAACATTTTTCTTCCTTCGCATGTTCATTTGTTTTAAATAAATATTACTTCAAAACCATTAATTTTTAGAGATTTAAATATGGGTCACAAGACATTTGGACCAACCCTGTACATTGCCTTGTCACCATATCCAGTTGAACAGCGCACACTAGTAATGTGGGCTATTTTGGGCCAGCTAGGGTCCTGCGGTAAGACTTGAGCTGGTAGTTACCATCCACTGCTGGATGACGGCCTCCTCAAGCCGGTCGTAGGGATTATTACACCACGATTCCTGCTCAATGGCGGGTTGGTGAAGGCAAGCAGCACACATGTTGGGTAATTGTGCATGCATAATGCATGTTGATTACCCTATGAATAACCCAACCGGTAATGAATGACCATTGCAATTTATAGGCATATACATTAAGGTCCCCATCCTCTGGCCTTCGCCAGAGGTGATATCACAGCTATCTCTCTGAGAACGAAACAAACAGGAGGATTTGTCCACAACTCTGGCTGGCCGCCTGATGATGCTGGTTGTAATTACAGGCGAAATGTCGTACTCGAATTGTAAACGTCGTGGGTTTACTCTCCGAATGCAACCGGTGTGCTGTGCTAGTAACGAACTGGCAAGTTCTGTGTACGTGACAAGACCTTACTAATTGACGATCGAACCCAAAAAAAGTATATTCGGGGCCGTCCATAAATGACGTCACGCACCGGAGGGGGGGGGGGTCAGACATTTGTGACGAGGGGGTGAGAAATGTGACGTCACATCAAAATGCGCAACTTTAAATATAGAATTGTTATAACAACACTACTACAATATCAAAGTGCAGCGCAACATTAAATACGCACTACAATGACAATAGTTTAAAGCGATTTGAAGCATGTTTTATTTTCAAAATGGAAATATGGTTTTGGAGGGGGGGGGGCAGAGCTTTGTGACGTCACATTTGAGGGGGGGTCTGACTTTTTGTGACGCCGCGTGACGAGTGGGTGGGGGGTCAAAAATCGTCCAAAATCGCGTGACGTCATTTATGGACGTCCCCTTATCGATGTTGGTCGCGAAAGCCAACATCCACAATGTTAATTTATTTTTCACATTTTTTTTAGTGCATTGCCTCCTGCTGAAAAGTCTCGTGGCAGCTTACACCACCTGCTTTATGCACGGTAGATTTATTAAAAGGTCGCGCAATAAATCGCAAAAACTAAATTTGCAAAGGTCCCTGAACATTCTGTTGGTGGGCGAGTTGCTGTAAGCGAGCTCTGAAGGCCGCCTTTGTCTCTCTCGCAGCGATGATTACGACACAACGCGCGTTACACGTGTGCTCATTTGAGGCTGAGTCGACCTAGATAATCGTCACCGGTGTTGGCCGTGAGCGGGAATCGAACTCGGCTCGCCGGGTTCAGAGCACAGCGTAGCGCTAACCGTTACACCACCGCTCCCCCCTACAAAAAAAGACAAATATCCCCCGTACTGTAGCCTTAACAGACTGTTGGGACAAGTGCTGTTAGCGAGCACCTATGAAGGCTGGCACGGCACACGAGGGGGTGGGTGGCCAGCACCACGCCCGACCGCCTTTGTCTCCCCAGTGGCGATGTTTACTACACACCGCACCGGGTACTAATTGGAGGCTGAGTCTACCTAGGGGAGGCCCAAATAATCGTCCCCGGTGTTGGCCGTGAGCGGGAATCGAACTCGAGTGGCCGGGTTCGTAGCGCGGCGTGGCGCTAACCGCTGCACCACCGCTCCCCCCCCACGCAACTAGATGAAAGCGTAATTGACACCAGTTCGCTTCTCCAATTCGAGCGATTTTTTTTGCTGCGGTGTTAAAAATGTAATGACTTAACAACAACAACAATAACAACAATATTAATAATAATAATCTAAATACAAATTAAATCAACAACAGGATGTGACGTTTTACTCCGTGACGCGCCCGGAACAGGATGTGACGTCACACCCCAGCGCACGTGTTGCGGGCTGCCAACACGTGGACGCTGCAGCGAGCAACGCATTTTTGTACCTCGCCGGCAGACACCGCTGCCGTAAAACTCGAGTGCTGTATGCGCCGTCATTTATAACTAATTGGAAGATTGTGTGCGTGCGTGCGAGCGGTTTTCCGTCTCGCTTACGAGATGGACCTCGTGGCGGTGCCGATGGACGCGCTGCTTCGCCTGGCGAGCGTGAGCGGTCAATGCCAAGCCGGCTTGGGCCACCTCGCTGACCGGCCCCAGCAGCAGGTGACGCGCCGAGTTCCCGTGGCCTCACTGGCCCCTTCGGCTTCTCGTGCCCCCCCCTCGATCTCTCGGCCTCTTAGCCTTCCCCCTGCGAGAGAGGCTTTGCGATGCACGCGAGCAGACGGAGCGAAAGCATGTTGTTACCTGGGCCCTTGCGTTATCCTGCAAGATGGTTTACGGGTCCGTGTGAGGGCTAGTGGCTGGTCGGTTATCGTCAATGCTAGTGCTAGTGGCTGGTTGGTACAGGCTAGTGGCTGTATGGTTATCGACAGGGCTAGTGACTAGTTATGGTTTCGGGCTAGTTGCTGGATGGTTATCGACGGGGCTAATGTCAGTGACTGGTTGGTTATGGTTAGGACTAGTGGCTATATGGTTATCGACAGGGATAGTCCTAGTGACTGGTTGGTTATGGTTTAGGGATAGTTGCTGGATGGTTATTGTCAGGGCTAGTGGTCGTGGCCGGATGGGTAGTTGGTAAGAGCAGGACTGGAACTTGTGTCTGGTTGACTGTAGTTGGGGTTTGTGGAAGTGCTATTATATAGCCAAGTAGCGGGCTGGCTATTGTATACCCTTAGGTTGTAGGTCTAGTGCGAGCTCGTTGGTTATGGGTGAGTGCAGTGTTTAGTCAGCTAACTAATGTGCTTAGTTCTCCATACTGATTTCCATTCCTCGCCATTGTTAGCTATTGATTTTTAGTGATATTGGCCGCTTTAGTTTTTTGTTGCTCACAGTATTCATCCCTTTAACTCTCGCCCCAGCATCGCGTCTCCCATTCATTGCTGTAATGAATCATTTGCTCGCCACTTGTGCCAACCCCTAAATGAAAATCCCATACATTGCGATCGTGTTGTTCAGTTATGACCGAGTGACGTGACCGGTGACGGAATGACAGCCAAAAGAGGGAACGTGTCCAAGAGAAGAACCACCGCAGATGAATTGCCGAGATGTGTTTGAAAAATATTTGAATATAATGTGAATAATTTGACTTAACACGTACGTTTTTGCAGCCAGTGTCATGATTCACAAATATATATTTGGGTTAGGCCACGTAATGATCTGGATAATTGTGTCGTTAACACCCTCCACCACCCGACATAACCCAAACAAATGTGTCAATTCTGTTTTTTAAATAAATAAAATAGTATCCAATTGCTGAAGTTTATTGTGAGAATTGTTTTTCTGGGTGAGCTGAAACAATAACAAACGGCATGTTAATCGCTCGTTCGAGTGACAAATTTAATTTTTTTAGCCGTGTTGGGTGGTGGAGGCTCCGGACGACATACATTTATCCAGATCATTACATGGCTAAATTTGAATAATTTGTTCAGAAAACAGATTTTCCAGGGCACCCCCCTCCGCCCCACCACCCCGTAATTATTTCAGCACATCGAGGACGCTGTATACGAATGCAAGAACATCTGCCCGCCAATGTAAACCTGCTGCCGCCACCCTTGCCACGCACGCACTCCAGGCTTGGTCACCCTCCGAGCGCGGGGCTCTGCTGGACACTCTCTCAGCGCTCCTGCTGGAGCCCGACTCCACGCTGCACGTTGCGCGGGCCCTGCGCCCGCTGCTGCCCGTGTTGCTCGAGCGTCTGGGGGAAGAGTCGGAGCGGCGCGGGGAGGAATCCGAACAGGAAACGCGAGAGTCGAAAGCCTCGAATCGATGGATGGGCTTCCACGAGCGCTTCTGCGTCGCGCTGGGGAAACTCTTGCCGCTGAGCCCAGATGTGGTGCAGTAAGTGGCTTGTTTGACGTGCTCTTCTCAGCTGATTATTCCAAGCCATGGCGACAGCGTGTGTCTTATGTACCACTACCTCCGGGTTTATAAGATGCTGCGGAAAGTAAGATGCACCCAAAGATTTGGGGGGAGTTTGAAATAAAACAAAATTTCTGGTAAATACAACGCCCCGGGAAAGTGGGAAACAAGGGAATAAAATATAAAGTTACTCGCCCATCATTAGGTGCTTAATAATATTATGAGCCTAAGTAAATTCAGCTTGGTCAAAGCAAGTGTTTAATAACAATTGAGTTGTGGTAAAGGAGTCGCTGAACATTCTGTCGGTAATTTCAGAATCTTCTCACGAGGTATTAGTTTTTTTTGGTGCCATTACTCGCTAATACTGATTTTGTGTTTCAGGTTTGCGGAGCGATATTTCAAAACGGCACCGCCCGCATTTGTGCGGCTCAGCCACGGCGGTGCAACGGCTGCCAAGGAAAAGGGGAAGAGAAAACGATCCAAACTCATCCCTCTGGCCGACCTGATGGAGGCCTCGTATAGGCTACTCAAGGGATGTCACACGGTGCTGTCCGACCAATGGGACTGGAGTGTGTGCGTGCCCCTTTTGCAAGATCCAGACAGCCGCGTTCGATGGTAGGCATCTGTAAACACGCACGCCTCGCACACCACGGCCATGATTCGGATTTTCCCTCTTTTTGCAGGAAGCATAAACCACTGGGATGTAAAATCATCTCTTGTTTGGGTTAATGGGAGGGAGCGGTAGCCGGAATGAAACCAAAACATGGCTAATGTAAAACACATGTAAATGAGGATATAAAAACAGAGGTTTTATTTATTTTTAAATTATGAGCCTGAGTGCTTGTATTAGGTTTTAGAATTGTGTTAGTTATTTACTTGTATTTATCTCTGTTCAGCGCCTTGCGACCTCTAGGTGAAATGCGCTTTATAAGTGTAAATGATTCATTATTATTATGTAGAATGGGGGTGAATGTAATAGAATGTGTCTTCTGTTTTTATTGCTTCCTAAATTAATGCTTGCACTCGCGTGGCTCGAACCATCCCGCATGTGTAATAGGTGTACAAGGTACGCCAGTTAAACTGCCCGCAGATAATCGAGAATTTACCATATATTCCAATGCATTCCGATGTGTTCTGTGTGCATTTATTTTTTCAGGTACACGGCCAACTGCCTGGCGCTGCTCTGTGCGATGAGCGACCGGCAGAGGATGCAGTTCCTCAGCCGGGTCCTCAGCGAAGATGAGCTCATCTCCCACCGCATCGCGTGAGTCCGACCGCACCAGTCGAAGCCCTTGGTTTGTGGGATGCTGCCGTGGTGTCACGGTCAGCACACTGCACTCACAAACGGTTCGATCTCCCGGCACGGCAGTTTGTTGAATCTCCCCCGCCAATGTCCACCCAACATTATATATGGATAAGCCACAGATGGTCGATCGGCAGGTTATGTGCGGTGGGGTGAAGTGTGGGTACTCCCATCTCTTCCAAGACTTCTGGCACAGCATTGAAGAGAAGGCTTAAGTACCCTGTTGAAATTGCTCTCTTAAGAGTTCCCCCTAGCAGAGGCCCTTCCGCCAGTAGTGCGGTAAGCAAGCAGTTGCTGAGCTGCACCCTTACCTTTGACGACTTAACTTAGAATGTGTGACGAGCCCAAATGCTTCGGTAACCACGCTGCTGCTTTGACGCTTGTCCACAGGGAATCGCCCTTCGCAAAGTGTACGGAGCGTACAGCTTAACACGTAGGCTTTCACGACCAATATTCATAATAAAGGCTTTTGGATTAAATGTATCGTAACCCTCCCACACCCGACACAGCCAGTAAGGTTTGTCACGCAAACAATTCGCCATTTAACTACTACTTAAGCCCACTGTTGTGTTGGACAGTAAATCCACAACGTTTACAATCTGAGTACGACGTTTCTAGCGATTTGCCAGAATAGTGAAGCAATCCACCTGCTTCCGGTCTCAAATAGAGCAAGATGACGTCATCACGGCTCACAGCTCTTAAGCGGTTAACAGCTTGGCTTTTTTTTTGCTGTCACTGGCTGCTCTTATACCGGCTGCCTGATGTCCCCCCCCACTCGTGCAGGCTGATGGAGGAGAGCGCCGCGGAGGTTGCGGAGGGAGCGCTGACGCTCGTGGCGTCCGACTGTCCCCTCTGGAGCCGCGGGGTGCTTCCCCAGGGTCCTCGTGCGGGCACGGGGAGCGAGTTCCTCTCCAGCGACCTCTCGGAGCGCGTCGTGCCCGTGTGTGGCGTCGTGCTGCCACGGAGCGTGCACGAAGAGGGGGGCACGGCTGGGCAGGTGACTGGGCCGGTTGAGTCCGAACGCATTACGCGATTCTGCGAATGATTAGATTTCGCGAAGTTTGTTAATGCTGTTTAACGTGTGAATCCTGTTATAATAATCTTTAAGTAGATTTTGTATGACAATATTTGTTAAGGATTTCTGCCACGGTGTAATGGTTTACCACAGTGGACTTACAACCCAGATGTCCCAGGTTCAATCTCCCGTTGCGGCAGTTTAAATAAAGGACAAGTTTATTAAACTCCCCCCCCCCCCGTGGCTCTGTCCACCTGTTAGTCAGTCGGCGAGGTTTCGTCTGGTGAGGTAAAGTGCGGGTACTCCAGCCTCTACCAACACGTTTGGGCCATGTGGAAGAGTAGGCCAACATACCCTTCTAGAAGAGCTCGCTCAAGTGGTGAAGGCCCTTCCGCCAGCAGCGGTGCGAGCGTTACATTTGCAGGCCTGAAGGGGGAGCGCCCCCCCCCCCCCCCCCC
>CM025673.2:4781917-4792668 GCA_014621495.2 Entosphenus tridentatus
CCCCCCCCCCCTCCCGCGGTGACTGAACCCCGTGCGCCCGTCTCTGCTTAGACCCCGTGCCCGCTGGTGCCGGTCCCCTCTACGTGTGCGCTGCTGCGGGCCCTGGCGTCGGCGGTGGCCTCTCGCCGCGCCGCTCTCATCGAGGGCCCCGTGGGCTGCGGCAAGACGGCGCTGGTCGAGCGGCTGGCGGCGCTGACCGGACGGACGGCGCCGCCCGGACTCCTCACCGTGCAGCTCGGGGATCAAACCGACAGCCGAGTGAGCTCGCGACGCACACACCAGCACTCGCCGGCGACACACGCCGGTGTTCACCGACACTCACCGGTACTCACGAGCAGCAATCGCCAGCAACGCTCACCAGCGGCGTTCACCGGCGCTCCACACAGGTGCTCGTCTGTTTGTTGCGTGTTGGCAAAGTAGACAATTGGGGGGAAAATCTAGTGGTGACCAAAGTGGTTGAGGTGGCCACAGCCAACTTTAGTTGGTAGTAGGTAAGTTATTATGTAGTAGTTTATTATTCATTCTTATTATACATGCATGAAATCTTGTATGCAACCATCGGTTCTGAAGTGCAACGATTCTGTGCGTGACTTTTCGGCAAGTCGGTTTGAATCGGCGAGTCGCTCGCCGCGCCTCGTGCTCCTGCGTCTCCCTTGCGAATGACGGATGTCGCGCGTGCGCTTCCGCGCGTAGACGCTGCTGGGCATGTACCGCTGCACGGATGTCCCGGGGGAGTTCACGTGGCGAGCGGGCGCCCTGACGCAGGCCGTGTCGCGCGGCGACTGGATCCTGCTCGAGGACATCGACTACGCCCCGCTCGACGTGGTACGGTGGGCCGGGGGGGCGGTGGGGCGGGCGGGGAGGGGGTGGTGGGGGATAGGGGGAGGGGGTGGCCTCGTCATCCCAGCCCTCATTCGCATAAACAGCAATTACTATGAAGCCAGACCCTGCTGCCCCATGAGTGAAACTAATACACTTCTGGGAAAATAAAATATTCAATCATCTTTTGGATTTGGCTAGTTGATTAAGTATTTAGTGGATAATATTTGTATATGGTACAAGGGCTGGAGCAGTAGTCGTGGTTATTGCACTGCACAATGAAACCGGCGACCCACTCACGGCTAAAATCAGTGGTACAAGAGCACCGGTCGAAACAAAAGGTTTTATTCACCGACTCGTCAATTGGCCGATGAGCGTGGCTGCCGGGCTCTGTTTATCGGGACCTGTCGTGGGCATCTGTGGAGCGCCGTCGCGAACGCTAAACCCACGCTGCTCCTGTCCCCGCCGCCGCAGATCTCAGTTCTCATCCCGCTGCTGGAGTCGGGCGTGCTGTCCGTGCCGGGGCGGGGGGACTGCGTCCGCGCGGCGCCCGGCTTCCAGCTGTTCGCCACGCGGCGGCTGCACGGGGCCGCGCTGCGCCGCCACGCGATGGGCTCGCACGACGCGCTGCTCGACAAGGCGTGCACGCGCGTGCGCGTCGAGCGCATGGCGCGCCCGGAGCTCAAGGAGGTGCGCTCGCCCGTCTGCGTGTCGTCCTTATGCGCGTGTGGTTATGGGGGAGCGGTTGGCGAGGTTGGCGCGCTTGTGCTGCAAATTCCGCAACCAGAGTTTGATTCATACTCTTAGTTTTTTCGAAAAAAAAAAGAGCACGATGTGTAAGCCCCCCCCCCCTCCCAATACGTTCCATTCCTTGGCTACCACATTCTGATAAGCTCCCCCCCCCCTCCCCCTTAACTTGTATTTAAGAACTTGCATCTTGGAATCTCTGCCTCACTTGATACAGCGCTGTGCCCTGCCCAGGTGCTGATGAGCCGCTTCAGCCTCCCCAGCCCTGCTGCCGAGCGGCTGCTGCTCATCTACTGCCAGCTGACGGGAGACGAAGTGGACAGCTGTGCGGGAGCGGAGGGACCCCAGATGACCCCGGCACAGCCGAGACGCCTCAACATGGAGGGGCGAGTCATCTCGCTGAGGTCGGCCGTGGCACTGTCCGTCCACCCCCCCATCACCACCACAAAACTTACTTGTTGAATTTGGGAAAAACACCGATGTGCTCGCTGTGTTTTACAATGCTGCTGCGGTATACTGTTTTTTTTGTAAGAATAGTGGTTAAATTTCGATTTAAAGCTTTCGTGACTGCAGGGATTCATCTTCTTGGTTCTTTCGGTAAAGTCACGTAGAAGGGAAATAATAAAATAATAAAAATTTAACATAAGAAATAATTCTCAGTGATAATTATTTTATTATGTTTTATTTTTATTATTTTCCCTTCTACGTGACTTTACCGAAAGAACCAAGAAGAAGAGTAGTGGTTGCTCAAACATTCTTTACCCCACGTGGCCTTTAACGCAGCAACAACAACAGCAGCAATGTCGCGGTGCCGTCATGTCTGTAAACGTGATGCGTGACGTCACGTGGGCCTTCCAGCAGGCGCTAATTTTATAATGTAGCCCGCCAGAGAACATCGTTCAAGAAACGTGGAGGAGATAGCTGCGAGTGCCGCCTGCTCGGAGTGATCTGTGTCCTTGAAGGGCCTCTTCGGTTGTTCACCTGGGATGTTCAGCTGGGATGTTCACCTGGGATGTTCACCGTGTTCTTCGCCGCGTTCCCGTGCAGGGACCTCCTCAAGTGGTGCCAACGCGTCGCCCATCTCTTCAAGGGCACGGCTGAAGCCAACGCGCTCTGCATCTTCCAGGAGGTGGGCGACGCCTCTGATTAAACCAGTGTGTTGCAACCAATCAAGATCACTAAAACACTCGCACACATGACGACGCATCGGTTCGTAGCCCCCGGTCAGGCCCTTCGTGATTGTGCAAGGGTAAAGGGGAGACACTTTGATCATCACGCCAAAGCCTTTGGTGCCACTCATGAAAGTTTCGTGATGTTTCGTATTGTATTGTAACTGCCACCACTGCCTTAGGCTGGTCGCCCTTTAAAAAGAGCTGCTGAGCTCAATGGGCTTTTGCGTGTGAAAGTGTGAGTCTTGAGTCGAAACTGCAGCGTATTTTTTTTTTTGGGTGAGCGGGCTGACTCGGTGCTGCTCCTTCAAGGCAGAACAGTGAAGGATTAAGAGATATTAAACGTGCATGTAAACACCTCCACCCACATCGCGTGTCATCAGAAAGTAGTTTGTTGTCTTTCCCCCCGCAACTTCGATTAGCATGGTTTGTTACGTACGGTGAAATAGAAGTTCAACATACACAATGACCTGCCTCACACTTTGTCGAATTTTCCGTTTGCGGTGATTTTTTTTCTCCGTAATCTGCCTCACATGACTGTGGCAATTCGACTTTCTCATGGTGGGGGACAAGAATGTTCAGCTCGCTCCAACAGCGCTGACGGATTGCGCGTTCTACCCCCCTCCCCCCCCCACCTCAGGCGCTGGACTGCTTCTGCGCGGTGCTGTCCCAGCCCGAGAACCGGCAGATGCTGGCGGAGATCATCGGCTTCCAACTCAACATCATCCGCGAGAAGGCACGTCCTTCTGCGCACCACACGCACATACACCTGCGCTCACACACGCACGAACACGCATTCCCACACGCGCGGACAAACGCGTCTGGCGTGTTCTCTCACGCGTGTATGGGACGCCACCCGATGCGTTGGGCGGCCTTTTGGGAACATGCCTGAAAGAACGTTCACCGCGGAGATGGAGCGCAGAAATAATATTGCGCGCGGGTGCTCGGTGGATATTCAACGTCGTCATCGTCGTCATCGTCGTCATCGTCATGGCTGATGATGTTAATGATGATACGGACATAACCCGGTTTACGTTCCTGAAAACCAGTTCATAAATGAAAGAACTTAAATCGAAGCATATTCGTAAAGTAACACCAACGTGAATCGCAGAAGTCGTGTTCGGAAGTCGGCGCAGTGTCGCTGATGAGGCTGACGTTGCCGTCGTGGGCGTTGTTGTTTCCCCACTGTTGCAGGTGGAGTTTTTCTGTCGCCACTACAAGCCCGAGATCGTCGTCACGGAGACCACGGTTATAGTCGGACGAGCGACGCTGCCTCGACAGCTGAGAGAGGCCGTGACTCTGAGCAGGTGAAGCCGAGACGCGTCAGTAGGCGCTCGCAAACTGCACTTACACCAGCAGGAATCCAGCTAAGCCAAGCGGGGAATGGTGGTGTGTGTGTGTGTTCGAGTGTGTTTGCGTGTGTTTTTGTGTGTTTGTGGCGAGCGGTGGCACAAGGGTTAGCGAACTGCGCTATGAACCCAATATCCTGGGTTCGATTTTCCGGCCATAGCTGACATCAGTGGGCGAGTGATATTTGAACCACTACTGGGCCATCCACCTTCAGCTCACGCTGAACAGCGTGGCGAAGTACAGTCTTAACAACCCCCATGACTGACACCTTGTGGAGAGTCCTTCATCCATCAGTGGAATGATTAAAGGGCTATAAATTAATATGATTTATTTTTAGCAATTGCGGAGTGGTGAGCGAACTGCGCTACGAATCCGGTCACCCGAGCTCGATTCCTGACCGCGGTTAATATCGGTGGCCAATGATATCCAAACCGGTCTTTCCCACGCTGGAAGGACCGGTGACTGTGTTACGAACCCAGCTTCCAATCCTCGGTGCGCACCGTGTGCAAGGCGTGGGGGCGATAAATCAACACTAGGGTGGCGAGATGTTAACTACCTCACCTTGTATGCAGGTGGTCGTGGGTTCGATCCTGACCCTGATGCGTTTATATTTGGAGTTTGCATGTTCTCCACCGGGGTCGCATGGATTTTTCTCCGAGTCCTCTGGATTTTCCCTCCACATTTAGAATCGACACGTGGCTAAAGTATATTTGACTGTTGTAAATTCCCGCATGATTAGCCGCTTCGTTGAGCTATCATTTGTGGCCAGGTCGCTTCTGAAAAACACCAACGTTGCTCAGTGGGCCCTACCTGGTAGACGAAAAGGTTCATTTTTCATTGAGCTTAGTAACATATCAAACAGCACTTGGCGAGCCTAACCAGAACGTGGTGGGGGGGGCTGCCGTGGTGGCTTCTCCGCGCGCTGTCGCCGTCGTGCAGGGACGCGGCGACGTTTGCAGCGACGCGGCCTTCCGCGGTGCTGCTGGAGCAGGTGGCGGTGTGCGTGGCGCGTGAGGAGCCCGTCCTGCTGGTGGGCGAGACCGGCACGGGAAAGACGTCCACGGTGCAGCACCTGGCCACCAGCCTCGGTAGCAAACCCCCCCCCTTCTCCCACGCCCCGCTGCGTTGTTGTCTCGCCCCGCTGTGTCGCGATGATGATTATTATGGGATGTGTAGAACATACCTGTTTATCGAACACACCGCAACCATGTATGTTGAACTTCTTTCACACCGTATATAACCAACCGTGCTAATTGGAGGTGCGGGGGAGGGAAAAAATAAACACAAATCCGTAAAAAAAAAATTCGATTTCAATCTTGATTTGATGATAATTTAAGGCTGAGTTGACCTAGTGGGGTTCAGGACCCATAGCTTTCAGAGAGGGTCCTTGCCTATAAACAATAACAAGCAAGCCTGCCTGCGCGGATGAACAAGAAGGTTGTTGCGGCTGATTGGATGTGTAAAAAAAAATACGAGTATTTATGTGTAGGGAGAGTCAAGAAATGCACATTTAAAATAAATAAATATAATTACTTATAAATGATTTTTCTTGGCCGATCTACCCAATCGCCAAACGCGTTCCCGCTTCACCGTCCACCCAAGCACCGACTCTGCTGCTACAAACCAGACGTGAGAGATGCCCACGAACCTCCTTTGGCTGCTGCTGCCGAATGGTTGCTGACCGTGTCAATGTTCTGCGTCCCAGGTCGCACCCTCCGAGTGATCAACATGAACCAGCAGAGTGACACGGCTGACCTGCTGGGAGGGTGAGCACAACTTCTGCTTACAAACAAAACGTCGATGCTTAACTGTTGGACTGCTCTAAGAGCGCATTGTGCTTGCAAGGCGTGCTACATTCGCTGCGCCCGGCGTCTTGACCTGCGGATGCCGACCTTCGTATGATCGCTCACGATCCCACGCTTCTCTCTCGTGCTGCGATCCCCTCCCCGTTGCGCGCGTACACACACACACACGTGCGCGCGTGCACGCGCAGTTACAAGCCCGTGGACGCGCGGCGCCTCGTGACGCCGCTGCGCGAAGCATTCGAGGAGTTGTTCGCGCGCAGCTTCTCGAGCCGGCAGAACTCCACCTTCCTGGGCCACCTGCAGACGTGCGTGCGGCAGAAGCGCTGGAGCGACCTCGTCAGGCTCATGCTGCACGTGCAGGCCAAGGCGTGCGGCCGCAACGGCGAACACGGCGAAGGTGGGGAAGGAAGCATTCGGTTTTCCGCGGTTTTAACGATCCGCGCAACACTGGCGCGGTGCGTGCGGAGCTGTGAGCAGCTAGCGTTGCCGCAGGCACAAAGGCGGCGGGCACACGGACAGACTGACTGACATATGGGCAGAGGGACAGGTGTTGTATGTATGTTGAACTTCTTTTGCACTGTACGTAGCCAACCGTGTTAACCGAAGGTGCGGGGGGAGTTTTCAATCTCGATTCAAAAGTGCAACGCTCCAGTGGTTTCCTAAAATCGGAAGGAGCGTTCCAGACGGCCGCAGAAGCGCATCGGAAAGCGCGCGATGCGGTGACCGACACATTGTTAATGCTGTGATCATTTACGGTCTGTGCCTGGCCATGTACACAGGCGCAGTCCAAGTGACGGTGCGTGCGTGCTGGTTGACACGGATTTGCTTGTGTGTGTGCAGGCGCCGCCCTCCACGCCCAGTGGGAGGCCCTGGGACTGCGCCTCGCGCAAATTCAGAGGCAGATGAAAGTGGCCGAGAAAACCCTGCTCTTCAGCTTCGTGGAGGTGACCCGTCCCCGTTCACTCACAAGACTTGCACGCACAACCACCCAGTCCGTCCCCCCTGGAGCCTCTCTTCTGCAGCGACGATTTGACCCCTTAAAGATTTCGTGTTGCTGGGTTCTTAGCATACTGCGTGAACCACTGCGCCACTGGGGGGGCCCACTGCTCTTCCCAGAAACTATTAGAAATCCCAGTTGCGTTGTAAACCTCAGCTTAATTTCCCACCAAATATTTTCCGAATTTCCCGGTAGACTGGAGTCTGCGTTGAACGACTCACAGCCCCAGCCATAGCTCGAGGTATACTCAATGTGGTGTGCCGGTTGCGGAAATAATTTCCCGTTCACGGACCTGGACAGACCTGGCTCAAATTAAGCCCCGGTTGTTACCAAATCACCGAGGGCAGTTCCAATGGGGCGAAGCGCAGCGCTGCTGCCGGTGCTGAACCCCCTCTGCCGGGGCGTACGTCTTGTGCGGCTGCAGGGCAGCCTCGCGCAAGCGGTGCGCGCGGGTGACTGGGTGCTGCTCGACGAGATAAACCTGGCGTCGGCGGAGACGCTGGAGTGTCTGAGCGGGCTGCTCGAGGGCAGTCGCGGCTCGCTGGTGCTGCTGGACCGCGGCGATACAGGTGGGACCTCGCCCCCCCGCCCCCTCGGCCCCCCCTCTCTCCCCCTTTCGCCCCCCGACATCCCCCCCTTGCTGACCGTCGAGGCCGAGTTGTTTAACGAACTCGACAGGTGTGCGTGAATGCATCGAAAAAGAATGAGGCGTTGATTGACTTTCCCGACTTTACGTAAAGTCGAAATGACAGGCCGAGTGTCTCCCCGCTCGCACGCGCGATGGAGCTGCAGTATTCGACGTTCGGGGACCCCGAGACAGTGGTGGAAATTCCACATTCCCCACCGCGTTGGGTGGTATATCCATAAGTCTAGGTCTCGGATTGTTTGGAATGGCCTTGTTACAGCGCTCGGCCAGCACCAATGAGCTACCACCTGCAATTAAGCCGGGTCTCGGCCTGGTCACCAATAACTGCAAATGCTTGGTGAAGCAACTCCAGTGGCTCTCTTGGGAAGTAATGAAACATAATATTTCACACGTAACGATTTACCCTCCCTGCCTCTCGCCCCCCCCCCCACACTCGCCCTCCGATTGAACAAATTGTAATTATTCCGTTTAATGTTTGTACGTTTATTAGAGCCAATCTCACGTCACCCGGACTTCCGGCTCTTCGCCTGCATGAACCCGGCCACGGACGTTGGCAAGAGGGACCTTCCCCCAGGAATACGGAACCGGTACGGACTCGGAGGCAATGTCCACACCATATCTACAAGATAATCCGCTCATCTCCAGCCACGTTTGTATATCTACGCTCGTCCGCATAGCTCCCTTCTACACCGCCCAACCGATGTCGGTGAATGAGGTGTCATTTGAAAGCGAATGACGTGACCGAGGCTCACGTAAGCTACGTTTTGTCGGACCAGCAACAAACCGCCGCCCTCCTGTACCCACGATTGAACTTGGGACGTGAATGCTCGCTGGCCGGGTCATCCGTTGTATGAGCGTGCGCACCTCACCCCGGACAGGTTCACGGAGCTCTATGTGGACGAGATCGAGGACACGGGAGACCTGGGCATCCTCATCTCGGACTACCTGAAGGGGTTGAATGTCACTAGGCCCACCATCCAGGGCATCATCAGGTAAGGCCTCCTGGCGCTGCGTTTGGTATGGCGTGCGGTGCCGTGTGACGTCTTTCAGCTGTTGTGGTTCGCAACACGGCAGCTGGAATAGTGGTATTTGAATATCCTGTACTCACATCACTTTGTTACGTCTTTGTTCACCTGTTAATTAGATTTTGTTGTGTTGGATGGCAAGGATGGTTGTTTTGATGATGGTTGTAATGATCTAAGCATTTCCCAAACTCCAATCCCAGTGGCCACCCACATGATAATCAGCCTTTCCACATTCATAAATGTTTTGTGTCGAAACAATTATTTTTAACCCACGCGGGGAACGCATTCACACGTGAGGCCTCCATGATCGGCACTCTGCTCCCACGTGGAGCAACAAAATGAGACTCTAGCTGGTCACCCCAAGTCTCTGTCGCCCGACCGTGCGTTACGCACACGCCGCATCTTGCTTGACACGTTTAACCGTCTTCCTACTCCTCCCACCCCCCGCCTCCACCAATGTCACCGCCACCACCCTCACCCCGTGCGTCCGAAAGCTTTTACCTGGCCGTGCGCAAGGTGGCACGGGAGAGCCTGGTGGACAGCACGGGCCACCGGCCTCACTTCAGCCTCCGCACGCTATGCCGCGCCCTGCAGTACGCCGCCAGGAACCCATGCGGCAACCTCGCGCGCTCCCTCTACGAGGTGCGGTGTCAAACCCGGCTAGGCCTTTGTAACCTCGTGTGTCAGTGTGGAATTTACTCAACGCTGTCATTCTCGGGAACTTCAAACCAGATCACAGGTGGAGCCCAACACGACTGCCCAATGTTGTGTGCTCTACAAACCTGTATTCATTTGCTCATCAAACACGCTTCTACATACACTGCTTTCGTTCGCTCGACATCACCGTAACTCCATGCCACCGCTTTACTAACAAAATGCAAAATTTGCTCGGAGTAAAGGCGTTTATTATCAGCGGGAATAGTTGGCGATGATCGCCCTACATTTTTTTCCACGTGTATTGTGATATTAAGGGCCCCCACCCCCCCTGGTTTACAAACTTCGACGAACATAAATAACCGTTCTCTGCATCCACCAGGGCTTCTGCCTGAGCTTCCTGACGCAGCTGGACCGAGCGTCGCACCCGGTGGTGGAGAAGCTCGTGTGCAAGCACGTCGTGGGCACCCGCAACGTGAAGGCTCTCCTCAAGCAGGTGTGCGACTCCCCCCCCCACCACAACGTCCGGTTTCTTAGCCACGGGTTGGAGCGTGGCAAAGTGTGGGGCGGGTGGTCACGTAGTGGCGGTGGTCACGTGGAATGGTCACACGGCCGCGTGAGCTCGCGCCCGTCGGCTGTGGAGTTTCCAACTTAGAAATCGTTGGCAGTGCCCCGGGGAGCACTCGTGTCTCGCTGCCCTGGCTGGGAACGGGTGCCCCTGGCCCGCTCCAACTTCCGCAGCATTTCTTCTCTCGTTTAAAATCAAGTTGCATGTGCGTCTCCATCGAGGCGGGAGCCACACGCGGCTTGCAATCTGCGGTCAGGCCACCCCTGCTCTTTGACGAGGCTTCCTAAATTGGTCGTTGTATTGTGTACAGCCCCTCCCGGACCCTTGTCCTGGAAAGTTCGTGCAGGTGGAGGGCTACTGGCTGCCTCTTGGGGACAAGGAGGTGGCTCTCGATCCCTCGTACATCCTCACGGCCTCCGTGAGGCAGAACCTCAAGGACATCGCCCGTGTCGTGGCGGCTGGGTGAGTGCCCGTCTCGCACGTCCACACACCCAGGGTCCGGTTTACTCCGCCCGCCTGGTGAACGGGTAGTAACGTGCTCTAGAAACTAACGGAGATTAGTGCAACTGATTTTACTGAATCGTTGGTGTGAGGCAGCCGCCACCCGGTGCTGCTGCAGGGAGAGACGTCGGTCGGCAAGACGAGCCTCGTGCGCTGGCTGGCGGGCGCCACGGGCAACGCGTGCGTGCGAATCAACAACCACGAGCACACCGACCTGCAGGAGTATCTGGGCAGCTACGTCTCGGACCGCGACGGCAGGCTCGTCTTCAGGGAGGGTAAACGATACGCGACGCCCGCTCTCGCAACTCGGCTAGCTCGCTCGCTCTCTCTCTTGCTCGTACGCACCTTCGCTTGCTCGCTCGCACTTCCTCGCTCAAGTCACGTACGCTCGCCCGCTCGTGCGTGCTCACTCGCTCGCTCGCCCGCTCTCCCGCTCGCTCGCCCGCTCTCCCGCTCGCTCGCCCGCTCTC
>CM025673.2:4792678-4805368 GCA_014621495.2 Entosphenus tridentatus
CGCTCTCCCGCTCGCTCGCCCGCTCTCCCGCTCGCTCGCCCGCTCTCGATCTTCTTGTCGCACGTCACTCCACCGAGTTGTCCCCCAGTTCAGCCGCGCCTATTAGACCCTTGCTTGGATCTCATTGCCCATTCCTCATCCTCATCAATGTCAAACCAATACATTGTGTGCATCTCAGAAAGGACTGTGTTTATTATTCATCAAAATATTTGCCTGAAACTGGACCACCGTACGGAACCTTGGCTTTGGCATTGCTTCGATTAGCACCCGAAAGAAATCGCATCTCGCTGTGCGTCTCGTGGCCGTGGGTGTGATCGGTCACACTCTCTGCCCGCCACTGTCCCGCGCACCAGGCTTGCTGATCACGGCGATGCGTCGCGGCCACTGGATCGTGCTGGACGAGCTGAACCTGGCGCCCACCGACGTGCTGGAGGCGCTCAACCGCCTCCTCGACGACAACCGCGAGCTGCTCGTGGCCGAGACGCAGGAGGTTGTGCGCGCGCACCCGCGCTTCACGCTGTTCGCCACGCAGAACCCGCCGGGCCTCTACGGCGGTCGCAAGGTGAGGCCCTCCCCTCGCCTGACAAGCCCGCGGTTACGAGCGTCGCCCCATTGCTGAGCGTCGCCGCAGTCGGGTTTGGAGTCGGAGAAAAAGAAAAATGTTCCGCTGTAACCGGCGCGATTTCACGTGTGCGGGTAAGGACGCCCTCACGCCGATGTTTAGTTCGTCTGTGCGTTTGCGTGTTCACAGCTCTCCATCATGTCCGGCGTGCCTGCCCCTCCCCTCCCTGACTCGTGGCCCATGCCGCCCCTTGCGCCAGGTTCTGTCGCGCGCGTTCAGGAACCGCTTCGTGGAGCTGCACTTTGACGAGCTGCCGAGCCCCGAGCTGCAGGCCATCCTGCACCAGCGCTGCCACCTGCCACCCTCCTACTGCGCCAAGCTCGCTGCCGTCATGGCCGACCTGCAGGTGTGTCCGTCTGAGGCTCGTCCTCTCACGACGGAAACCGGCTGAGAGAGACTCCTTGCAGAGGCTCCACCCGCTCACCCCCCCATCCTGCTCACCCGCTCACACACTGACCCGTTCACCAGCTCATTGCCGCGTGAGCTATGTTTTGCAACAATTATTGCTCTTTGTATTGTTGAACAACCTTGTAGAATTGCGGTGGTTCCCAATGTTTAGCTTGGTGTGTGCAGACCTATCAACTGTCCGCGTACCCCTAACAGATTATATAGGTTTCGTATAATACAATTTAATAATCCATTGCATCAACACACAACTAACTCCGAAAATATTTAGTTATTACTTGATAATTTATCAAACAATGAATCTTGAATGTCTCGTATGCACCCTAGTGATGTTGTACATATGAGAATAATTGTTGTATTGAACTGTACTCTGGTTGTGTTGTGGCAGTGAGGGTTGCAGTGGTTGTGATGGTGTTGTTGGTTATTATGATGGTGGTAGTTGTGATGATGCTTGTGTTTATTGGAGTGGTTCTGGTTGTGATAGTGGTTGCCATGGTTGTGTGATTGTTGTGGCGCTTGTTGTTGTGGTGGTGGTTATTATGATGGTGGTGATTGTGACCATTGTGGTTTGTGGTGATGTCGGTGGTGGCAGGCTCACCGGCGCGGCTCCAGCGTGTTTGCCGGCAAGCACGGCTTCATCACCCTGCGCGACCTCTTCCGCTGGGCCGAGCGCTACCGCCTGGCCGAGCACGGCGACAAAACCTACGACTGGCAGCTGCACCTGGCCAACGACGGTGCGTGCCGCAACACGCCTGCGTCGCGAGTGCTGGCAGCGGTGTGGGACCTCGCTTGTGTCGGCCGCGCTGAGCTCCCGTCAAGGAGCAGAACCCTTCATCACGCGAACTCCGCTCGTGCTCGCAGGAGCAGCAGCAGCAGCAGCGGCATTTGGCTGGCCGTCGAACAAAGACGGTTGCCGGCGTCGCGAGCTTTCGGACCTACTTCTGCGGCCGTCTGGAACGCTCTTCCTTCAGATATTAGGAAGCCACTGGAGATACGCACTTTTAAATAATCTAGATTGAAAACTCATTTCTTTTGTGTTTAGTTTGTTGGCCTTCCCCTACGCCTCTGATGAGCACGGTTGGCTGTGTATGGTAAAAAACAAGTTTAACCGATATGCTAACACCCTACGATGCTGAGCATAATCCTCCAGCAAAATCTACGCTGACAACTCCTTGCCCCTGTTCAAGGCCAGGCCGTCGACATCTCTTCTCGATTGTCGATAGCCGTTTCTTCTCTTGCAGATTTGTAAACAAAAATTTGACAAAGACAAAGATTCCCCATATAGCCTATAATAGACGGTTGGGGCAAGTGCTGTTCGCGAGCACCTATGAAGGCCGGCACAGCACACGAGGGGGTGGGTTGGCCAGCACCATGCCCGACCGCCTTTGTCTCCCCAGTGGCGTTGTTTACAAACCACACTAGGTCCTCATTTGAGGCTGAGTCGACCTAGGGAAGCTCCAGGACCAGTTCCGATAATCGTCGCCGGTGTTGGCCGTGAGCGGGAATTGAACTCGGGGTCCCCGGGGCTTCATCTCGCAGAGTGCTGCACACGTGATTTTTCCCTCGCGATGTCCACATCCCGCCGTTAGCGCCTCAAACTGCGGCTGCACCTCGACACTCCGTGTCCGTGCGGTGTCCCCCGTAGGCTACATGCTGCTGGCGGGGCGCGTGCGCAAGGATGAGGAGGCGAGCGTCATACGGAGCGTTCTGGAGAAGAACTTTAAGAGGAAGATCGACCCGGCGCAGCTCTTTTCCCTCGAGAGCCTGCGGCAGATGCTGGGTGAGATGGGAATGGCGAAGCGGTCTGTAGGCTGCCCGTAAATCGTTGTAGGCGGGGAGATTAGATATTTAATCAATGACCACGCACAGCAAAGAATCGTTGTGCCTGTCATGTGACGTCTTATGACAACATCTATTTATCAGCAAGCAAACAGAAGCAGGGTTTATTTTTTTCAAGATAGATGTGGGATTTTAATAAGTGCAGCAAGAACAACAGGTCTTGATGTGTTAATGCAAACAAACTACCAACAAAACCTTCATTAAGAATACAAATCTGATTATAAAATACCCAAACACAATTCCGATTAAAATCTCTTTGAAAGAGTTTTTCCTTATCGTATCATTTAAACGTAATTATTTAGCTAAACCTCACTTAGATTATTATCACAGTAGAAGGTGGCCAGGTGAATGAAGAGGTCACAGCACTGAGCTGAGATCTTGCATTGGAATCCAGGCAGCCGCCCAGTGATTAAACCAGCAATGATGACGGTTAACAGATATTTGGGTCATTACGTGGTCTTACCTAAATATCTATTCTAAATTGGTAATGATTAGGTCAAAGGTTATGGTAATGATGTCGCTGGGTGCCACGGTGGCGAGATGTTAACTACTTTTCCTGGTATACAGGAAGTCCTGGGTTCGATCCCAACCCTGACGCCTGTATATTTGGAGTTTTCACGTTTTCTCCATGGTCGCGTGGATTTTTATCCGGGTCCTCCTGCTTTTCCCACCACATTTAGAAAGTGCGTTTAGAGTATTTGGCTGCTATAAATTTCCACGTGATAATAAGCCACTTCGTTGAGCTTTTGTTTCGAGGTCACTTCTGAAAAAGAGCCATATAGCTCAGTGGGCCTTACCTGGTAAAAGAAAAAATATAAAATGTTTTTTTTTACTCAATCGGTGTCTGCGGTTGTCTGGCGCTGACCCTCGGGTAGATGCGAGGGCGGCGGTCGGCGGGCGCGGTCCGGAGTTGCCGGAGGAGTTCCGGCACGTGGTGTGGACGTCCGGCATGCGCCGCCTTGCCGTGCTCCTGGGCCGGGCCCTGCGCTTCAAGGAGCCGGTGCTGCTTGTCGGAGAAACCGGGTTCGTGCCGTGCCGTGCCGGCCGCGAGTCACCTCTGCCGTGACCACCCACACTCAGTCACTCAGTGGTTACGACGCTCGGTAGCGTGCACGCTCGGATATGGAGGAGCGTAACGATTCGTCATTTAGAACCGATTTTTTTTTTACACCCATGATACCTTCGGTCAAACGTGCGCGCAACGATTAATTGTTGAGCGTCTATGCAAATGAGATGGTGATGTTTTGTATAGGCTAATGGTGCAAAGTGAAACTGTACAAATGAGACAACATTGATAAACAACACAAACGAGACGGCACAAATTTGTAACGAAATCAATCCATTTCTATAATTTAATTGCGACCTTGAAATGCGATAGATCCTCGTGCGTGCGCGATAGCTTTACGGACTTGTTTTTTTTTAACTCCGACATTTTCTCCACCCCCAATTTGGGTCGTCGCTTGCCGTGTCCGTCCCAGGTGTGGCAAAACCACGCTATGTCAGATCTTCGCCGAGCTCGCCGGGCAGAAGCTGCACACCGTCAACTGCCACCTGCACATGGAGACGTCCGACTTCCTGGGCGGCCTTCGTCCCGTGCGGCACCAGACTTCGGCCCAGGTGGGTCAAGGCTGCAACATCCCCCAGCTTTAAGCTGAATTCCACGATTTATTTTATTGGGACTCACGGAATATGTTTGCGTTGAACTTCTTTCCCACCGTACATAGTCAGATGTGCTTTTCGGAGGTGCAGCTGCGTGTTGAAACGAGTACGTTGTTCTCTGTGACACTGCATGTGACACTGCATGTGACACTGGATGTGATATGGTCCATCGTGGACCATATATTACGGACCATACAGTAAACTGCACGAACTCTCTCCTGAAGCCCACTTGGGGCTGGCAGACCTCAACATGGTATTTAGATCCTTAACAGACTGCCATGCGCAAGAATAGAACTGGATGTGACGCTGAGTGTGATGTCGTGACCGTACAGGAGGGCGGATAGCGCGCTGCGTTACGAACCCGGCGACCCGAGTTCAATCCCCGCTTGCGGCCATCACCCAGTGACGATTATCTGAATCGGCCCTGGGCCTCCCCTCGGTCGACTCGGCCTCAAATGAGTACCCGGTGCTTGCCGTGTGTAAGCATCGCCACTCAGGGGACGACGGCAGGCGGGTCGTGGTGCTGGCCACCCACCACCCCCCTCGTGTGCCGTGCCGGCCTTCATAGGTGCTCGCTAACAGCGCTCGCCCCAACGGTCTTTGTTGTGTACAGGAGGGCGACAGTCAGAGGCTGTTCGAGTGGCACGACGGACCGCTGGTGCTGGCCATGCGGAATGACGGCGCGTTCCTCATGGATGAGATCTCGCTGGCGGACGACTCGGTATTGGAGCGCCTCAACAGGTGAGTGGCGTTGGCGCTGTCTCTCCGGTCGGGGTGGCTGCTGGGATGTCAAACCGGCGGGGGGCGGGCGGTGGGAGGGGTTCGTGTCCAATTTGTCCAGAATTCTAAAGTTGGCTAGATGTTGGAGTTGGACAGCAGCAAGGGTTTGGATTTCGTGGAGCATTTGACATGTTGGGTGAGTGAGAAAGAGTGAGTGGATTTTCTGAGAGTAAGAGTGAGTGAATTGATGAATGAGTGGGTGAGTGGTTTGGTGAGTGAGTGTCTTGACTGACTGGGTCAGAGCACGGATGATTAGCTGAGTGGAATAATGCATGCGCGAGTTAGATTCTGTGAGAGTGAGTGGGTCACCTGGTAAATGAGTAGCTGAGAGAGTGGGTCAAAGTGGTTTAGTAAAGAAGGGAGTAAATGGAGAGCGAGTGAGTGAGTGGGTGAGTGGCTTGTTGAGTGGCTGAGTGAGATCATGCTTAGCCGAGTTAGTGGGTGAGTAGCTGACAGAATGGGATAGAATGACTGAACGAGTGAATGGTTGAGAGAGCGGCCGAGGTGACATGATGGCTTAGATGAGCGAGGCTAGCGCGGCCCTCTATCCGCACACGGCCCGACCCCTCGTCCCATCCGTGGCTCTCCCCCAGCGTGCTGGAGGTGGAGAAGAGCCTCCTGCTGGCCGAGAAGGGGAGCGGCGAAGACGGCGAGGAGGTGGAACTCGTCATGGCCGGCGAGACGTTCTGCATCCTCGCCACCATGAACCCCGGCGGAGACTTCGGCAAGAAGGAGGTGTGTGCCTCCTTCGGCGCGGTTCGGAAAGGGGTTTTTTCGACTCGACGTTCGACGACGCAGTTCTACGACCAAAATAGACCATGAGCAATGAGTGACCCAACGTCAAAAAAACAAACAGTTTTTGCATCTTAAGAATATATGTATAAAAGTATGTTCTATTGTCAATTGTTGTTTGAGTCCACATTCGCGGTGATTTCTCCAGTGAGTGATCGACACAGCCTTTCATCGTTCTGTAGTTGATGAAATGAGTGTCTCTGTGTGGAGGTCACAAATGGGTTGCCCTGTGGTAATACAGACCCAGCTGTGGGTCAACTCCTCCAGCAGAGTTGAGTGCTGTCCAAATTATTGTTTGAGCAGGGGAGACACTGTGGCTCTGAATAAATTATTATGGGTGAAAGCCTATAAACAATCGTCTTTTCGTTTTGTCCGCAGCTGATTATTTATCTTGAGATTATTTCGTAAAATGATTGCATCTTTAAGCTCATGCGTCAACCGGGTAACTTCTTTATACTCTATGGGAACCTCATTTGCCAGTAAAAATATGATAATTGTTTTTTTACCCTTCTATCTGGCAACAAAACTGACACCTTTTTACAAGGAGTCATGTTTGCATAGACCGCAATACCTGCAGTCATAATACAAACAAAAGACATAACTCTGATAATGTGCACTGTCCTTGAAGTTGATTGGTCCACACCCGAGACAGCTTTCCTTAGAGCCTAGTCTTAAGTAAACTGTGAATGCGTGAAAACCGGCGGTAGATTCCCTTGTTGAAGTAGCTGACCGGTTTTTAGACTCGACCACCCGGAAGCCGAGCCGCCGATTTTGCGGTTCGAGATCCGTGTGCCTCGGTGCGTCGTGACGCCGTGGTACGCCGCTGGCCGTACACATGTTGAACTTCTTTCGCACCGTACTTAGCCAACCGTGCTCATCGAAGGTGTGTGTGTTTGTGTGCACAGCTCTCGCCGGCGCTGCGGAACCGATTCACGGAGATCTGGTGTCCGCAGACGAGCGAGCGCGACGACATGATGCAAATCGTGCGGCACAACCTGGCTCCCAGCCTCTCTCCGGGCTCCCCGCTCGCGCAAGGTGACATCCCACGTGCTCCGCTCGCAGCGTAATAGGCCAGCGGGAGCCCCCCCCCCCCCCCGCTGAACAGCGAAATGGAATTGCGTGATTGAAACAAAATTATTTGAATCGATGTCAAATAAATAAGTGATGTAATCGGGTAGGGTAGGGTGGGGTAAGAGGCCTATGTGGGGTCAAAGGCCTTTTTTGGACCTGGTGCTAATGGAAATTACATCATCAACCAAAGTTAGTTTGATGTGATTGGTGTGCTTTATGGGCACCTGTTACTCGTGTTTTCAGCTCAACAGACAACCACGTGTGAGCACCTTTTTTAAAGGGCCTTTTACCCTGCCTAGGCCTCTTTCCCCACCGTACTGGACCTGTGAAGACTTAACACATTTGTTTTAATAACTTTTGGCGAGTTGACTGTGCTATAAAATCAAGTTCGATTTCTGGCTGCAGCCAACATCAGTGTCAACTGATATTGGAACTGGTCTCTACCATAAGACTACATCATGCTGGGCAGAGGGCAGTGCCACATTAACCATTGTATTGTGCTCTCATGTCTATGCTGCCTACCTTCACCGACGCGCACACTGATGAGTGTGGTGAACAACTCCTGTGGTCAAGACAGCATGGGAAGGCCATCATCTAGAAGTGTATTGGCAAAGGGTTCTAAACGATTATGATTATCGTTATGATTCTTACCATAATATAATTAAGCATAACACTTGCCGTAGTTGAAGCCTCGCTGTGCATGGTCGTTTACTCTCCATCTGGGCTCAGGCGTGGACGTGGCTGCCTCCATGCTGGACTTCATCGCGTGGCTCTCGGGCCAGGACTTTGGCCGCCGCTGCGTGGTGAGCGCCCGCGACCTCCTTGCCTGGGCCCTTTTCGTGAACGCGGCGAGCGGGGCCCGCGGGGACGAGGGGGCGGGCGCACGAGAGCCGCTCGACGTGCCCTGCGCCTTCGCGCACGGCGCCTGCCTCGTCTACGTGGACGGCATCGGCTCCGGTGCGTCGATCATTCATTCGTCGCGCGTAGCCAGCGTAGGACAGTCGCGCCAAAACGCGTGACCTCCTTGCGACAGCATTCGCATGAACTGCTCTTGCTGCCGTGCCATTGTCTCAAATAATATCACGGAGGGGTGACCACGGTGGGTGGCGCCACTCCTTTTGAGGGTTGTGGTCCACTTGGAACGTCGACCGTCAACCGGAGTGCGATCATTTCCCGGAGTTTGCGCATCAAGACGGGGCGACGTGTTCAAAAAAGTGACAGCCGTCTCCCTCGAAGGCCCGGGGCGTCGCTCGACGGGAAGAAACACCTTAGACGTCATCGCCCTCGTTTGTGTTGTTTATGTTTGTGAAGGAGACATCGGCTCAAATTTACTGCACCGAGCCTTTTTTTTTTATCACGGTTGCTAAGCACAGCCCCAAAAGCCCGAAAGGCCAAGAAAGCATCCAGCGACACACGGCACTATGGAAGTTATTATAGATGAGAGTTAATTTAGCAATATTATAAACGAAGAGTATTTAACAACAGTGCATTGCGGAGTGCGTTTGTCTGGCTGCAAATTGTGAAATTATGTAAGGTGAGAAGTGACCGGTTGGCTCAGAGGTCAGAGCGTTGAGCTGGCACCACCGACATCCTGGCTTGTGAAGTGACACCAATGGCACAACGGGGAGATAGCATTGAGAGGCAACAGATTTCTCGACACGCGTCTGTGCGTGCGCGCGCGCCCCGTCGTGAGCGTCCGCGCGTGTCCGCGTCTCCCTGTCCTCCGTGGTGCAGGCACGACGGCGGGGTCCAGCGACGTCGTGGCGGAGGCTCGGGCCTCCTGCCTGTGCTTCCTCCGCAAGCTGCTGTGTGCCGCGGGCGCCACGCTCGGCCCCGCGGCGTTGGCCCTGCTGGCGCCGGGAGAGGAGGCGGAGCGGGCGACGGAGCAGCTGGGCCCACGCTGGGGTAGCGGCTCCTTCGGGGTGCCGCCATTCCATATTGCCACGGGTAGGGCCGCTCGTGGGGAGACGAGGGACGTAACCCCTGTGGTGGGAATGAAGGTCAAGAGGTCATTATGGCCACTGGCATTGAAGTCACCTGACCTTGCCAATAAAGTGGCTTAGAATGTGGACATTTCTAGACGCCAAATACTAAATGCACGTTGATTCTAAATGAGGATGGAAAAACCGGAGGACCCGGAAAAAAATGCGGCACAACCTGGCTCCCGGCCTCTCTCCGGGCTCCCTGCTCACGCAAGGTGACATCCCACGTGCTCCGCTCGCAGCGTAATAGGCCAGCGGGAGCCCCCCCCCCCCCGCCGAGCAGCGAAATGGAATTGCGTGATTGAAAAAAATTATTTTAATCGATGTCAAATAAATAAGTAAAGTCATAGGGTAGGGTAGTGTGGGGTAAGACGCCTATGTGGGGTAAAAAGGCCTTTTTTGGACCTGGTGCTAATGGAAATTACATCATCAACCATAATTAGTTTGATGTGATTTGTGTGCTTTAGGGCACCTGTTACTCGTGTTTTCCGCTCAACAGACAACCACAGAACACGCAAACTCCAAGTATGCAGCAGGCGTCAATGTCGGAATCGAACCCGCGACCTCCCGCATACCAGGCGAGGTAGTTAACATCCCTCCGTGCAACCCTCAGGACCCCTGGGGCCGTCCTCGCGGCTGCCCGACTACGCGCTGGATGCGAGCACGACGGCGCGGAACGCCCAGCGCGTGCTGCGGGCGCTGCAGCTCGGCAAGCCAGTGCTGCTCGAGGGATCGCCGGGAGTCGGCAAGACCAGCCTGGTGGCGGCCGTGGCGCGCGCCGCGGGGCACGAGCTCGTGCGCATCAACCTGTCCGAGCAGACGGTGAGGTCACGAAATGGCGCTGCGGCCGCGACGATATTGTAATCAATAGGATGTGGTCATTGCTGTGATTTTTTGTTAGTCGCCCACAGCTTCCGATGAGTGTTTCGCATGTTTCGTTGGATTGTTTTTGAGCTTTTGCTTTGCATTCGGGACAAATACAGATTGCTTAAGAGTTCTTCAATTGCAGTTAATTCAACATTAGGCCTGCCTTAAGAATTGTAAACATTGCAACATTACAGTTCTATAGCGTACTTGCGGGCAATTACACAGGGGATTAAAATTAAGACGACAACACCTTTTAACATGTCGTCAATTACTCGCCGTTTACTTTTGTTATCTATGTAAAGTCACCATGATGGTAGCTAACATCTGTACTGTACAACATCTTTACCGTCGCAGGACGCACATGAAATAGAGCAGTTTAACACGTGTGCTCTTGCCACCGCTATTAGCCATAATCGAGGTTTTTGGGTTAGATCGCGTAAATCCTGAAATAGAGCCGAGCATCTCATTGGGTCCTTGCAGCTAAATTGAATAAAATCTTTTTTAAAAAAACCTATTTCGAGTACACACTTATGTGAGTGGAAATTGACATGGCTTGTTAAGTGCCAATTCAATAGGTAATGGCTATTTATTTGGTGCTCTAATTATCGTGTTAATTATTTAATACGTATATTTAGTCATCACGTCTATTTTTTTTTACTGAAAAACTGTCAATGACATTACGATATTTTGCAATGCGCAGGACACGATTACCGCTGACCTCGTCTCTGACGAATGTTTCGTCGCACCGCCATATTGCAGCGATCAACCTCGCGTAGCGTCGCCGTATCCGCAACGAGCGTTGGCCACGGTTTGTGGATTTCCGACCGCGGCACTGAGTCTGAACGTGCAGCGGCTCGGCAAGATTCGCGTCTGTGCCGCGATTGCATTCGAGGAACCGTTTTCCTTTCCCAGGACGTCACCGATCTGTTTGGCACGGACCTTCCCGTGGAGGGGGGCCAGGGAGGCCAGTTCGCGTGGCGTGACGGGCCTCTCCTCGCCGCCCTCAAGGCCGGACACTGGGTGGTCCTGGACGAGGTGATGACGATGATGATGATGATGTTGATAACAGAGCGGTGATGAAGATGATGGGAGTGATGTTATAATAGTGTTGAAGGAACAGTGACGACGACGATGTGTGTATGTACGTTGGAAATATCTTCTTGGTTCTTTCGGTAAAGAACAGGTCCTGTTCTTCACCTGAGGACGGCTGCTTGCGTTGTGGCCGAAACGTCGTGAGAATTGTATTTTATTATGTTTTATTTTTATTATTTTATTATTTCCCTTCTACGTGACTTTACCGAAAGAACCAAGAAGATGAATCCCTGCAGTCACGAAAGCTTTAAATCGAAATTTACGTTGGATTTATTTCGCACCGTACGTAGCCAACCGTGCTAATCGGAGGTGCGGGACGATGATGATGACATTGAACGCAACAATAATGATAAGTTAAAACGTTTCATCAGGTGAGAACTCTAGAGAGACCAGGACTGTCTCATTTGTGAGAGTGACGTGGAGCGTTAGTTTTCGAGTAGGGAGCGATGATGGCTGCTATGTACAATCCCCACATTGAGCAATTTGCAATGTCATTTTCAAATTTGGCAATTCTAGCCAACGATGGCCCACTCTTGCGAATAATGTTGGGGGGATCTTTAACATTCACCGTGCACAGTTTTATTACTTTTTGTTATATTGTTGCAACTTGCTGACCCGCCCCTACCGTGGACATCTGTGAAAAAGAGCTTCATAGATAATTATCGGATTCCTCCAGCCTCAAATAAACATTCTGTCGTAATAATCGCCGGATTCGAACCGCCGCGAACCTTTTTGCAACGAGCGGCGGACGCGCTCACGGCATTTCTGTGTCGCCGCCCGTTGTGACGTGCGGGGGTTTGCCCGTGCCCTGCAGCTGAACCTGGCGTCGCAGTCGGTGTTGGAGGGGCTCAACGCCTGCTTCGACCATCGCGCCGAGGTGTTCGTCCCCGAGCTGGGCATGACGTTCCACGTCCAGCGCGACAGCACCCGGATCTTCGGTTGCCAGAACCCGCTGAGGCAGGGCGGCGGCAGGAAAGGCCTGCCCCGCTCCTTCCTCAATCGCTTCACTCAGGTCTGAACGAGCCCCCGTGCTGCCGTCTCTTTTTGTTTTTATTTGCGTATTTATTTTGTTTGCCTTAACAATGACGATACACGAGCAAAAGGTACCGAAACAGACGTTTGCCAGGCAAGGGCCCCACTGAGCTATGTAGATCTTTTTCAGAAGCGACCTGGCCACAAATGATAGCTCGGTGAAGTGGCTTATCATGTGGAAATTTAGAGCAGCCAAATATTCTATGCGTATATTTAGAAATGTGGAACGAAAAACCAGAGGACCCGGTGAAAAATCCGAGCAACCACGGGAGAGAACATACAAACTCCAAATCTACCGGCGTCAGGGTCGGAATCAAACCTACGACCTCCTGTATATCAGGTGAGGTAGTTAACATCTCGACAACGTCGCACCCTCATCCGTTGAATGACCGCCGCGCACGCGCATAACCGTAGCGTCCTCTGGCTGCGGTCTAGAAAACCGAAACAGAAACCATGAAAGACGGAGAGGGGTCGGAGAAGATGGAAAGACAAACGGAGGGAAAATAAATGGTGACGGAATGGAATCGCATACTCGGGGGGGGGGGGGGG
>CM025673.2:4805468-4837931 GCA_014621495.2 Entosphenus tridentatus
ATCTCGTGTCTCGTCCGTTGCCGTCCTCTTTTTATCTCTAAATAATGAAAGACATTGAGGGCAGCGCATGAATTGGCTGGCAGTGGTGAATGACCAAAGACCTTCTGAAGATGTGAATTGCCTGGGGAGAGAGGCGAGATTGATTGTGGCTGAATTCGAATGGTGGTGACTTTGTGCAACGCAATTGCCCTATATGGTTTTACTGTGAATGACAGAATGCCGATCTTATCTCTGCCCATCTCCTGCCTTTTCAAATGAATTATGAATTGTGTTTTGTTTGCCTGCTTGTGTTTGTTGGGGTTAACCTATTTGCTTGAAATTACAGTGGACATGCAAGAGCATAATTTCTGATATTAATAAAAAAACAACTTAACCTTCCTAGAAGGGAAATAAGGAATAAATAAATAAATAAAAATGAATTTCCCTTCTACGTGACTTTATCGAAAGAACCAAGAAGATTAATCCCTGCAGTCACGAAAGCTTTAAATCGCAATTTAACCTTCCTAATTAACACGTGCTGCCTTAAAATGGATAGATATATATTACTGACTCATTTGTTTGGCCTGTCATGTACTTCTTCGTGATAACGCAGTGTTCATGTTCAATGATTTTTTTTTGTAAAAAATGTGTGCTTGTGTATTTTTGCCAATGCAGTCCCTTCATGTTTTATATTAATTTAATTGCTTAATATATGACTCAATAAACTCACTGGTCAGTTTAACACGTAGGCTTTCGCGACCAATATCATCCATAATAGAGGTTTTTTTTGTAATGCTACAATGGCGGACACAAAAAAACCTCTTGATAACTCACTGCTGTTACCGATTGTTGACAAGTGCAGGAGGATGCGAAGGTTTATTGAATTTGCAATCAGATCAGTTCAGCGCCACCAAACAACGGCACCGTGCAAATCTTGAACTCAGGGGGGGCCCCCTTGCATGTGTCAGCCACCACGGCGCCAAAGGGGGGCCCCTATTTCGAAGGACTTAACAACCTGGCCGATGATAATTGTTTTTTTACCCTTATATCTGGCAACAAAACTGACACATTTTTACAAGGAGTCATGTTTGCATAGACCGCAATACCTGCAGTCATAATACAAACAAAAGACATAACTCTGATAATATGCACTGTCCTTGAAGTTGATTGGTCCACACCCGAGACAGCTTTCCTTAGAACCTGGCCGATGCCATGTCGTGTGCGCCCCAGGTCTACGTGGACGAGATGAGCGGCGGCGACATGGAATTCATCGCCAACGCCATGTTTCCCAACATCGGCAGCCACATCGTCGCCAAGATGGTGGAGTTCAACAACAAGGTGACCTGTGACTCTCGCGTCGGTGGCAACAGCATCAACAATAACAACAACAACAACGTGGCCTTGACTCGCCCGTGCACGTGTGCCTATGTTGTGCAACTTGAATTTCGATTTAAAGCTTTCGTGACTGCAGGGATTAATCTTCTTGGTTCTTTCGGTAAAGTCACGTAGAAGGGAAATAATAAAAATAAAACATAATAAAATAATTCTCACGACGTTTCGGCCACAACGCAAGCAGCCGTCCTCAGGTGAAGAACAGGTCTGTCGGAAAGACAGTGTCTGAATTACTTTACCGAAAGAACCAAGAAGATTGCGCAACTTGGTCGTTCTGTTACTGTGCATGCATGCGTGTTTGTTAATGCGTATGAGAGGGGAGCGGTTGGGTAGCGGTTTAGCGCTTTGCGCTGCAAATTCGACGACCCGAGTTCGATTCCCGCTCACGACCAACACCAGTGACAATTATCTGAACTGGTCCTGGACCTCCCCTAGGTCGACTCGGCCTCAAATGAGTACCTGGTGCAGTGTATGAATATCGCCACTAGGGAGACAAAGGCGGCCGGGCGTGGTGTTGGCCACCCACCCCCGCGTGTGCCATGCCGGCCTTCATAGGTGCTCGCTAACAGCATTTGCCCCAACAGTCTGTTAAGGCTATACAGGTGGTATCTTTGTCTTGATTTGAAGCTTTCGTGACTGCAGGAATCCATACTCTTTGGTTCTTTCGGTAAAGTCACGTTGGTAGAAATAAAATAAATCACGACGTTTCGGGCGCGACACAAGCGTCCACCATCAGGTGGGAAAGCATCGTCAGCTGCTGAGGCAGACTAACAGTCTGACTAAGAGTCTGACTAAGAGTCTGACTAAGAGTCTGACCAAGAGTCTGCCTCAGCAGCAGACCATGCTTTCCCACCTGATGATGGACGCTTGTATTGCGCTCGAAACATCGTGATTTATTTTACTTTATACCTACGTGACTTTACCGAAAGAACCAAAGAGTATCTTTGTCTTGTTCCATACGAGTACGGCTGTCGTATCTCTCCCGCGCGGTTCGTGCGCACGCCATTTGGTTGTGGGGTCGCGCGGAGTGCAGCTGCTTTCCCTCGAACCCGTCGTGTGCTCGGCCAGATGGTGACGGCGGTGACGGCGGAGCGCCGCTGGGGCCAGCGCGGCGGGCCCTGGGAGTTCAACCTGCGCGACGTCTTCCGCTGGTGCCAGCTCTTGGAGGCCGACCAGGACCCGGGCCGCTACTCGCCGGGCCGCCACGTGACGCTGGTGTACGCCGACCGAATGCGGAGCGCCGAGGATCGCGGCAAGGCACGTGTCCAAAACCTCCTGCCGCAACTCGGGATCGTGACCGCGCTGTTGTGTCCGCCATTGTAGCATTCCTCAAGTGGCGATGACGTACGTCATCAGTTTTTCTTCCGATTCCGTTCCGATGACGTGCGTGTACGTACGTCATCAAGTTTTTCTTCCGATTCCATTCTGATGACGTGCACCTACTTACACGTACGTCATGGGAACGGAATCGGAAGAAAAACTAGAATAAAATAACTTTATAGGTACAGATGCACCAACAAGGCCACGTGGGAGGGCGTGTGGCACAGTTTGGCGTCAGCTATCGTAGAGGGCGGTCGTGTTGCTACGGTTCTCTGCGGTGAGAAGAACAGTGTCCTTGAAAGCAATGGCGCTACGCCTCTAAAAAAAACAACGCTGAATCACTTCCGAGTTCCGAGATTCAGCGGTGAACGGGACACACCCTGCAACTTGCAGATGTCTCGGAACGGCGGGAAAGGGTTAATATGCCCTTTGTGTTCATCCTGCGTCTGTTAATGAGCAGTCTCGTATTATAATAGTTTTTTTACCCTTTTATCTGGCAACAAAACTGACACTTTTGCAATGACCACAATACCTGCGGTCGTAATGCAAACAAAACACACAACTCTGATAATGTGTGCACTGTCCTTGAAATTGATTGGTCCACACCCGGAGACAGCTTTCCTTAGAGCCTAGTCTCACATGGTGTTGGACCAGATGACGCCAAAAGGCGTACAACTCAAAGACAATGCACCATCAGAGTATGAGAGCTCGGGTTAAGCATTTACACCATTGGAACCTCCTTTGCCAGTAGAAAAATATGATAATTAAATTTTTACCCTTTTATCTGGCAACAAAACTCATATTTATAACCAAGCTAAGAGCCCACTTGAGAGAATTGTTTGTAAAATAGTTTAATTCGATCGCTGCAAGGAATGGCGATACATTTATATTTTTTGAGTTCGCTCAACTTTAGTCTGTTATCAGGGTAAACTTGAATCTCCTTGTGTGCGCGAACTGGGCAGGTGTACGAGCTGTACCGGGAGGTGTTCACGGAGGAGGAGGATTTGCTGGAGGAGTCGCTGCACCTGCACGTCACTCCTGCACTTGTGCAGGTGAGCCCTGCTCCTCATGCATGGTGCAAGTTTAACAAATTTGAAGAACAAAAAATTGGCCCGCAAAGTGCTCAGTTGAGATTGTACATTGCTCATCAATGCCCCGTACTGCAAACAATGTTGGCAGGACCCTCCTCAACAAGAGGCATGAGACTCGGTGAGACTTTCCTGTGTAAATAAACGTACATGCAGACACGCCCATGAGAAAAGAACTACTTTCATGCAGTAATTTTCACACTGCAAAGCACTTCACCGCTGCGACATGAATGTCATCACCGTCATCAATCATCATCAGCCATGATCAATGGACTGCCGGATGAAGGCCTCTCCAAACCCTCTTCATCTGTCATTGTCCTGCGATGCATCAATCCATACAACACCTGCACACGAGCTCATTTCATCGCTCAATTTCCACGGTGAATAACCTCTTAGGCGCATCCTCTGTGCATGCAAAGGTAAAGGTGCAGCCCTGTTAATGGTCGTTGATGTCACTGCTGGCAGAAAGGGCCCCCAGTAAAGGGGACACTGAAGGCCCCCTGCAGAATATATGAATATAGGAATACCTCGTCTAAAAACAAAGTTTTATATAACTTTTTTTTACAAGCGACCTGGCCACAAATGATCCCGCAATAAAAAGTGACTCATCACGTGGAAATGTATACCAGCCAAATACTCTAAACGCATGTTTCTAAATACGGCGGAAAAAACCCCGAGGACCCAGAGAAAAATCCACGCGGTCACAAGGGGAGAACACGCAAACTCCAAATATACAGGCGTCACGGTCGGCATCGAATCCACGACAAGGCGAGGTACTTAAAATCTCGACGCCGCGGCGCCCAGCGGTAATCAACGGCGAGCCCGCAAGTATTGCCACGCTCTCGCCGCTCTGCCATATTTTCCATGACCGCCCTCCCCGCGTCCTTCGTCTCTCCCCAGGCGGGCTTCAGCTGCCTGCGGCGCCACTCGCGCGGCGTCCCGGGGTCCGGCGCCGATTCCCTAGCGGGTCCGCACGCCCTGCAGCTTTTGCCGGGCTGCGTGCCGCGCCTGGCGTCGCTGCTGCGCTGCGTGGAGCGAGGTTGGATGGTTCTGCTCGTCGGGCCGGCCGGCGCCGGGAAGTCGGCGCTGCTGAGCTCGCTCGCCGCGCTGGCCGGGCGCCGCCTGCGCGTCATGGCCGTCAACAGCGACATGGACACGACGGAGCTGCTCGGAGGGTTTGAGCAGGTTTGTTGGCGGGCGTGGGGGAAGGGCGGGTCGGATTGTCGCTGTTTTGGGTGGCCTGGGCCAACCTTGGGCTTGTGTCTTGCTCAATGAAGGGATGACGACTGCACCAGTGGGAGCCTGCGTTTCCACCAGTAGCACATTAATTATACCCAAAGTGTCATTGTCATGCATTGGTGTATGTATCTGCATGTATGTACTTGTGCGTTTCATGTGCCATTTTAACCCCTAACACATGGTTCTGTCATGTGATCTCCTGCCATTTAGCCGTTGAGACTTTACTTGGACTTGCCTAGCCTGATGTCGCGCCATTCCTGATTTATAGGCCGTGTAGTATTTTTTTGATTGTCACGTTTACCAAGATATCTACACATTTATGTATTTGTAAATGGAGGTTTAACCCAAAAATAAATATGTAACATTGGATTGGCTACAAAAACCTCCGTTTTAAGTTTTCACCACGGTTTTTTATTCTAACGTGAATTCAGGTAATCTTCAGTTTAACACGTAGGCTTTCGCAACCAATATTATTCATAATCAATGTTTTTGGGTTAGATCGCGTTATTTATAAATGTGTCGAAACCCTCCACCACCCTACACGGCCAATCGGCAAAAAAAAACTATTTGACAAAAGACAAATAGTTCACTGCTTTAGCCCACCGGTGTGTTGAAGCGTGAAACCACAACATTTTCAATTTTTTGAGTACGACGTTTCGCTGGTAATTGCATCCAGCATCATCGGGCAATTTTTGTGCCTCTCGCTTCTTAGGTGGACGCGCGTCGCCCGTGGCTCGCACTGCTAGCGGACGCTCGCGACGCCGTCGCTTCGCTCGCCCGTGCCGCCCTCCCCGCCTCCTCCCAGCATGCCGAGCGGCTGCTGCGACTGCGCACGTCGCTGTTGGCAATCGGGGGTGGGGCCACGCCAGGGTCGCAGGAGGTCACGGTTTCGGACGTAGAAACGCTGCACAGCATTCTGGGAGAGGTGGAACTTGTCAACGGCGATCACTGCGCGCTGTCTGCGACAGGTGAGGCTTACCCCAGTGCATTCTGGGAGATCAGAGTGCACCGATGATTTCTGCATGATCACATATCTGGCGACACCTTTTCAGTTCCTTCAAATTGTTTACACTGTAAAACTTCACATAGAATTGAGCGAAATTGTAACTTTTTTATGCCTCTGTGATATGCATGCATTTTGAGCACTTATTCTTAAAAGGCAGTAACTTACATAAGCATTTGCCTGATCTCTTTGTGTGACATTTGAAAGTACACCACACGTTAGAACGTGTTTATACAATCCACAACCAACATAGAACATCACTGTATACAACAAAACAACACTGCTCACGGCACCACGTGCTTAGGTCTCACCCGACACTCGGCTGGTACCACTCACCACTCACCAGACACCGACACTCGCCAGACACTATTCACCACTCACCGTACAGCACAAACTCACAACTTGCACACACCAGACACTCGGCACCGGGGATATTCAAATGTAGTTATTGCGGCTTGGGTCACGTGATGACAGATGGATACTGGGGCGCATTCGGATTCATCAGTGACAATGACACGGATCGTGAACGGACAGTAGCATTTTAATATGTAGATTGTTCCTTATCCAAGAAGGAGGTTTGGAATGGGCTCACACGCAACAGCCTGGCTTAAGATAATGGTTGTATCGTGCTCTTCGCGACTCATTATGCGCCTCCTGCAGTGCTGTCAGAGCTCCGGGAACGGCTCGGCACCTTCCAGCGGAGGTTTTGCTCCTCGCCGCTTTCCACGGGAGCCAGGGCGAGCGGCGGGGGCTCTGCGGGGGAAGTTGGAGGTGGCGGCGGGGCCTTTGAGTGGGTGGATGGTGTTCTTGTGGAGGCGCTGCGCGCGGGCGACTGGCTGCTCATGGACAACGTCAACTTCTGCAGGCGAGAGACGACTCTTCGTTCTCACCGACGAGAAATGCGGCGCACGTTTCTATGCCGGGTTGAGGTTTTCGTAGGACGTCGTCAGTTCGTGCAACTTCGTCGTCATCGCGATTGTTGTCGTAATTATAATTATCGTTGCGTGTTCTTTTTTTTTATGTGTGTTAATCATAGTTTGCCATGGCTGCCGATCCACCTGCCTCCGCTCATGAGCTCGGCATTCTCTGGGCCACGCGTTTTTGGTCTCTCAAGTGCCTGCTACCTGTGTACAAGTGGTACGGCCCGGTACACGTTGGTAACTGTTGCTTTTTCATCACAGCCCTTCGGTCCTGGACCGGCTCAACGCACTGCTGGAGCCGGGGGGAGTCCTCACCATCAGCGAGAGGGGAGTCATCGATGGCACCGTGCCAACCATCGTTCCTCACCCTGATTTCAGGTTGGTCTGGTGGCTTGGTGGCGCCTTCTGAACGTTATTGTGTGCTCAGGCTGCAGCGGAGTACCATGATTGTTTTAAAATAATTCTGCAGTTTAATTTTATTTACATTGTGATCTCAGCACCATGTCACGAGACAAAGTGTCCATTCGCGAATTCTTGTAGAGCAGAACATCCGCTTGTAAGAAAACTGCACATAATAGCTAATTTGATTGATTCCTTATTACCTACACATTACGGGGGTGGGCGGGGGGGGGCATGCCTTGCCGCAAACTCGGCAAAGAGAGAAACGTTCCGCACGTGGAATTAACAGCATCGACCGATTGTCCCCGC
This sequence comes from Entosphenus tridentatus, assembly GCA_014621495.2. Taxonomy (NCBI): domain Eukaryota; kingdom Metazoa; phylum Chordata; class Hyperoartia; order Petromyzontiformes; family Petromyzontidae; genus Entosphenus; species Entosphenus tridentatus. The sequence continues at coordinate 4,813,118 of CM025673.2, forward strand.
GACCTCTCCACCCAGACTCTTCCTCTCTATGGACCCGTTGCACGGGGAAATCTCTCGAGCCATGCGCAACCGCGGCGTCGAGATCTTCCTTCCCGTCGTGGCAATGCCGCCGGGGCCGAGCCCCGAGCCCACGGCCGCCGTCGACACCGAGATGGCCATGGAGGTGGAAGTGCCGGCGGAGCGTTGCGCCGGCACGGCCGAGGGAGGGGAGCCTCAAGGACGTGCGGCCACGCCATGCCTCGCGGGAGGCGGAGGGGAGGCCGCCGAGAGGGCCCGGATTGCCGAGATGGACCTTAAGCTGATGCTGCTCGGGCTGGGGGTGGTGGCAGACTCTTTAGCTTCACAGCTGATAGCGCTGCATCGGCAGATGGGAAGCAGCCTGCTTGGTGAGTGCCCGTTGAAGAATTTGGAGGATGGATGGACAGATGAGAAGCTCGCGCATAAACCGTTTTCAACGTTAGTTGGAAAGCTGAACGGCGCAGGTTTTTTGAGACCAAATGTGAATTGTTCTTTGGAAAGGAAACCGGTCAAAGTTCCCAAAACACGACCCTGCTTTGACAGGGTCTCTGTCGAGGATTGCCTTGGGAGGCCTTCATTGTGCGGTGTATGGCTGCTGTTATATGTGCCAACCTACAAATAGTAGGGGGCACAGGTGGTGCATCTGCCATTCATCTCTACCAGTCAACCCATGGCTCCTGGTTTCTGTCCTGTTACTGACTTCCTGCCAGTGAGCCGTGATGACATCACCACCACTTAGCGGCGAATGGCAGCTTTAGTTGTCCTATGTATATGAATCTATGCGCGAGTCTGTATCTGCGCACGAGCGTCTGTGCAGCTGTGCGTTTGTGTGCGCTGCGTGCAGGAGGATGCCCGCTGTCTCAGCTGCTCCATGCCACCGCCCTGCTGGTGCAGCAGCTGCATCGAGGCCAGGGGCTGCACTCGGCGTTTGTGAGCGCGTGCGCTGATGTCTACGCTTCCATGCAGCCCTCGCCCAGCACCCGGCAGGCAAGCGGAGCGACGCTGCCATATCACTGCCGATAGAATGACCCCACGAGCATCACCGGATGGAGCGACTGAAACAAATGATCTCCGAGTCATCCGTTGCACTTTGATCTTTAATTCACCCTCCTCTTCCTTTATGTGGTTCGTTAATGTCACGTCCGTGCATTTAAATTCAGTGTCGGTGCTACAAAGTCACTCGAATGTGTTGGTAGCATGGTTGACTGTACCTTTAAAATACGTTTTTCTCATTCACGAACCTGCAAACTTGTCGGACAGTGCCGCACACATGGCCTAAATCACAGTGTTGACAGGTTGGGAGGAAAGCTGGGAAAACCCCACATTTTCTGGGAGTAAACCCACACTTAACACTGACAGCTTAACATGCCGCGAGCCTGAAGAAGGGGCAATGGTCCTTCGTGAGGGTGCACAGCTTGTATTGTGGCTTGCTTCATTGCTTAAAGACACGCGCATGTACGCTTGTGTACGTGTGTGTGTGTACGGTAGTGTAGCGGTTAGCGCGCTGTGCTATGAACCCGGCAACCCGGATTCGATTCCCGCTCACGGCCAACACCGGTGACGATTATCTGAACAGGTCCTGGGCCTCCCCTAGGTCGACTCGGCCTCAAATTAGTACTTTGTGCGGTGTGTAAACATCGCCACTGGGGAGACAAAGGCGGTCGGGCGTGGTGGTGGCCATCCACCCCCTCGTGTGCCGTTCCGGCCTTCATAGGTGCTCGCTAACAGCACATGTCCCTACAGTCTGTTAAGGCTACATGGGTGATCTTTTTATCTTTGTCTTTGTACGTGTGTGTTTTGCCCTCCCTCTCTCAGTGGGCCCTGGAGACGGTGGAGGCGCACGCTGCCCACGTGACGTGCGATGAGCCACAGCTGCTGGCGCCTGGCCGCTACCCCGAGCCCGTGCCCTCGGTGGCGTCGCTGGCGAGGGACGCGTCGCTCTGCGCCGTGCGCCGTGACGGGGCTCTGCTGCTGCACTGCCTGGCCGCTGCAGGTCAAAGGTCGGTTTCTGCCCCTGTTGGAACAACATCTGAAAAATGGATAAATGAAGATTCTGATTCTGTGGTCATTAATGGATTTATCCATTAAATATCTGTTTGTAACGGGGCGGGGAGGCGGGTGGTGAGAGGGGCACTCTTACTCTAGTGAAGACAATCCAGAATTTTGGCAGCGAGTGTTGGTGGATCACACAAATGCTGTGCAACTCCCCTTCCCATGGGTGTCAAGGGGAAGCCAAACCCTGGATTGCCATGCGACGGCGATACAGCAAGTGAGGCCTTCCGTCTGTTCTATCTGAATGGCGGAGAGTGGTGCCCCTTTCACGTGTGTGGGTTTGTAAGCAGGACCCTGTTGACTTAGAGTCCTTGGACTCGGTGTGGTATTCCTGGCTAAATAAGTAATTATTTAACATTGCAAATAATCAATTCTCACAAGCACCATTCACTACAAATAATACGACCGTAAAATATCGACTAAACCCAGTACAATAACATTTATGCAAATCATTCACGTTGACCGTCTCTTGCAGGGGGTATGCGCTGACGTTAGGGGACCTGCGACGAAGCATCGGGGTCCTCGGTTTACCGAACGACCAACCTGATGAGGTCCCCACCGCCGATCCATCGACGCCACTCACGGACAACTCCGCCCTCCTCCCGATCGCCGCGAGACTCGTCGCCGAACGAGCCTCCCCTCAGGATTGGCTGCTGCGGGTCAGGTGGTTGAATGACCTGGCCAATGGCGGCGCCATAAATGCAGGTGAGCGTGCCCTTCCACATACATCGGTAAAAAAACGAGAGCCGGTGAAACCTTTGGCGAAGGTGTTGAGAAAAAATGCTGGTGAAAGTTTCGGCGTGTTTTAAACCTTTCTTGTGCCGCATTGTGTTTGCCTCTTTTTTGCCTCTTGCACAGGCCAAGTTGGGACGGTACTGCGGGCGGCGTCCGAGGCTCTCAACTCTGTGTCCGAGACCGGCCTCGTGAGCCGTATTGTGTCCTGCCAGCAGCACCTTGCACAGCAAGCCGGAGGTGCAACAAGCAATGACACAGCTGTGTAGTTTTTTTTCTTAGTTTAAAATGTTTCTTTTGCCCTCCCCCTGGAGGCGTTTTATGCAAGGCAGACATTACGTTGTTCCCTAACACAGTCGGTGATGTAGGTACAGTGTGTCTGTGAAATTACACGGGCAGGCATACCCTGCTCCCATACAACAGGATTCTTATTATTTTTAGGGGGACCCCTAAAAATAAAAGTTCGTTTAATCCTGAGGCTCAAAAATGTTCCAATGTCAAGAATTGCTAACTTTCTTGTTGGTTCGTTTTTTCACGCTGCACATAACCGTGACGCGCCAGGCAGTCCTAAAGTAGCACCGTGCTATTTGTTTTTTAAACATGTTAATTTTTAAGCACTGAAACAAAGAACAAACTGCAAATGGGCTACATTTGCTCTTTATGGAAATAACGGGGTCTTTTGGTAATAAAACGGATAAACCATGGCATACCGATGCCCTGACTTAGCCCAGGATAACGGTCACGTGGTACTTCCGGCCGGTGCGTTTCAGTTTATGAATTCCGTGGTTTTATTGTGTCCTTCCCCCTCCCCACCTCGGCTGTGCCTCAGACCCCTCGTCTCTGGCCGACTTCCCTCTGGACATCAGGTGGAACTTGCAGTACCTGGAAGTCGTGTCCAACAGGGCCCGCAGAGCCGGCGTTGACCCCTGCCCTGCCCAGATCTTCTCGTTGGCAAACAGGTGCGGCTGCGTGTCGGCGCGATCCACAAGCTCCACCGCCGCTCGGCTCGACCCGCCGGCCGTAGCCGAGAGTGAGCTTGCGTCTCGCCGCGTTGACCGTGCGCTGCTGTTGCTGGTCGTATTTGTGTGTGTTAAACTTAGCCAACCGTGCTAATCGGAGGTGCGGACCTTGCTGTAGGATGAGCCTTCTGCTGGAGAGGAAAGCGAAGTCGTACGTGGAGTCGCTGGCACTGGAGTCGGGCCTGAGGACTTTCAAAGACTTAAACTCGTCGGTGCTGAAGACGTCCTACGCCCTGAGTAAAGGTACGCGCCGCACAGAAAACGTCTCACTCGGCTGAGCTCATGGGAATAGCAAAGTGTTGTGCCAGACGTGAGTCGCGTGTATCTGGGTGTGCGCGCGCGCGCGTGTGAGAGACTTTAGTGGGGAATAGCAGTGTAGTGGTTTGCGCGCTGCGCTATGAACCCGGACCACCTGAGTTTGATTCCCGCCCTTTGCCAACACCAGTGGTAATTTTCAAACGAGTCCTGGGCCTCCCCTGGTGACTCTACCTCAAATGAGTACCTGGTGTGATGTTTAAACATCACCACCAGGGAGACAAAGGCGACCAGGCATGGTGCTGGCCACCCATGCCCTAGAATGCTGTTCTGGCCATCATAGGTACTTGCTACAGCACTTGCTCCAACAGTTTGTTCAGGGTTTCCAGGGGAGCTTTGTCTTTGTGATTTAATGCAATGGTGTATCGGTTAGTGCACTGCCCTTCAAACCCCCAACCATGGCCAGCATCAGTGGCGAATATCTTATGTTCTTTGAAACGAGCACCTGGTGCGGTGTGTAAGGATCAGTTCTGAAGAGACAAAGGCGTGCTTCTGTCCACGCCAACCCATCGTGCGCTCTGCCGGCCTTTCACAGTTGCTCACGGGCAGCACTTGGCCAAACGGTATATGTAGGCTACACAGGTGGGGGGGGAAGCTTTGTCTTTGTGACCGCGTGCCCTTGTGTCCCACATGCCAGGTGCCCTGGGCTCCGAGTCTCTGCCGCACCCAGCCGTCGCCTTCGTGTTCCCGTTCCTCTCGCTGTGGGACGACTGGCTCGGCCGCTGGGCGAGCGGTGGCAAAGAGGAGGTGTCCGATGAGGACCTGACGAAGGTACGCACAGAGCCCACAGGTCTCCACCTACACCTCGCTCTCAGTTCTCCATGTGCAGGCGATCCGGCTTGTGGATTAAACTGTGCTTGCGGGAAAAAACAAACGTGTGTAGGTGTGTGTACACGTGTGCTGGTTTCATCGTGAGCCGCTCCTCACTCGTCGAGGGTCAATGCCCACGTGACCGTAAAATGGTTGACAAGCAAACCGAATCGTTTTAAGGAACAATAAAAACGACACGATCTACGTATTTCTAATAAGTACACTTCCGCAGCCTAAATTACGGATTTTTTGTTGTTGTATTTGTGTTTTTTCTTTGTCTGAACCACACCTCTCCCCATTATTCTGACTAATTGAGAGTTGACTGTGTGGAACTGGTTCTTACGGACTGTCAACATATTGCTGATCCCCCCCCCCCCCCTCCTCCCCTGGGCAAAGGCGTCCCACCTTCCATTCTTTCCCTTTCGTTAGTTCCTCCTGTCCTGCGTTGGCCTCTCCGTGCTCTAATCGTTCTCCGTTACCTTGGCAGCTGCTGCAGCGTGTGCAGCGACGCGATTGGTTCTGGGAAGCATGTGACGTCACTTCCTGCGAACAAGGGATGCTGGGAATGCTGGCGCTGCACTGGCATTGGCTGAGAAAGGCGGGCTGTTGCGATGAAGCGTTGCTCCCCTCTGGGTACGTGGCCTCAAGCGGTCGAAACTCACAAGTTGCTGCTCACCGCGAGCACGCTGCCATTTCGTTTTCGCGGCGCTGGGTGGGAGTGAGAGACGATCGTGAACGCGTGTGCGTGTGTGTTGCCTCCTCAAGGTGTCCCGCTGAACTGAAGACCATGGTGTCGGCCTTGGACCAGCACCTGGGCCGACCCGACGCACGCCATTCGGCGCTGAGCAGGATGCGGAAGTCACTCGGGTGGCCCCTGCCTTTCAAGGTAGCCGTGTGTGCCACCGCTCCTGTTCACCGTCGCACGTTGTGTGACCTTTTTAAAATGTCAAGTCTTTTTGATTTAAAGCTTTCGTGACTGCAGGGATTCATATTCTTGGTTCTTTCGGTAAAGTCACGTAGAAGGGAAATAATAAAGTAATATAAATATAAAACAATAAAAATTCTCACGACGTTTCGACTGCAACACAAGCAATCATCGAAAGAACCAAGAATATTTCAAGTCTTTGTTTTCGTCAAGCCCTCGCCGTCATTAGCGTCATTATAATCGTCACCATAAGCATTGTCTCCCTCTTGACTCTAGTTATCTCTGTTCTGGAATTTTTTTTTGCGGTCATACAGTAGCGACTGGCAAAACCTCCCGAGAAAATGTGTTGTCGCCGCTGTTCATTTCGAATAACAAGTTGGAAATAACTATTTGTAGATTTAGGGTCACTTTGTCACCCTGAATACATACAACCCAGTACAGTAAAACTTTATTATTTACAATTTCTATTAAAGCAAGCGCCATTGTACGCCGCGCTCCGTGCCTGGCGGTCGCGGCCCCCGCCCACGTGCGTTGTCCCCTCCGCCGTGTGCAGCAGCGGGAGGCGGTGGAGGTGGCGCTGGGGCTGAGCGAGGCCTGGAGCCGCCTCTGCACGCCGCTCGCCCACGCCCCGCGGTCCCCCGAGGAGGCGCTCATCGCGCTCGCGAGGCTCAGGGCTGTGTGCGACCGCGCGGGCCCGGCGCACGGCGACGGCGTTCGGAGCGCCCTGACGCGCGTCTGGGAGCAGCTGCTGCTGCTGCAGCACGGAGGGGCGGAGGTCGGAGCCGGTGAGTGAGTGCGTGCGTGCGAGTTGTTTTTGCCGTATTTGCAATCGTCATTATCAGCCGCGGTCGATCCACTCGAGGATGAATGTCTCCCCGACGATAGATGGCAGCTGCTTGGGATGGTGACCTTAATTCAGAATTGGCGTGAACATGGTGATTGCGATGATTAAGATAGTTGTCATTGTATTAATACTGTATTGTAAAATATCAGCAAAAAAAAATGACGATTATGTAAATAATCTCTTGAAACACCTCCCTCGCTGACAGTATTATTGAGAGACTCGGTAAACCAGCTGACGACGTATATACGTCTCATCCTGAATTTCCGCACGGCCAACGCAGAAGCCCTGAGGGAGCTGACGTCATCGTGGACCACCCTGAAGCAAGGCATGCTGGGACGCGCGCTGGAAGCGGGCGGCACCAGCGTGCCGGGCGATGCGGCGGCGGACGACGCCGCGCTGCTCGCGCTGGAGAGCCGCGTGCAGCTGTGGCCCGTCCTGGAGCAGCTCGCCCTGCGCTCCCAGTGCCGACTCGTAGCCGCCCTCCTGAACGTGCCGGCGTCCGACAGGTTGGGATCGACCGCCCCGTCGCGTCGCTCACCCCGGCACACGGAGGTCACGCGCCCTGTCGGCACGGCGATTCACCGATTTCTCCCCCCCCCCCCCAATTATGTTTCCCCTGCCGCCCGCAGCGTGGGTGAGGAGCCGCCGTGGGGCGCTGGCGAGGATGTGAGCCACCTGGTGTCGTTCTCCTCGCGCTTCACGCCCTCGTGCCCACGACAGCTCGGCCTCCTGCACGGGCTTCTCGGCCTCCCGGTAACTCGGCATCGGCACCCTGCGATTGTTTTGCGGCCCGTGGGGGTGGCCAGGTGGTCGGAACGCTGAGTTGACACTGCTGGGATTCTGGGTGAAATTTCCTTTCGTACGCCAAAAATCACTCCTCGAGAAGGAAAAAGGCCTGTACACCTCGGCGAGTAGCGTGCGTCCCGTTTCCACGTTCGCCCCATGATATCTCACTCAGTTTTGGGGTTGGCCCAAGTAAAAGTTTTTCGGTGTTGAGATAAAAAAAAAAGAGCACTGCTCCCGTACCAACTTGGTGCCGGATCGACTGGGTAGGGACTGTTGTGTGAATGCTTGCTCGTCGGACCGGCCTAGTTCAAACACCGTGCTAGCACGCTCCCCTGTCGTTGTGGAAACAGGCATTAGTTTTTTTTATCTCATTCGCATTTGTTTTCTTCTGGTACTCCTCCAACATATAAACGTTCAGTCATGCTAAATCCACTGCTGGATAAAAAGGCCTCCCGAATCCATCACCACCTCTCATGGTCCTAGCATCTGGACACGAGGTTATTTCATCGCTCCATCTCCTCCATGGAAGCTTAATGACGTGAAGTGAAATTGTCTCACCATTTCAACTTTTAGAAAAATATTCTTGAGCCCGCTGAATTTATTTAGGGTAAGGATGTCACCAAATTACAAGCGTCTCTTGTTTTGCCTTTACCCTGCAGTCACGCCAGGTGCTGCCCTCTGTTCGGTGGGACCTGCTGCTCGCTGCCCTCTCCCAGCTGTGGAGCAACACAGCCGCCAGTCGCCCTGAGCTTTGGCTGGGCTGGAAATCGAGCACGGACCTCCAGGAGTCACCCACATCGACCCAATCCTTGTCGCCTGCATTCGGCGAGATTCTCAAGGTGTGTTCGGGTTCACGTGAACGATTCTTGACAAGTCAGTCTGTCTCACATTTATGTTCTTAAAAATAAAAAATTCCACAATTCGATTTTTCTGTGGGCATCGTGTAAAATTAGTTGAAGACAATTCGATTCAGACTTTGCAGCTAGCAGTGCATCACCCTGACGCACTTCCAGCTGGAATCTCTTCAACCGAATAGACGGAATTCATAGAACTCAGAGAACAGTTTCGTGAAGAATTAGGTGTTCATTTCAGAGTAGTTCATATTTCCCTCCCAGTTTTGTGTTTTGAATTTGAAATAGTTTGAAGAGATCAGTCTACAAAAATGTAAAAAAAAGGGGCGGCCTTGTGTAGAACAACAAGTGACACCACCACCTCTTATGTCCTCTGGCCTTTGAGAAAGCGATGATCAACAAAATGACAGAGCCGTTTGATGTTGGGGTTGTGGCTTCCTCTCCCTCCCTGCTCGTTCCGCTCTGCGCAGGGCCCCGGCGTGCTGAGCTGCGCCGCCCTCTCGGGCTGCCTCTTCCGTATCCTTGGCAACGACGGCCATTGGTCGCCCCAGGAGGACCCCGCGGGTCACGTGACCCTGGGGGCCTGGCAGCAGCGCACCCGGCAGCTGGAGGTCGTGGGTCGAGTCGTGTGGAGCAACATGTCGTCTGCCGCGCTGCCAGATTTCACGTGAGCATAAAGTCGCCTTGGAGGCGGTGAAGGGATGTTCAAATACTCGTCCATGTGGCTACGCGGGGATTCATCGATTGAAACCGATTTTTAGGCTCACAGTCCTTGCGTTTTAATGCCGCGTGTGTGAATCAAACATTTTTAAGCAGTGTATGTGGCACGGGGTGGAGCGGTGGCATGGTGATTGCCACACAGCACTATTAACCTGGTGACCTGAGTGTTCATTCCCCGCAATGGCTAACATCACTTAGCGGTGTGGATAAGTAAAGTAAAATAAGCGGCACATTTCGCAATGTCTGGCGAGGACCTCATCCACCGGTGAATTGACAAAAGGGCAGTACATGAATTTGTGGGGTTTTTACAGGCACTCTGCTTTTCTTAGCACCGTAGAGGAGCACCAGGCCCTCCTGTGAAGAATCTGGGATACTCAGGATTTTTTTTTCTTGACAAACAAATAAATGTAAAATGTTGAACCATACGTTGCCAACCATGCTGTCATTGGAGGTGCGGGGAAGGACAACAAACCAAACACACACCAAAAAATGACCACGTTAAACCCGACTCTCCGTGCCGCACCCAGAGAGGTCGACCGCCGTCTCCTGCGCTCCGTGCTGCGCGTGCTCCTCTCCCGCACGGCCGAGTCGCTGAGCCCGGCCTCTGAGCCCGCGGCGACGGCGCCGGGAGCCCGCGGCGAAGCGAGCGCGGGGGACGAGGAGCGACTCGCGGACTCGGCGGCCCGGTGTCTACGGGGGGCGTCCGCCCTGCCCGCGGACGTCGCCGAGCTGCTCGAGGATTGCGTCGCCTCCCTCGGCGGCTCCGGCTCGCGTGACGCGTCAGGTCGGTTGGTCGGTCGGCGTGCACGCGCGACGATGCCGACGGCTCGAAGATTGAATTGGATTCTGCCGCCGGCGACGCGTCCTCTGAATCGGCCCGGTGATCGTGAGTCCGGTTTGTTCCCCCCCCCACCCCGTGCCCTTCCCCCACACCCCCTCCCGTTGCTTAGGGGGCGGGCAAAAAGAGCTGCTGCACAGAGCGGAGCTGTGGGCCAAGCTGGGCCTGGTGGCCGTGCTGACGTGGCGACCTCGCACGCACTTTGACCCCATGGTGAAGAGAGCGCAGAAGCTCCGGCACACGGAGGAGGAGGTGAGATTTGCCGTGCTCTGGCGCTTAGTCCCTGCCCCAGCCCGAACCATAGCAGTAAACCAATCCTTAGCTGGAGCCCTACTGTACGCACAGCCCTAACTCTAAATGTAACCATCGCCATCACCCCGACTCTTAACCCCAACTCCCCAATAGCAGTGATATCCATAACACTAACTATGGCACCTGAGCTGTTAACACTAATTCTAATGCGAGCCATAGCCTAAACTCTTTTTCGTAAGCCTAAGCTCCTCGCACTAACCCTTGCGATAAGCCTTAATACTCTCAGATATTCTATTATACATAATCCAAATGCTCACTGTGCCCTAACACTCAATTACTTCAGGGTTCCTAACTCAAATCTCAATCCTGTCTCTTATTTCCAGGTACCCAACTTCTAGTCCTAACTTTTCATGTTTTAAAAACGAAGGTACTTCACAAGGATGCTGGGACTGTTAATAAAAGCTGTGAAAATGTTAAATGTAAACCATAATCAAGATACGTTGAACCAACGACACAGGCAACGCAGATCGTACCGTTAATTATTCGCAAGTGGGTGACGAAATTATTGTCCCTGCTACAGCTGCACGAGCTGGAGAGTGAGTGGCGAGCCCGGGAGACGTTGTCCCACATCGTCTCAGGCCGAGACCTCCGCGTGGATTCTCACTGCCACCCACGCATCCGGTAAGGGGGCGCGGGGGGATATGGAGTGGCACGGTGGGGCATGGTGGGACACGGTGGGGCATGGTGGGACACGGTGGGGGCACGGTGGGGCACGGTGGGGCACGGTGGGGCACGGTGGGGCACGGTGGGCACGGTGGGGCACGATGGGGGCATGGTGGGGCACGGTGGGGCACGGTGGGGCACGGTGGGGGCACAGTGGGGCAGCATGGTGGAGCATGGCTCTATGGCTGTGTTGAGTCAATGGCCTTCTAAGACTGCAAGTGCCTCTGTAATCAGATTAAAATTGGAGGCCTCTTTACAACCAGGTGATAATCCATTGAAAATATGAGAAATAATTTTTTTAAATGAAATAACGGGTGATACCTACAACGACGTCGCCCTGTGAATGTGCGCGCTCTCTGTGTTCAGCTTCGTGCATCAGAGGATGGAGGTGCTGCGCGAGCGTGTGCACGAGCTGTCCAAGAAGCAGGCTCACCGCCCCGAGCCTCGCGCCTACGAGCGCCTCTCGCGAGACGTCGCCCACTTCGTGAGCAGCATCTGCCAACCGCAGAGGGCGCTGCGGCTGCTTGCGCGCATCGCCGAGTCCCTCCCGCGTCCGTCGGCGACCGCCTCGGCCTCCGCCTCCCTGCTGCGCGAAGAGGCCGCCTGGCAGACGTCGCTGGAGCAGTTCCGCGCTCGGCTGGCGGAGGGATACGCGGCCTTCCCGGACGTGGTCACGCCCCTGCTGTGCGGAGTGGCGCAGCTGCAGCACGGCGTGCGCCTGGCCGCGACCGAGCTGCGCCGCGTGGGCGCCGCCGATCGCTCGGCCTCGAGCCTCGTCTCGTGCCTCGCGAAGCTGCCGTCGGTCTCGGCCGAGTTCCCGTCGTTCCTGGCGCACGCCGACGCGCTGAGCCAGCGCGACGCGTCCCGCGCCGTCGCGGACGCCCTCGGCCGCGCCGGAGAGGGCGGCGCCGGCGTCGGTGCTGGCGGCGAGGGGTCGGAGGTCGCCCGGAAAGCTACCGAGCGGCTCGTGGTGCTCGCGCTGCTCTTCCTGAGGAACCACATGCGGCTGCGCGGAGAGATGGACGCGGCCTCGCTCGGGCTGCTCCAGCACCTGCTGCAGGTGCGTGTGTCCCCTGAGAGAGATGTGCGTCACACGCTACACGCATGCGACGCGGTGATTGTAATCTCTGTGGTTCGTGTAAATCACACGAATGTGTTACCTCTTGGCACGTTGAACACGTGAGAAGGAATGATCAATGCGGACGATACGAATGAGTTGGATAACGCAGTCGAGAAGGACGGTGCAAACAAGACGGCACCGAGAGGACAAGTGATTATCAACATCGTCAGCCATTATCAACCCCCACTGGCGGAGAAAGGCCTCCCAAACGCTGTCATCTTCTCTCATGATCACGTGATTTAATAATCCACCTCACACCTGGACCCGAGCTGATTTAATCGATTTATCTCCTCGATGGACGTAGTCTTGGGCACTATCTCCTTCCCTTGGCTGCCAGTCCGTCGTGATTCTCGGTCACCAGCAGTTGTCCCTTCGATGCGTCCTGCCCAAGCCCACTTCATTATTTCGTCCGTTAGAATAATAATTTGCATACCTCACAAACACCACACACTGTGCCCGTGATGCTCACGGGACATTTGCTAATTGCGGGTCAATATTCAATTCATTCAACCCACTGGAGGCGATTGTGACATCATCATCATCATCGGCGACGGCGACAACACGGGGGCCCCATGGCAGTTAGCGCTGCTGCCGACATGCCTGGGCCGCGAGGGGTTGTGTGGAAGTTAATAAAAGTAAAATAAAAAAAATCACGACGTTTCCGAGGCAACACAAGCTTCCGTCTTCAGGTGGAACCGTCACAGCAGGATAGCTGTATAAAGTTTTTATTTATTTTACTTTTATTAATTTTCATTTAAATTTTTTACCTACCTGACTTTACCGAAACAACCTAAGAATATGAATCCTTGCAGTCACGAAAGCTTCAAATCTAGAGTTGTGTGGAAGCTTGGGACGTTGCGACCGCTTACCTGAACCTCGCGTGGGGGGGCGGCGGTAGGGGTCGTGAAGGAATGCGAGCGTCGGCGTCGGCATCATCGTCGTGGTCATCGTCCGGGTGGTTTTCGGTGCGCACGCGCAGGTCGTGGTGAACGCGTTCGACGATCAGGAGCGGCTGGCGGCGGAGCGCGCCCATCAGCAGGCGAGCGTCTTCCGCTACCGGAGCCAGGGGCACGGCTCCGGCCTCTCCCCCGAAGAGCAGGAGGAGAGAGACTTCCGGCGGAGCTTCCCGCAGCACGACCAGGTGTGGGGGGGGATGGCGGGAGGGGGGACGAGATTATTGCGAGAGCTCGTGTTTGAAGGAAATGAGGGCGTTCGTTCGTTCATTCCTTTATCACATGGAATTTGAAAAGCAATGGAGCGAGTTTATAGGTGTGTACGTTCAGTTAGTTTCTGGGGGTCGCCAAATAGATTGCATCAGTACCTCCCGTCAAGCCTGGTATTGGGCATTGATCGGCGTTGTGAGTGATGGATTTCATTTCGCCACAGCCACGATTGGGCGACTCGTTACTTCCTAAATTATGGAGGAGCTATAGCTGCACCTTCCAGTGTTGTTGTAAAGCCTCCGTTAAGTGCAGTGTCTTAGAGATAAGGGGAAGCCGGGTATCTCCATTTTTGCCCATTGTTGACGGCCGCTGGCTCAGTGCGGGTTGTTGATGTGGGTGGGAGTATAGCAGAGGTCGCAATTGGGTACCCGATACCCGTACCCTACCCGATACCCGGCTACCCGTACCCGGCCGGGTACGGGTACGGGTACCCGTTTGCGACCCTGGTGCGGCCGGGTACGGGTACGGGTAAGGAATCAAAACCCGTTTGCGACCTCTGGAGTATAGGGACCAGTTCTGATATCACTTACCAACCAACCACTTGCGCCGCCTCTACCAGCGTAGTTTGCACGAGCCGCAATCGTTAACCCCGCCCCCCACCCTTCCCCTTCGCTTGCACGCAGGACTTTGCCGACCTGACCGCCACGTTCAGCCTGGACGGCGGCGGCGGCGAGGCCGCCCCTCGGCACAACGGCACGGACGGCGACGATGACGACGCCGGCGACGGGGGGGACGGCGGCTCGCCGCTCGTGTCGGAGGAGTGCGCCCGCGTGGCAGTCCTCGTGCACGCCGAGGCCTTCCGCGGCCTCACCCACACGGCCTGGTACCGCCCCTCCGGAGCGACCGCCCACCCGCCCCCAGACCACATGGCCACCTTCGCGGCGGCCTACCAGCTCGCCGGCACCGTGATGGCACAGGCGTACCCCGTGGTTGGTGAGTCGCCATAGCAGCGGCGGCGGCGGCGTCGTCGTCACCGTGATGCGAGGACTTCTCAACGAATGCAGCGCGGATTAATTTGGCACTGCTGAGCGTGCGTTTTTACGTAACAAAAAACTTGTTGTCATAAATAATTCATAATTTACAGAACAAATTAATGACTTTCAATGCTGTCGGCAGGTTTTTTTTTTTATAATGTTCAAAATAGTCTGTCTTTTTAAATTTCCCATCATGTTTTGAATGCATTTCAAGTTCTCTTTGCTTAACTTGGCATACACGATCATGTTTATAGCCACTGCATACACGAACTGTGACTGCTAAGAGCTTTAACCGTTGTTATTTTTTATGCTGTGATCGCTGATGAAAGTGATGTGAATTCACTTAAGATGGTTAGAGTGGACAATGCGACATCCACACACCGCTGTGTACATACAACCCCCGCGTTCCGCGTGCGCTTGCGACTTCCGTTTAACGAGCCCCGACCCCCCCCCTCGCCGCCACCCTCGCCCGTGCAGACGCAAGCCTGGAGCGCGACACGATGTGCGCCCACCTGCTCATGTCGAAGCTCATCCGAGACAGCGTCGCCGAGTCACCGGGCGGCCCCGACGTCGTCGAATCCTCGCGGGCCCACTACGACTTCTACCAGAGCCCCAACACGGCCCAGGCACTGCAGTGTCTGCCCCCGCTGAAGGCCTTCACGGTGCGCGTCTCCCAGCTGCTGGACGAGTGGCCGGAGCACCCGACGCTCTCGCAGGTGAGAGCGAGCGCCGCCCGTTCGGCTCTCCGGCGATGCACCTTGACCCCCATGAGTCACTCCGCTCCCACAAATCTACGGGTCGTCACGATCCCTTGTTGTTACACGTTCGGTCCCAGGTTCTGTCCCGCACGTGGTGTTTGTCTTGTCCGTGCAGCGTTTCCGCTCCGTCACGACGATGCTGGCTGTACTGCCTCGTCTCCGCCACGTCTTCTTTGTGTCGAATTCTGGCCGTTAGCCTAAAGGTGGAAAAAAATAAATCGATATTTCTGAATTAATTAGTGATGTGTCTGATGGTCCTTCAGTAACATTGTACAACGAATAAACGAGATCTTTAACGCGGTCGTAAACGAAACATACGAAAATAAAAAAAAAGACCGTGCGAACATAATGTGGGAGCACGAGGTGCCGGAAAAAAGTGAGGTGCATGGGCAAGTCAGCTCGTAAGCTCTGTGTCTTGGTTTGAAAGGGACAAAAAAGAGGGGGGAGTGAAGGGAAAGAACCAAGCTTTAGATGAGCGACACGGGCTATTCCAGAAACGTGGAGCAGCAGTGCGGAAAGACTTTTACCAAAGAGAGGCCGTGGTGGTGAGCTGAGCGAGACGAGAGGGGAGAAGGCGGAGGCAGGGGTGATTCAACGAAGGAAACTTGAAGACGTTGAGTGCAAACCTTGACTTTGATGCTATTGATGCGATGTTTGATTCCGCAGCTGGTGGTGGTGATGACAAGGATCCTGGGATTCTCGTTGTCCAGCCCCCTCTCCAAGTTCCTGTACGGCTTGGAGCTCCTCCTGGCCAAGGCTCAGGTACCGGGTTCCGTGGTTTGCCGAGTCAAGTGTGGCTGGTGTGCATAGGGGAGCTAACCCGCACCTAAAAAAAAAAAGCTTCCCTCTTTTCTATGCCCATTCTCTTCACTCCCCTCCCCCCTCCACTCCTTCCCGTCCCTCCTCTCGCCTTACGTGATCCGTAGGTACCCCTCTATCGCAGTCGTGCATTCCTCAGCCCTTGCGCGCCCCTCCCATGTGAATCATTCTCGCCTTGTCACCATTTTGTCAAGCGCCTTGAGTGAAGGCGCTATATACGTATAAAATCAAATTAGAGAAGAAAAAAGCATTTGGCTGCTGTACATTTCTACATGTTGAGCCACTTAGTCGAGCTATCATTTGTGGCAAGGCCACTTCTGAAAAAGAGCTAAATAGCTCAGTGCGCCTTGCCTGGTAAAATAAAAAATAGTTTTATAGTTTAGTCTTGTTAAAGTGTGTTCCAGGTCTGTGTTGTGTGGGCACGCGTACACTCGCGCGGCCTAACCTCCTTTGCCCCGCTCGTCCGTGCTTTCTCAGGATTGGGAGAGCAACGCGAGCCGCGCCGTGAGCCTGCGACCCCACCTGGACGCCGTCACTCAGCTGATCATCCAGTTCCGCAAGCTGGAGCTCAGGTGATGCCCCCCCCCCCCCCCCCCCCCCCCGAGGGAGCACCGGTGCAGGGCGCCACTAAGCCGGCCCCTGCCACACTTGTCTTCGTGCCTTCTGCTGACCCCGAGATTTCACCCCGCAGCCTGTAACCCCCCCCCCCCCTCCGGTTGTAATTACCGGCGGAATGTTACGGTACCCGAATTGTAAATGTTAAGAGTCTACTCTCCAACACACCGGTGTGCTGAGCTAGCAACTAATTGGCGCGTTTTATTTACGTGATGAACCTTATTAATCGGCTGTGTCGGGTTTAATGACATATATTTACACGATCTAACTAAAAAACAAACTAATGGATAACCCCTGTAATGCACGGTGATCACCCATCCAAGCACGAATGCAAGTGCATCCCCTGTAATCGGACAAGATACATTCTGGACGATTTGGCCGTGGACTCTTCCATTTCCCTTCATAACTCCCTTGTCTACCTCCAATGGCGGTCGTCAAAACTGTCCTTGTAACATCGCCGTGATATGGTCAAGTCGGGTGGTTTGAGATTTACGGACTCCGGAACGCGGCGGTCATCGTGTTTGTTCGAGAAATCGTTCCTCTCGCCGCCCCTTCCTGCCGCAGCTGCTGGGCCCAGTGTCTGGACAGCGTGGCGTCGCGGTGTGCGGAGAAGACCAACGCCAGCTGGTTCTCGCTGCACCAGCTCGTGGAGAACGGCGCCTCCGCGGAGGACTCGCCGCTGGCGTCCGTGGCCTCCACCCTGCAGGCCTTCATGGAGGGCGCTACCCTGGGGGAGTTCCCGTGCCGCCTCGACTTGCTGCTCTCCTTCCACTGCCAGGCCGTGCACCTGCCGCCCTCCGCCAGCAGAGGTGTGCGTGCGTGCGTGCGCGACGCAAATGATAATTATTACGTTTATTAAACAAAAGCCCGGTACAGAGCGCGAGCGATGGGGAAGGGGAGTACAGATAGTCCGCTGATGACAAGCCCGGAGCCAGATGCTCTCGGGGCAGGGGAAAGGGGGGAAGGTGGTTGGGGTCACTGCCCCCTGCTTGCCTAGGGGGGGCAACGATCGGGTCCGCGGTCTTCTTTCGGGGGATGCAAATTATTTTTCATAACCACTTGGCTTGTTTACCCCGGTTAGTTTCACTGAGTCTCAAGAGTTGTCCATGTGGGTCCAGCCACGTTTTCACAGTCGGAGGGCCTTGTTGCTACCTGTAACCTCAATTGAGTAAGTTGCAGGTAATTGTTTTACCACTGGGATGTTTTTGACCAAATAACAGTTGCGTTGTATGCTTTTTTTAGTTTTTACTTTGAGAGGAACCCAAAGGACGCACAAAATCTGCGCAGAAAGGCTCCCGAGTAGGGAATTGAATCCAGGCCCCTTCTTCCTGTGAGGCACAAGTGGTACACAGGGAATGGCTTTAAAAGTTGTATAATCCCCTGTAGATGTAGATGCCATTGGTTCTTATTGTTCTGCAGATGTAGATGCCACCACCGCCATCTATTGCGCGGCAGTTCAACTTACAACTCTCGGTCCGAACAGGCAACTCGACAACACGGAGAGGTTTGTTCGTATCTCTGAAAGTTCGTAAGTCGACTCTTCATAAGTAGAGGACTCCCTGTACATGTGCATGTTCTCAATGCAGACGCACTGCTGGGATTGCTGTGGAACCTGCACCAGTACTACAGCCAGTTCTCTGAGTCCGTTCGCTCAGCCCTGGCGCAGAAACGCAAGGCCATCGAGAAGGAGTTGAAGGTGCGTGAATCAAAGTTAGCCCTCGCCTCTTTTTATCTTCCTCCGTCCGTCTGTTAAATCAAAGGTCAATTGGACACTCTGTCCGTGTATCAATTCGCAGCTGCTTAATAATAATAATTGCATAGCTTTGTTATATGTAGCGTCATTCAGGCCAATCGCATCTCAAACCGCTGTAGAATTTTGTATCGCAGGCAGTTTTTGAGACGTGGGAAAACCACAGGGTAGCAGGAAGGGAGCCAGAACCGGCGTAAACTAATTGCCATCGTTTTGGTCCTATATTGGAATGTTTGGCACCACTCTAAGTTTCCCTGTCAACCTTCTTCAAAATACTTTTTTGTAAACTACCGAGTTGTAAAATGTAATCTTCAACTAATAAGTCAGTCGTGTTTTTGCCCGGTCAGTACCGTGTGCTTAGTATGGATTGTTCTGTCACAAGACTGTGTTAATGACGAGCCTGTACTGGCAAATCAGTGCTCGGTAAGGTTGTGATTATCATCACCACCTCTGGTCTTTAGAAATTAACTTTGATAATTTTGAATACGATACAATTTTCTTTGACATGCTATGAATTCTGGGTAATTAGCAAACGGTCTTCCCACCAAACACACAAACCCTGATGTTTTTGGCAGAACTACAGAACTCCCTAATCACCAGTATCCGTAAAACTACAGTTCTTTTCACAGTTTAGGGTTACGGTTTACCTTGCTATGAACATTTAGTGTGCAGTCATTCTGGTAATTTACTGTACGGCCATGTTTGTGTTCATAATGATTTAATTGCTTTAATCCCACCGCCCGTGCAGGACTTTGTGAAAATCTGCCGGTGGAACGACGCCAGTTTCTGGGCCATGAAGGAGGCTGTGAACAAGACGCACAGGTGAGCTGCACCGCCTCCAGAGAAACGACCATGCCGGATTCGGTGCGCCGGCTGAACGTAGCGAGGGCATGACGTTCCTCACGTTTAGTGTTGCGCGTTTCTGGCGGTTCTCGCCGCGAGTATTGCTTCAATGTGACGGAGCTCCCGTGTTCCCCCCGGCAGGACGCTGTTCCGGTTTTCGCGCAAGTTCGAGGAGGCGCTCTCCGAGCCGTGCCGACCGGAGCTGACCGAGCCGGGCCCGGCGGTTGCGGCCGACGCTGCCCAGTCGCAGGACCCCTTGGCCGTGGTGACGGTGCTGAGGAACCAGCGGAGCTGGGTCTCCCCCTCTCTCCAGGTGAACTCGGCTCGACCACGTGGCACCCACGCTCTGCTCTGTCGCATAAAACCCCTTGTGTTTTATACTTGTCTTTTTCACCAGGTTAATCTCAGTGTGCAGTGCACTTCTTCCTGTTATTGAATGTCCCGTGTAAGCAGCAGATATTACAAAGCTCTCTGACCTGAAGTCCATACACAAGGGGGCAGCATTTCCCCACTCACACACTGCTACGAAATTGTGTTTGCATTATATTGGTATTGCTAGAACTGTTTTTTTTATTCTCAGAGCTGGCACATCACCAAATTAAGTGAAAACACACATTTTTGTATAACTTTTTTTTTTCCCCCTGTGCATCCATTTGTGACTGGACTGAGTCACCTCCATACACTTGAGGTCCCACTTTTTCCACCGCTGGCTGAAACCCACATGCAAACCCAGTGTTGCCAGCCTGGTGCTTAGTCATCTGCTCAACACCGGTAATTCTAGCGGTCGTTTGACCTCCTCCTTACAGAACGTGTGGTCAGTGTGAGTTGTTGGAAGGAAGGCCCCAGGACTGTTTGGTTCAGATATCGATTTACCATCGACGTTAGCAGTGGCCAGGAATCTGAACTCAGGCGGCTGGGCTCATAGCATATGGTGCACGCGACTCCGTGTGCTACAGGATGTGGCACCGGGAGACGAGGACTCTCCACAGGAGTCCCTGCAGGGGCGACTGGCCGTGCTGTCTGCCCGCACGTGGAAGTTCTGCCAGAAGTTGCGCAGGGAGAGTTCCCTGCCCGACCTCATCCAGGGGCTCGACCACTTCACAGGTGCCGAGCGGCGTGCGATCGCCGGTCTATAGTCGTCACGGCGGTCACCACTTCGATAGAACTATAATCGTGTGTGTGTGTATATGTTGAACTTCTTTTGCACGGTACGTAGACAAACGTGCTAATCGGAGGTGCTGGGGGAAGGGCAACAAACTAAACACAAAAAGCAGTTCTGAAGAAATGTGTTTTCAATCTAGATTTAAAAGTGCATAGACCCCGGTGGCTTCCTAATATTGGAAGGAAGAGCGTTCCAGACGGCCGCAGAAACGCATCTGAAAGCGCGCGTTAGTGGTGACGTCATCACCACTTAGTGGTGAACGGCGGCTGTTGTTATATATGCCGCACGTTACAGCAGTGCGCGTCTTTGAGCATGTGCTTACACGCGAGGATAGCGACGTCACTTCGGGAATAATCTTTGTCTACACCTTCCTCGCGCGCATTGACGGCGTTTCATTCCTTCCACCTGGTGGTCGTGTGGTTATGTAACGGTGGTGGCGCCTCGTGACCCCGCACAGGCGAGGTGGCTTCGTCCATCCGAGAGATGCAGGTGCTGTCGGTGAACCCGGCGTCCGACAAGGACAAGCAGAGGTCGGAGGCCAAGCAGATCCAGCAGCAGAAGCAGCGAGCCCTGGCTGAGCTGTTCAGGCTCCTGCGCAGGGCTGGTAAGAGGCGGTCGGTGGTGACGCGGCATGTCGGGTGTTCTGGGGGGGCCGGGGGGCGGGGACCGACGCCGAGTGTGGAGGGGGGCGCATTTGTCTATGCAGGGTGCTTAACATTTTTTTATCAATTATATGGGACTATCGTTTTGAATGCAAAAAGAACAGATGATACATTGAAACATCATAACAAATCTAGATTTGAAGCTTTCGTGACTGCAGGAATCGATACTCTTTGGTTCTTTCGGTAAAGTCACCTTGACTTTACCAAAGAGTATGATAACACATGTCATATTAATCGCTTCAAAAATCCAAAGAGTCTCCACTTGTTCGCCATCATTGTCAACACGTGCCTGGAATCTTCTCCAGAGCCCGGAGGCACATTGCTTGTGGTATTGTTGCAAATTCTCAGAAGTGTTCACATTTGTTTTTTAACCGCCCTGTATTTGTGTGTCAGGGACCTGTTGTGTACGTGTGTTAACGCTTGTTTGTGTTTGTAAACGCATGCATTTGTCTGTATTGTATGTATGTTTAATTTATTTCGCACCGTACTTAGCCACCCGTGCTAATCGGAGGTGCGGAGGAATGACAACAAATGTCATGCATCACTGCGTACGCTGCAGCACAGTAGAATTTTTCGTCACGCGCTTATGCATGGCGTCCGCCGCTCTCTCCCGCAGGCCTCTCGTATCGCAAGGGTCTCACGGTGGCCCGGATCTCGAGCGACGACGAGTGGATGTCGCTTCCCCCCGTGGACGTCCCCACCGCTCTGCGGCAAGCGCCGCTCGGGGAATCGCTCAAGGGGTACGAGAAAAATTGCCGCGATGAGTCGAGCGGGTGACAACCGGCGATGTTCAATCAAGTTCTCTCGGGGGCCAGTTCATAGGAGGACCTCGCCCGGTGCGGCTGGATGAAACTTGTGTGCTGCGTTTTTGGCTCCCAGGATGGTGGAGCACGTGGAGAGGAGCTGGACGGACTGCCAGCGCTATTTCTACCGATCGGTGGCTCGTCGCTGCGGTCTGCGCACTGTCCTCACTGCCCCCTCGAAGGTGAGGCCGGCGGAGATGGAAACTCCCCACCCCCCCCCCTCCCCTCCATTGTGGAATTCGTATTTCTTTTCCACAGTACAACCGAGCCGTGCCAGGACCGTGCCAAAGTAGGCCCAGTGTCGTATGTCTGACAAAGCAACGCGTATGATGTGGCAGCGTAGAATTATAGTATGGCTGGATTATAATGGACAATGTAGGCCTGCAGCAGTCTGGAATGTTTTATGCAAAGCGGTTGCCACCAATACGCCACCCAAACACCGCTCTGCTTAGCTACCAATTTTCTGGTGGTATCGGGCACTTTTATGGCTAAATGGTGAATCTTTGTGTGTGTGTGTGTGCATGCGCTTGTGCTTGTGCAGGATATGGGACCGGGTAACCTGGATCGCTGTCGTGGGTTCTCCGAGCACCTGCTGCAGATGCTGGTGGCGCACAGGAAGCAGCTCACCACGCTCACCGAGCAGCACATGGCTCTGCGGTACGGAACCCGCGCCGCGTTCGTAACTGTCAAGTCAAGTGCAGTTGTTGATGTTTCGGTTTTATATATTTGAACTTGTGAATAGCAGCCCACGCATCCTACCCTACCTATCCGACCCCGCCCCTCCCCAGCCAGCTAACCAATCAGCAAGCAAAACTTTTTTCGAATATAGTATGATATCATGGTATGATAGCGTATCCCGCACACTTCCGTGGGATACGCAGCCGGGGTGGAGGCTGGGTGGGTGGGGGGCGAGGCGTGTCGTCAGCGCGACGCACGAACACCTGCACTTGACCGCGTGCCCGGAATCCAGCGAGCAAAACCTTTTTTATAATATGAAAGATAGTCCAATGAGATCCCCCCTGCATTCATAATAAAGCAGTGGCATTCGGTGAAATATTACAATTTTAGTTGTGGGTTTTTTAAACAATTGATGATCCCTCTGCTGAGATTTAGGACGTACATGTACGTCATCGTAATGTCAAAGGGGTCAATCCACGTGCTCAACACTTCCTTGTGCCTCGGCACGATCCCCAAGCGTGCGTCTCTCCGTGCTTCCTCGCGCACCACCGCGTCTCTTCCCCGTGTGCGCCGTCCCGCAGGCAGCTGATGAGGGCGATGGAGAAGATTGGGGGCGGCCCGGCGGCCGGCGAGGCGTTGGCCGCCGCCCCGCCCGTGGAGGAGGCGCGTCGCCGTGCGAGCGGGCTGCTGCGCGTGTCCGCCCAGGTGCTGACCGTGCTGGAGCAGACTCGGCTCGTTCTGCGCTGCTGCCCCCAACACGAGCGCGGCAGGTGGGTCCCCCCAACGAATCGCTGATGGCGCTTGAGAGAGAAGCCCCCACGTGCAGAGTGGAGATTAGCGGAGAGCAAAACGTTCTGAACGACCGCGGAATCCCGAGCGTAAAATTGCTTGCCGCATTTTAATGGGGGTTTGTGTTTTTTAGTTTTTGAGCACTGGTTGACTGCGTCGGTGTAATAGTTAGCACACAATCCAGAGGTTTCTGGTTTCGATCTCACAGTGCGCCTCTGGTCCACCCGGCAGTGTAAATGGATATCACCCACAGTTTGTCGATCGGCAGGATCGTGTGTGGTGCTGTAAAGTGTGCGTACTGCTGTCTCTTCCAAGATGTCTGGCAAGCGTGGATGAGTAGGCCAAATACTCCCTAGAGCGGCTCTCAAGAGTGGATGCCCTTCCACGAGCAGCAGTGTGAATAAGCAATTTCATGGCTGCACCTTTACCTATTTTACTTTTAGCCATAGTCGGCATCGTTTTCCCCATCACTTAAACCTCACCCCGACGGTGCTTTGCCCAGCGGAGATGCAGAGTCCGGGGCCCCTGGCGGCCAGGCTTGGGGAGTACCGAGCCCCGTGGCGCCGTCTCGTCTGCCCCCGGCTGCCTCGCTCGTGCGCGACAGCGCGGCGTGGGTAGCGGCGGAGCGGCTGGTGTCGCGGCTGCTCGGTGAGGTTGCTGCGGTGAAATCGGCGGCGACGGCGGTAGCGGCGGCACCGGGGCACATCGTCGGCATGACGGCAACGCACGTCCTGACCTGGTGGGTGCAACGTCGGCAGAGCACCGAACGTTGGCGGCTGACACGGGCGGCTTTTTACTGGCGCCTCATCGTCTTTGGCGGCAGTAGCGGCGGCGGCGGCGGCGTTGTCATCATTGTCAGCGTCGGTGGCGTCGTCTTCCGTCATCTGCATCGGCGGTGGCATCTTTTCACAACAGTAACTGCAGTTCCAGAAGCTTCAGTATTAGTCGTATCATGTTGCCCATTTTTAGCAGCAGCATTGTTGTCATCCACATTGTCTTCAGTATCGTCGTCCTCATGAGCACTTTCTTCATCAGCGTATCAGTAGCATATGTTACAGCAAATACAGCAGCATCATTAGTATTTGTAGTATTATTTTGATCATCAGCAGCAGCAGCAATAGCTTTCGTCATTGTTGTTAGCAGACATATCAGCATCAACCAATCATCATTAAAAATTATCATCATCTTTTTCAAAGAACGAACTGTACTCTGATCTCGCCAAATTATTTGTACAACGAATAAAATAGGCACGACTTTGTTAACATTTACTGGTGATTGTGCTAAGGAGAGAGCGAGCCCTGCTATGCGTAAATGTAAATAAGGGTCCCATTCACCAGTGAACATGAGCACGGGGGTCACCGTGGCCACGGTGGCGAGATGTTAACTTCCTCGCCTGGTATACAGAAGGTCGTGGGTTCAATTCTGAACCGGGCACCCCTCTTTATCTGGATTTTGCATGCTCTCCCCGTGGTCGCGTAGATTTTTATTTGGGTCAACTGGTTTTTCCCTCAATTAGAAACGTGCATTTAGAGTTTTTTGGTTGCTGTAAATTTCTACATGATAAGCCACTTGGTTGCACTGTCATTTGTGGCCAGGTCGCTTCTGAAAGAGAGCTACATACATTTCGATTTAAAGCTTTCGTGACTGCAGGGATTCATCTTCTTGGTTCTTTCGGTAAAGTCACGTAGAAGGGAAGTAATAAAATAATAAAAATAAAACATAATAAAATAATA
>CM025673.2:4842931-4878471 GCA_014621495.2 Entosphenus tridentatus
CACCTCCGATTGGCACGGTTGGCTATGTACGGTGCAAAAGAAGTTCAGCATACGTACAGTTCAGTGACGGTCCAGACACAGACTTGGCCTACCATGGTTTAACTTGTCTTCATTATGCGAGGTGGCCCGGTGGCTCGGCAAGCCAATACCGGTGTCGGGGCACTCGGCAGCAGGCACAGTTGAGAGCCTGCGTTCTAATCCAAGTTTCCGCTGCAGGTGTTTTAATAATAATAATAATGCAATTTATAACGCGTGCAAATTTGCGGACGTAATGGCCGCAACTCAGAGGCGCGGAGCCAAGCTCAGAGTCGCTCGAAAGCGTGGCTATAGAGGTGAGTTTTTAAGTCTCTCTTGAAGGAGGCGATTGAGGTGATGCTGCGAATGTGCAGAGTGATATTGTTCCAGACTGTTGGGGCTGCCACCGAGAAGCGGCGCATAGACATGACATTCTGGATCTTGGTATCAAGAGGAGGTCGTGAGTCGCACTGCGCAGGCATCTGCCGCGTGCTGAGCTGCAAGTTGTCAATAATGAAGAGAGGTACGGCGGACAGGCAGATGTGAAAGCATTGTGGCAGAGGCAGGCGATCTTGTATATGACACTACTGGCGATGGGTAGCCAGTTGGGGGCACGGAGACAGGCGAGTAAGTCGAGACGGGGATGAGTGTGTAGCGAGTTGATGGTCCCATAGTTTGGTGAACGTTAAGCCTTCTGCGGTTGCGTTCACCCTCGTTTATGTCACGATCGTCTTATCCTCATAGCAGGCGGAGGAGGAGGAGGAGGAAAAAGAACAGGGAGCTGAAGACTCTGAGAAAGAGGCCATGGAGAATGAAGCGAATGGCGACGAGGTGAAAGAGGAGGACGAAGAGGGGGAGGGTGGCGAAGAACGTGGAGAAGGAGCCGAGGCCTCCGGCGAGACCGAGGAGGGAGGCGCCGACGAAGACAAAAAGGAGGCGGACAAAGAGGATGAGCGCAGAGAGGAGACGACGGCCGGCGAAAGCGACCGCGGGATGGAGCCCAAGGGGGGGGAAGAGGAGGAGGAGGAGGACGAGGAAGCGGCGGAGGAGCGCGCGGAGCGAGCGACGGACGGCGACGCGGCCGACGGGAGCCTGCAGAGCGAGCTGGCGCTGGAGCGCGCGGGCAGCACGGCACAGGAGGAGCAGGGCAAGGAGGTGGGTGCCCACCCGCGTCACGGTCGCAACCCCTGCGAGCGTCTCACGGGAAACGACAGTTGTAGCGATGCGTGTCACAAGCGTGTCACAAGCGTGTCACAAGCATGTCACCCCCCCACCCGCCGGTGACCGCACCAGCTCGCAACAACATGGCGCAGCGTTTAACTTCATCTTAATATTTCATTTATTGTCTTACAGGATAGGTGATAATAAACAGTATGTTTCTATATATATAAAACTGATGCGAGCTACCTCCCCTGTATAAACATGATCTGGTTCGCATCGGCGACCTGGGGTTACATCGAAGGTCGAAGGTCGCGGGGTCTGCCGTTGACATTACGTCTCCTCGGGATTTACCAAAACAAAATACTTTGTTGGGGTGTCTCCTGTCAAGAGACGCTAACTCGCTTGGCCTGCCCTGTGCCGCGAGCAGGAGTACGGCACGGGCGCCGCCGAGAGCTGCGAGGCCGAGGGGCACGAGTCGGACAGGGTGGCGCCGCTCGCCTCTCGCCGGGACGCGCGCGACAACACCCAGGTGCCGCCACGCGCCTGACACCCTTCTCCCCCCCCCCCCCAAGCAGGCGAGATTGGGCGCGTTGCAGTGTCCACGCGGAGGCGTGCGTGCAAATCCCGCGCCCGTGCAGATTCATTTTTAAATCCTTTATATTAAGTTCACTTGCTTGCTTGCGCGCGCGCGCGCACTTACGAGCGTGCAAATCTTTCGGTCGTTTTTTAACCCATTTCCCGTGATCCAATCGAGCTGACATTTTGCACACAGACTCGTTGTGCGTGACAATTTATTTTCGTGAAATTTTTTTTCCAAAATGTTACACTTTTTTGGCATTTTTTTAATATATTTAATTACCAATTGCTTAATGGTGGCAGGCAATCGTCTGACCCATAGGTGGCAGCCATCTCAAGCCAGAGGACGAGAGGACTCTAGCCGCCACGCATATAAAGGATTTATAGTGAAAAACTTTGTTTTTACGGGTTAATTTTTTCTCGGGACTTGCCTCTCGTCTGGAATGCCCTTCCGTTATTTGGAAGCCACTAGAGCTATTCACTTTGAAATCTAGATTGAAAACTCATTTCTTTAGAACTGCTTTTTGTGTTTAGTTTTGTGGTCCTTCTCCCGCACCTCCGATTAGCACGGTTGTGCTCTGCATGTCGTTGCATTCAATGACACCGTAAATCCAAATGTATAGGTTTTATTGCACACTGCACTCGTTGTTCACGCGGCGCGCCGTCCCCTTTTCCGTCTCAGAGCTACAAGCGCAAGCCGGGCGAGATGAACGAGCGGAGGACCCTGGGCGACCGCGAGCAAGACAGCCGAGCCAACAAGAGGCTGAAGACGGTGGACGCGGAGGAGCGCACGGAGCGGCAGGGAGAAGCTGAGGAGAAGGCGCGGGACCAAGACGCAGAGCTGTACCAGCACATGCCGGAGCCCAGCGGGCAGCACGACCGCGTCACGTTCGGTGAGGCGGCCTCCTCGTTAAGACGCCGCCACCTCTCGCGCAACTCGCCGCTCGCTCCGCGAAGCCCGTGGTTGTAAGATGCCAACCGAAGTGACCACATCATGGGCAGTAATAAATGCTCATTAATTGGCTGTATTTATGTTGAACTTCTTTTTCACCGTACGTAGCCAACCGTGCTAATTGGAGGTGCGGGGGAAGCATACAAAAATAAACACGAATGACTTTTCAATCTGGATTTAAAAGTGCATATCGCCAGTGGCTTCGTAATATCGGAAGGAAGAGGATTCCAGATGGCCTCAGAAGCGCATCTGAAAGCGCGCGATGCAGTCACCGTCTTTGTTCGATGGTTAGCCAAAAGTCGCTGCGAGGATGACCACCGGAGTTTGCGTGGTGGTTTGTGCTCCTCGACAATAACGCCTTGATGTAATAGAGAACCGCAGAGCTTGGGCCATCGCTGGCTCCAGCTCATCACGTGGCTGCCTTCCTGCTCGGCGCGTTACAAGTTGAAATTGTTATCACATTGAATAACGCCACAGATAATTGCGTTCTCACCGCGCAAACATCTCATGTCGTGCCCTCCGTCTCCTCGCAAGATGCCGCCACGCTGGAGCAGCAGGAGCTGTCCCGGGCGGTCACGGACGGCGCCGAGCAGCAGGAGGACGAGGGCGCGGACGATGCCGCCACGGACGAGGTTCCACCACCGGACGAGGTGGACGATGCTGTGGACGAGGAACTGCGCGCCGTGGAAGCCAAGGAGATGACGGCGCAGGACAAACCGGCGTCGTGCAGCGTGCCAGGTGACCATTGGGCACTGCCGCTGAGTGACACCTAAAACACTGTCCCCACGTTTCGTATATGAGGCAGACCTCTGTAATGTTTTTTACTGGACTGGTACAATGTGAAATATGTCGTGAAAATGTGGCTCTCTCTTTGTCAACGCAGCTTCCATTCTCGTCCACCCGTGCGTGTCCCCATTCTGAGTGGAGGATGCTTCTTCCAGGAGGTTTAATTAATTCGCTTTATTTATATTTTATCTTCTCTCGACCCCCAGGGAAAGAGTCAGCGGAGCCCAGCTCGGAGCTGGAGGGGGCCACTAAGGAGGACGGTGACGTGGAAATGACGGAGATCGAGCCGGGGAGCGGGCCCACCGAGCGGAGCCGGGAGTCCACCTTCCACACCTCGCTCACCGCCCTCGCCGAGACCGAACCACAGGTGCGGGTTTGGGCCGTGCGGTGGATTTGGCGAGCGAAATGCCGCACGGGCTGTGCGACCGCCTCTGATGTTCTCAGGCTCGTGTGCGGGTCTGGTACGGTTGTTGTTGTTGTGCTCGAGAGTGGCGCGTCTGCCAAGCGTTCATAACGCTCGTGAGATTCTTATGAATGAACGAACGAACATCTAAAGTTACGCATCGGTCTGATCGTCAATCATCTGATGGATGAGGGCCTCCTCATGCCGTGCGGTTCGTGAGGGTTATTGGGTCATGCTTTGCCACACTGGTCAGCGTGGGTTGGTGAAGGTGGGGATCACAGATGGGAGCTGAGTCCATTACACAGATGGATTTATCTTCGCTGCCTTCTGAAAAACTGTGTAGCACGGCCCCCCTCAGTCAGCTAAGGCAACCTGTTTCCGCGTGGTGTTCATGCATCAAAGCACTGAATTTTGACGAGATAGCCAGGGTGCATTCTGGGTGGTTTAGTCAGAGGCAAAGCCAACAGTGTGCGGGGGTCACTTAAACCAGTGAACCTCGTCGGTCCGATTTTGCATGTTTACAATTCTTCACTCTCCTCTATTCAAGATACAAATTAAATTGTGACGCTCCGCACACTCCCCGATGATTGCTAAAGACGTACGTACCCGCACGCCGACAAGAGACCCCTCTCTCTCTCTCAATGTGACTCGGCGTTCTCTCCGTCACATGGGGTGTGTTAACCAATCATTGGGCGGCAACATGCAGCCACGTGACTGCCGATGTTTAGTTCAGACCCTCTGTTGCGGTGCGTGTGGCAGAGCGCCTCAAAAAAACAAACCCTTGCTT
This sequence comes from Entosphenus tridentatus, assembly GCA_014621495.2. NCBI lineage: Eukaryota > Metazoa > Chordata > Hyperoartia > Petromyzontiformes > Petromyzontidae > Entosphenus > Entosphenus tridentatus. The sequence continues at coordinate 4,847,612 of CM025673.2, forward strand.
CTGCGCCCGTGTCACCGTCAGAGTGTGGAGGTCATTCGCCAGCAGCTGGAGCAGCAGCTGGAGGTGTGGAGACACCCCACGGACGAGCGACTGGAGGAGGTGAGCCGCTTCCCAATACAACGACAACGAGAACAACAATTTATAACGATGAGCCCACAACGGAGAAAACGTCTCCGAGCGCAAGGTTACACGGGAGGAAAGTGGTCGGGGAATGGCAGCGATGGAGCAAGGGAAGGAGACGAGAGAAGCAAATCAGTGGGTTCAAAAGGAACGCTTTTCAGGAGAGACTTGAATGCAGGAAGAAGAGGGGTCCAGGCAGTGGAGCCTGAGGAGAAAGTTCCGGAGGGCTGGCGGGGGGGGGGGTTATCGTGGCTAAAAGAACGGCCAAGATTATTGTATTAGTCTCCCATCCCAAGTGCTTTGCAGGCTCAGCTGTGCTCGGCGTTTGAGATCCGACAGGATTGGGGACATGGCATTTTCTCGTGTTTACCGTGCCCGTCCGCACACGCAGCAGCGGAGCATGTCGTGAAGCTCGGTGTGCGCGTGCGGTCCCCCTCGTGATGTGCACGCAGACGCGAGCGGCGTCCGAGGCCTGGCAGAGGTACATCCACCTGACAAGCCCGCTGGCTCAACAGCTGTGCGAGCACCTACGCCTCATCCTGGAGCCCACGCAGGCGGCCAAACTCCGGTGAGAGGATCCCCCTTGCGCGTGCCGGCACTGGATTGTAACGGTCGTCGTCGTCGTCGTCGTCGTCGTCGTCGCCGCCGCCGCCGCCGCCGCCGATGATCCACCGCTGGATGAAGGCCTCTCCCAAGCCGCCACACACCTCTCACAATCCTGCGATACAATGATCATCGATTCAACCGCACTTAAGCCGAATCTTGCACTCACGGTCTTCTTTAGTCCTCTGTTTGTCCTCGGTCGAATGGGAGGTGTTTTTAACAATGCGGGTAACGCGAGTCGCAAGATAGCGGACATCAGTCATATGATGGATGACAAGTCATGTGACTTACAATGTATTAGCTACTGAATGCGTTATTAGCCAATAATTACTTGGCAGTGTTTTTAAAATTCTTTGTTCTCCCACAAAGGCCAAGTCAATGACGTAGTTCACCGAGTGAGCATGCAGTGCAACTGCACGGGGGCCCACGGACCAAGGATGGGGGGGATTTGGACAGGGGGTGGTCCCCATTTCCATCCTTGAGCCCGGGCCCATGCCGACTCGCGCTGCACCGCCGCTCTGGCTGAAGCCCCAGCGGCCCTGCAGGTCGTCAGCTTGACCATTCGTCGATGTACCCACGAATCCCCCCACCCCCCCACCCCACCGCCTTCCCCCAGGGGAGACTTCCGCACCGGCAAGCGGTTAAACATGCGCAAGGTGATCCCCTACGTGGCGAGCGGCTTCCGCAAGGACAAGATCTGGCTGCGGCGCACGCAGCCCAGCAAGCGGCGCTACCAGGTGTGCGTGGCGGTGGACGACTCGTCCAGCATGCTCGACAACCACTCCAAGCAGGTGCGCGGGGGGGGGGGGGGGGGGGCGCGGGGGGGGGGGGGGGGAAGGGGCCGCTTCCGGTCAGAAGCGACGGGGGAGGGGTTATTTGACCAGGGCACCACGGTGGCGAGACGTTAACTGCCTCACCAGATATGCAGAAGGTTCGACCCCGACCTCGACCCTTGTATATTTGGAGTTTTTGCATGGTTTTCCCTGTGGTCGCGTGGATTTTTATGTGGTTCCTCCGGTTTTTCGCGCCACATTTCAAAACATACATTTAAAGTATTTGGCGGCTATAAAATTTCCCACGTGATAAGCCACTTCGTTGTCGCTATAATTTGTGATAGGCAGGTCGCTTCTGAAAAACTGCTAGATTGCTCAGTGGGCCTTAACTGGTCAAATAAAATACTTCACCATGCTGAGGGTTTCGTTTTAATTGTTAAACTTTCATGAAATCAAACGTGACCAGGCGGTGGAGGACTGAGTCTGATGGGGCATAAGGTCTCTCATGAGTTGGAATATTATTGACCTTGTCCGAAGGACAGGCTGGTACTGACTTGTAGTTAGATGCTGTTAGGAGTTGCCATTTGACGCATAAAAAAATGAGAGATATACTGAAAGTAAATTATTTTACCAGATAAAGCCCACTGACTTATGTAGCTTTTTTTCAGAAGCTCAACGAAGTGGCCTATCATGCAGCCTAATACTCTAAACGTGTGACATTGATTCTAAATGTGGCGGGAAAACCCGGAGGACCCGGAGAAAAATCCACGCGACCGCTGCTCTTACCACGTGGTTTTCCCTTGTTTCTCAGCTCGCCTTTGAGTCTCTGGCCGTGATTGGCAATGCGCTGAGCCTGCTGGAAGTCGGGCAGATAGCGGTTTGCAGGTAAGAGCGTGTCCACCCACCGTGCCCGTGGTTCTTCAACGCATGCAGACACAATGACCGTTCTCTGTGGAGCCCGCTGACTATTGGGGCAAGTGCTGTTAGCATGGTTCCTTTAAGGCTGACACAGTCACTCCCTTCCCAGATGCCTTTGTTTCCCTCCCCTGTCTTGTTTTTTATACACCATGCTCATTTAAGGTTCATCTAATCGAGGGGAGGCCAAATACACGTTCTGAAACCACTTGCATACTCTTGTTAAGCTGGAAATTGAACCTAAGTCTTTGGATTCACGGCACAGCGTGTGAATGACTGTGCCCCACCACGCACACAAAGCAGGCATACGCACCCATGCATCCACACGCACATGTGTGCATACACAGTGTAAAGACAAAGGTCCCTCGTATAGCCTTACCAGACTTTTGGGCCGTTCGCGAGCACCTATAAAGGCCGGCACGGCACACGAGAGGGGGTGGGTGGCCCTCAACACGCAAACGCTGATGGACAAACACTCGGCGCTTGCCCTCCCCGTGCCGCCCCTCAGCTTCGGGGAGACGATGCGCCTGCTGCACCCCTTCCACGAGCCGTTCACGGAGCAGGGTGGCGCCGCCGTGTTGCGCAGCTGCACCTTCCAGCAGAAGAAGACTCACATCGCCCAGGTGATGAACGCCCCGGTTCCACGGCTACAGAATCTCCATTCGTGCTGCTGCGGTCATCTCGAACCAGCCTTGGAAATGATTCACAGCCCCACCCACTCGACCGACTACTCGCACCCACGCAACCCGGCTACCCAGTCAATCCATCCAGCCACCCAACCACCATGCTTTAAAGAATCGTCGCAAATTTTGGCGTTGCAATAAAACTCAAGATTCTAATTATTTTTGTATGTTTTGTATCTTGCCCTTGGTAAAGTCCCAGCTGTACCTCCCACTCTTTGTCTCTCCCCATCCACGGATGTGTATGTGTATGTGATGGAGCCCGATGGCAGAGTAGCCTTTTTAATGATTTCCAGTCAAGGTTTATTATAACTTTGAGACACAATCCAGAGCACATTTGTTAACATGTTTTACGCTGACAACTTCCCGTCCCCTTTCATACCGCTAGTTAACTTCACAGGACAAACACGTGCTAGAATGTGTTTCAGAATCCATGCGTTGCGTAATAGCTGAGCTTTTGCTAACACCTAATGATGCTCTTGTGTATTCCCCAACGAAATGTTGCTTCGAAAAAAATCTAAACATTTTGCTTGCTTTCCGGCACTCCGCTCTGCTAAAAGAAACAACAAATCAATTTGGCATCTTTGCCCATGTGACAACTTTATTTGATTAGTGCTGTGGAGGGTGGCGGAAAAAATAGTTGACAATTCGCATTGTACCTAAGCAATGTAAACCCTCCGCCCCCCGCAAAAAAAAAAAACGAATTATGAATGAGAACCCGTGCGTCTCATTGCGTGGGTGCTGTCGGTGGTTCCCCGTTGCGATGCCGCCGAGTTCACCTGCGTTTACCTGCGTTTACCCGCGTTTACCCGCGTTTACCCGCATTTACCCGCGTTTACCCGCGCGTGTTTCGTTTGCTTTCAGTTTCTGGAGGAGGCGACGAGGATGTTTCTCTCTGCGCGGCAGAACCAGCAAAGTGGAATTAAAGGAGCCCTGGGTGAGTCCGACCGATCTGAGACAAACACCACAACTCTATACGTGCAGTTTTGACAAGCGCTTGCAAAAAATGAACCACAATACCTTACTGATCTCGTCACGGAGCATAAACCATCACCCGAACTCCGGTCAAACTCTCAGCAACGGCTTTTGGCTTGCCATCGAACAAAGAAAGCCACTGCATCGCACGCTTTCAGATGCACTTCTGCGGCCGTCTGGAATGCTCTTCCGATATTAGGAAGCCACTGGAGCGATGCAGTTTTAAATCTAGATTTTAAAACTCGTCTCTTCAGAACTGCTTTTTGTGTTTAGTTTGTTGTCCTTATCCCGCACCTCCGATTAGCACGATTGGCTATGTAGAGTGCAAAAGAAGTTCAACATACGACAAATAATATCTGGAAGGTGATATTGCAGAACTAGTTCTGAGATCATTCAATTGACTCATCCCATAATGCCCAAAGCATATTGCTCTAATTTCACGAGGCTCACGCACATTGTCTCCGTGTCTCTCCTGGCTGCGCTGCCCTCAATCTGGGAACCCGCTCACCCATCGCCCCCCCTGCGCCTCGTCCTCGCAGAGACGTCGCAGCTGCTCCTGGTCGTGTCGGACGGCCGGGGGCTCTTCCTCGAGGGGAAGCAGCGCGTGCAGGCGGCGATCCGCGCCGCCCGGGACGCCGGCGTCTTCCTCATTTTCGTCGCCCTCGACAACCCGGACAGCAAGGTGAGCGAGTGGCGCGCGTGCCCTACCCCGTCTGTCCGTGCACGCCTCGAACCACTGCACGCCTCCGCAACTGCATTAATAGCACAGGCGAAGCATTGATTGGCCAAGAACGTGCAGTTATCCTGTATTTAGTGGGATTTTTTAAAATGTGTTGTGTGTGTCTGTGCATACGCGGGTTGCAACAATGTTTTGCCAGCGACAGCTCCGATATTCTCACTCCCACGTCATTCCTTTCGCGTCCGCGTCAATTTCATGAATTATTCTTGGCAGTTATTTTTCCCATAGCAACAACCGCTACTGGCAGATAAGTAAGTCCCAACCAAATTTCAAAACTCACGACGGGAAGGGGTAGGCTGGACATTTCGATTACCTTTCACACTCCTTGCATCTCACTCGTAGACACGCCACACATTCACCTCACCTACCGCGATTCCTCAAAAGCAGTCACTCTCGCTCGCATAAATTCCTGCCCCCGTACACATCCCAGTTGCCCTCCACCAGCGTCTTGCACTCCACCGTGGTCTTGTGAAACGTAAAGATTTTACCGTTGGCATTCGCAAACTCGGCAGATTCTGCCGACCGCCCTTGCTTTCTCTTGACCCCCTTACGACCCCTCATCTTTACGTACCCCCCACCCCCGTCCCATGCACGCCGGCCTCCAGGACTCGCTGCTCGACATTAAAGTGCCGATCTTTGGGAGTCCCGGGACGCTGCCCGAGATCCGCTCTTACATGGACGAGTTCCCGTTTCCATTCTACGTCGTCCTGCGCGACGTCAACGCACTCCCCGAGACGCTGAGCGACGCTCTCCGCCAGTGGTTCGAGCTCGTGACGGCGTCCGATCACTGAGATCGTCGACACGGCGCGGGGGCAAAGAGGGGAGACACGTGGTGAAGGTTTGGCGACGTCGAGCGGGTGGGGAGGACAGGCGGTGGGGGGGGACTTGGCGAGGGAGAGGAGACGGTGGCTGGGGAGGGTAAGAGGCCTTGGGGAGAGAAAAGGATTGGGCAAGAAAGCTGAAATAAAGACGGGGGAAAAAATCATGCACACGCATGGATTTAGTCATTCTTCCCCAACATGCATTTTTCTTTGGAAGTATTTAATTAGCAGTACTGAAGCCGACAGGTGGTTGTCAGGGTTAAATGTGTTGGCATATTTGAAAAGTCCTTTTTGGCCTAATTTGTGTCTCCCATGTCTTGGCAACGTTTTGATGAATGTTGCTGTTTTTTTTCAGTAGGTTAAGTCCCGAATAGCGACACAACTTTATATTACAGCTTGGTTCATATTGGATCATCTTCGAGATAATTATTTTATTTCCCCTTTATGGACAGGTAGATGGAGCCAATGTGGAAAATGCTTTTAACCTTAGTTGGAAAGCATTACAAACTAAGTTAGGAAATGTAAGGAGAGGGGAAAAGCTGGCGAAGATGAAACCGCAGCATAAAGTTAACGTAACGTTTGAAACCTTGTGGTAACTTACATATGCAACGTGGGTTTAGCATTGTTACTGCATCACTGTACAATGTGTTTACCTCAAATAAGCGTTAACCATTGTGTCACGTGTCCTCAGCCCTTTTAATAATATAATAAAAGACGAATTCTGCATCACCGTGCCTCCTGTGCTTACTCAGGGTCATATTCTTATTCACGGCTCGGCTTGGGCCCAGCGTCTATCATGGCCCAGCTCAGGCCTGAGCCACTCGGCTGCTTCCTAAGATGCACGGGCGGCTCGGCCGTGGCTCAGGGCGCTACGGTGGGGAGATGTTAATGCGATCCGTTGATGTGCAGGAGGTCATGGGTTGGATCCCCCAACCAGAGGTCGCAAACGGGTTTTGATTCCTTACCCGTAGCCGGCCGCACCAGGGTCGCAAACGGGTACCCGTTCCCGGCCGGCTAAGGTACGGGTATCGGGTACCCGATTGCGACCTCTGCCCCCAACCCTGACGCCTGTATATTTGGAGTTTGCATGTTCTCCCCGTGGTCGCGTGGATTTTTTTCCGGCACTCCGGTTTTTCCCTCCACATGTAGAAACGTGCGTTTAAGAGTATTTGGCTGCACTAAATTTCCGGACTATAAGCCACTTTGTTGAGCTATCATTTGTGGCCAGGTCGCTCATGAACACGAGCTAAACAGCTCAGTGGGCCTCACCTCGTGAAATATTTTTTTTTAAGGCTCAGCTCACGGAAATCCTGATCGTTGCTGAGATCGTGCTCAGAGCCGGCTCAAGTTAACCGTGCCTTCGAGCCCGCTCACTTGAGCCAGAGCCGAGCCTGAGCCGAGCCATGACGAAGCATTCAGGCCTCTTCGTATTACCGTCTTAGGTTGGCCTTGAGGGGGTTTGAGCACAGTCACCAGGCAGGGGGGGGGGACGTTTTGGGATTGTGAAGGAAAGTGGGAGCCCCCCAGGGCTTTGTGCTCTAAAGTGGCAGAGCACTGTGCGTGACATGGGGAAGTCAGGAGGTTGTGTGAATGTGGAGCCCACTTGTCTCCAGGATGTGCGCGCGTGCGTCTCTTTGCCTCCCCCCTTTCTCACGCCCACTCGCACACAAGTGGTGGCATTTGTGCCGCCTCAGCATTTTGAAGGATGGCAGTGAAAAAAAAACCACTCTGCTCCAAGTTTTAATGAAAACGTGTATTTGTATGATTTCGAGTGACGACGACAATGGCACTACTTGTGTCAAAACAAGACTTTGTAACAAACAAAACTTGAGAATGTAAACAGACAATACATAATTCGTTCATTTTTGGTCAGATCCGTCTAGCTATGCCAGTGTGTTTTTTTTACGATAATCTTTCTGACATAACCTACACGATATCATCCAAACAAGACTAACGAGTCTTTTGCCCGTCCAAGGACGGGTGTATTTCAGTAGATCTGAAACTTGCAAGCGAAAAGCAGAGCGCGACGTGATATTCATTGCATCCTTTCGTGTAAAATTGTAAGGCCGCGGTGACCACAGACATTTCATTTAAAGGTTATAATCCCTTGTTCATCATGACGTCCTTTTTACTTTGATGTCTCAACAGCGTTACGGAGATTGCGTGATGTGAGGGTTCTGCCTTTGTAGTGAGGGTTGTCAGGGCGGAGGAGGCGCCTTGCCCCCCCACCCATGTGGAGTGACGTCACCCACTAAATATTAATTTCGATGTGGATTGACGTCACCTGCTCATGATTATTAATGAGGGGCGGGGATCCATGTGGAGGACGTCACCTGTTCATGATTATTAATGAGGGGGGCTGGCCGACGTGGAGTGACGTCACGCGCGGGACACACAGACATTATTGGCTCATCATCGTGGTAAATTCTGCATCGTGAGCAGGGTATCGGCAACCTGTGGCTCCAGAGTCACATTGCGGCTCTTTTAAAGACGACTTCGTGACGTTATTATGTTAGGGTCGCCGTCTCGTATTTACATGCATTGTGGCTGTTTAAGTGTTGAGGTTTTTTTTTATCGAATTCGAAAAAAACGGCTCTTGTTATATTGATTTCCGACCCCTGATAATGACATTGTATGTGAAAGCCAATTTTCGATCACGAACTATCTACAATTTTTGTGTTACGCTCCGTTAAAGCTATTTAAAAAAATAACAACTGTTGCAAGACCAGATTAGTTAAAATACATTATTATTGGCCCCATCCAACTCTTACCGTATAAAAGAGTAATACGTTCACAACAATACAAAAAAATTAAAAACAATCCTTGCCGGCTCAAAGTTGTACCACAGGGAGCAAGCAGCAAGTCATTGTTGAATTCCACTCCAAAACGACACTGGGGGAGACTCGGGATCATATAAATAACGAGGAGGTTGGATCTCCGCAGTTGTCCCGCGTTCATCACGGGCAAGGCAGATTGGTGTGGCCGCACACGACAGGGTCGGTGGTGTGGAGGCCGGCCAGTCCGGCCGGGCGGGCGGGCGGACGGACGGACGCGTCAACGGAAGCAATCGACGGCTGGCGAGAGCCAGATGTTGAAGGCGACTGCGGCCAGGGTGCAGATGGCGAAGCCGACGAGGCACACCCAGAAGCGAGGGTCCTTCACGAGGCTCTGGTCGTAGTTGGTGAACACCACGTAGCCCATGGACACGCCCGCCAGGCCGCCCGCTATGTGAGCCACGAACGACACCTGCCCTCCAAGCGCGTTAGTCGACATAGGTCACGATTGGTTTTTTTTGCCAAACAAAATCGAGGAGAAACGAGCAAGAAAAACAAAAACGAGGTCGTGCTAAAACTCGACGGTTGGATGGCGGTGAAAAGTGTTAAAGAAGCTTACTTGAGAGATGGGGGGTCGGGGGGGGGGCTGTAACACATTCATGGAAAAATGTGTAGACCGTGACAACTGGAAAGAATCTTCTAGAGAAATTGATAACGGTCGATAACGGCCTCCGAGCAACAGACTCCTTTTAAAAATAGCATCATTTTATCTCAATGGGCTCTTGAGCTGGTTATAAATGACGTGGATGAAATAATGAATTAATATCGTTCTGCCTCTACAAATGTCACCCTGCACACAGCATGTCTGTAAGATAACCCTGCGTGTACTGCTGGGAACATTTGCAGGAGGGCGCTCACCAATCGTCATTGTCAATGTACCGTTTATTTCATCAGAGCCCCCTTTGATGATCGAGACTGCGATGGGCCGCCTATAATGGGTGGTTTTGTAACGCGAACTCTGATGGTGCATTGACACCGCCGCCGAAAGGAAGAGTTCCCTGTTTGGGAAGCCTGGCTATGCCAAGCTCCCGTCATTTAACACGCGGTGTGTGGGGGAATGCTGCCGAGGATGGCAAGAGGGTGAAGCCCTCTTTCTCTGACCACGTCCCTTGAAGCTGATGAAATTGAATCCATCGTACAAAGTACGCGTGTGTACGTACAGGGCCCCCTTTTGTCAATCTGCCGCTGGGTGAGGGGGGGGGGCCTTCCTTTACACCGTACAGGGTTGTGGAGGTTATTTGTCTGCGTCGGTCAGTGCAGCTTTGTCAAGGTGTGTACTGACTGTGTTTTGTGCGGGGAGCGGTAGCGTAGTGGTTAGCGCGCTGCGCTACAAAACCCGGCCACCCGAGTTCGAATCTCGCTCACGGCCAACACCAGTGACGGTTATCTGAACCGGTCCTGGGCCTCCCCTAGGTCGGCTCAGCCTCAAATGAGTACCTGGTGCGGTTTGTCATAAACATCGCCACTGGGGAGACAAAGGCGGTCAGGCGTGGTTACTGGCCAGCCCTCCCCTCGTGCGCCGTTGCCGGCCTTCACAGGGTGCTGCTCCTCGCTAACAGCACTTGCCCCAACAGTGCTGTTAAGGCTACACGGGGGATCTTTGCCTTTTTTATGTTGTGGCCCTGCAGCCAACAATAATTCTAATGCTTGCCCATCCGAGCACGAGGAGGGCTCAGCCCTGCTTAGCTTCCTATACCAGACGAGTTTGGATGCATTCAGGGTGATAGCGCCACAGACTCGTGATTGCACAACACGGATTTGAATTTGTGATGCGTCTACAGTTGCCTATCTGATTGAGATTATGAGTGACTGGAATCCAAGATCTGTTCTTGCAATGCCTCACCTGTTGCGCAATCTCTTTGGCAATAAATCTCCTGTAAATGGCCACTCCGACATCTGATAGCACTGTGTGGGCAAAACATTAATCATTATAGGTGCGGTGCGAAAGAAGTTCATATATACATCATCACGGGGGGGTGTAAAGAGCGGCGTACGCTGGTTAACTCAAGCAGAACACCTGAAAACAAAATACTGTAGCACATTGAAAATGGTAACTAGCATGGCTGGAATGAGTGCTGGTACATACATATTTAAGGTATTTTTAAACACGCTTTTATTTAACTCACTGTTATTGTCGTTGTATCCTCAAATCTTGTAACTCAGTTTTAACCCACTTCCCAATGTGGTATCGACTGCAAACTTGGTATACTTAAGTCATACTGATGACAATACTATATTCTATCATTATTTTTTTAACATTCTTTTTTATATGTTATATTTCGGCTTGGGTCTAATTGTCCACGGTCAGCTAACGTTGGCTGTAATTGCCCAAGGTCCTTTACGTTATGCCAAGCTTCGGGGCCACTTCCTGGAGTCGTGGAGTTCTTCCATTACTAGTACATTTAATAAAAGCGTGTTTTTTTAGAAATATTACTTATTTTATTTTTTATCTGGCCACAGTGTGGCACTCAAAAAATATATGATTGTAACCGGTAACGAGGGACGACTTGATGACTGCGCGCTAACCACCCTCGGTGAACGGAAATGTACAAGCATGTGTTTCCTACAAATTTGCGGGGCAAAAAAAACCTCCCGCAATGTTTATTTTATTCATTTTTATTTTTCCCTCCCTCCAAATGGCATCGCTGCTGCGCTGGTCCACCGCGACCACGTCATTAGAAGGTGTCACCAATTTCGAAGTCTCGCAGAGGAAGTGCATCTCCACACGTCAAAGAGCAGCTTCTGGAAGGCGATAGTTCTACTTCCTTCAGAGGTCTCTTCCATTCCGTCTTATCTACACGCCCTTCTGAAGTGCGGCGCTCAAACTGCATTTTTATTTTGTTGATTTATTGGAGCGAGACTTTTACAAATGAAGTACGAAGCCAAATTTTTACTCAGATGGGTTTGTTTTTGTGCCGCCGTTGAGAGAATGAGTTGAGACCATCAACTTGCCACACTTGAGAAACAACCTGGCACGATGGAAACAAATAAAAGGCTTTTTATACCCCTTCCCGCCAATAATAGAGGAGGTGTTAAGATGTTTAAACGCCAAATAGACCCACCTCTTGCAAGGCCTCAAGTCTGCATTAATCACACATCATGCGTGTGGCAAAACACGCACCCGTGCATTAAAAATGTACGCATTGCTCTTGAAATGGATCGACAGCCTCCTTTAATGTCCTTTTCTAACCAGTGGCAGATCGGAGAACAACGCCAAAAGGCGGACAACTTGGTTTGATTAGCGGGGTTACCGAAACATTGTTATTTATTTCATCATTTCAACAGGGTTAGAGCTCGCTAAGCCCACGGCTCTCTCTGCTGTTTTTTCCTGGATTTTTCTGTTGCGTGTAGCCACTTGAAGATGTTCCTTGTTCATGTTTTTGTTTGTTGCGGTTGCACCCGAGTCAAGAGCCGCATGGCTCACAGGGTAATACCTAACAAATGAAACTGAAACTGTCAAGGGAGAGCCGAGAGAGTCACAGGGCAATACCAGAGCAAAAAAGGAGGCCTTTGCAGTAAAATTAAAGTTAAACAGTAAATGCCGTAAAGCTTATACTGGAAGTGAAAGTTATTTTGGAAAGGCAAAATACCAACGCAGTAAAATACATTTTACTGACTGAGGTAGAAACAAAGATCAAAAGCACGTGCACTTAAGAGTATTCTACAAAAGTTATTGTGTGGGAGGTCCGTGCTTAGTTTGTTGTCCTTCCCCCGCACCTCCGATTATCACGGTTGGCCACGTACTGTGCGAAAGAAGTTCAACATACATGCATACCTTCCATGCTCTTTTCCCCCTTAACTTGAACCCATTTTTACGGTTAGTTTCCTGCGGTATTATTTCCAGATGGTGCAGTGATTAGCGAACTGCTGTATGAACCCAGTAACTTCGAGTTCAATTCCTAGCCATGGATTAAATCGGTGTCGAGTTTTATTCAAACCTGTTTAGGTAACCCCCTCACCGCCAACCCGCACTGACCAGCATGGTGAAGTACGGTCAAATAAACCCTTGTGATCAACATGGTGTGTGGGAAGACCTTCATCCTGCAGTGAATTGACAAAGGCTGAAAAGTTGCCTAGGGCGACAGCGGCACTGTAAGGCCATGTCAAGTTCCTAGCCAGTGTCTCGGCGAATTTATCAAAAATCATCTGGTACAATTTTGTTGTTGTCACACTGACGTTGATCAGCAAGGAAAGGACATTGAATTGTAACATTACCTATACTGCCGATGAAGAGAAGTCGGAATACTCCAAACAGAGGCTTCATCTGCTTAAAATTCTGCAAGGCGAATGAAACGTGAGTCAGTTATAACAGTCGACTACAAAACACAAATAGCGTCTCTGTCAGGTGCCACGCAGTAGGTGGAGCGGTGGTGCAGTGGTTTGCACTGCTGTGCGTAAAACCTTGCGAACCGAGTTTGATCGTTGGCCACTGATGACATCGGTGGTGAGTTAAATCTGAACCTTACTCTTTAGTTCTTGCGGTAAAGTCACTTAGGTATTAAAAAAAAATCAATTACAAATAAAAAAACAATCCAAATAAATAAAATAAAATCAGTGATTTTTGAAAATTTGATATTTAGGATTTTATTTTAATTATTTATTTTTATTTTATTACTACGTGACTTTACCGAAAGAACTAAAGAGTATGGATCATTGCAGTCACGAAAACTTACGATCTAAATCTGAACCTGTTCTGCGTACCTCTCACTAACCCTCACTGGTCAGCATGAAGTCTGCTCAAATAACCCCTGTGACCTTCATGGCCTGCGGAGTTCCAGCAGTGGATTGACAAAGGGCTGTAAATTATTATATTACTCTGCGTAAAAGCAAAACTAATAGTCTTGCAAAATCACTTGTAAAGTAATCCGCTGTTGATGATGCTGTTGTTGCTGATGATGAGAGTGATACTGGAGATGGTGATGTATGATGATGATGTTGAGTTATAATGATACCCACTTAGACGGTAGCCAAACTCTATCCAAACCGAAATAGATACTCCGGGTCGGCTTTACTGCAACAACCGGTGCAGCGGCAGAGGTCGCAAACGTGTTTTGATTCCTTAGCCGTACCTGTACCCGGCCGCACCAGGGTCGCAAACGGGTACCCGAACCCTACCCGATACCCGGCTACCCGTATCCGGCCGGGTATCGGGTAGGGTACGGGTACGGGTACCCGATTGCGACCTGTGGGATGAAGCCATGTTGTAGGCGCAGGTGGGTTGATTCTAGGAACTTGAATTGTGAGAAGAGACAAGACGTTGGGAAATGAGTGACAAACAGTTACTCACCAGTGACTCACAGCCTACCCGTACCCGTACCCGGCCGCACCAGGGTCGCAAATGGCTACCCGTACCCGGCCAGGTACGGGTAGCCAGGTATCGGGTACCCGATTGCGACTTCTGTGCAGCGGTGAGCGTCCATGGATCTTAACCGACGCGTCGTTGAACTCACCACCACTACGTTCATGAAGTACCCCCCAATGAGCGCGTAGCCTCCGCCAGACGCGCCGACCAGCTGAACACACGGGTCGAACACGGAGCTGGCGAGTGAGCCTGCCCACTCCGACACGGAGACGAGACACCGTTCGGAGCCGGTCACACAGCCGGCCCCACACACGACGCTTCGTTCATACGGCGGGAAGCAGACCAGCAATTTTTCCATTTAAAGCTTTCGTGACTGCAGGGATTCATCTTCTTGGTTCTTTCGGTAAAGTCACGTAGAAGGGAAATAATAAAGTAATAAAAATAAAACATAAAATAATTCTCACGACGTTTCGGCCACAACGCAAGTAGCTGTCCTCAGGTGAAGAACAGGTCTGTCGGAAAGACAGTGCCTGAATGAACGCCTTGACAAGGCGCTCTTCCCCCTCCAACCCAGCTTAAATATACGCTGCCAAGCCTGGTGGTGTTCATTCAGACGCTGTCTTTCCGACACACCTGTTCTTCACCTGAGGATGGCTGCTTGCGTTGTGGCCGAAACGTCGTGAGAATTATTTTATTATGTTTTATTTTTATTATTTTATAATTTCCCTTCTACTTGACTTTACCGAAAGAACCAAGAAGACAGACCAGCAATGTTTTTACGTTCATGTCGGGGTTGGTCGGTGAGCCAGTGGATTACTTTAACGAGTGGCCTCGTGGCAAATATCTCGATTGCTGCCGGCGAACGATCGAAATCTGGCAGTGGCGGTGCGCAGTGGCCGCAGTCGCTCTTGTGGGCTATGATGAACGGTCCCATCGGTGTAAATAGATGGCCGTTTATGCCACGTGTGTCGTTCCGACGTGATTCTCCGTTGGCCGACTGGATGCGGTGCGTTCCGAGTGATTTGGTCACGGGCCGAACGGCAGCGTGTTTGCTGTTTGTTTCGAGGCCGACAGCTACCGTGCTTAACACTGTGGTTCCTGTTAGCCATCGAATACATGCCGTCTGCTTCGAAGTGGACATTAAAGACCCCGCAGCTTGGTTTGAAAGAGAGTTGGCTTCGTGTGCCGGCGTTGTTGTCCGAATTTGATCATTTATCCCGCAAGCTACTTAGTTGGATAAAACCACATTAAAACACCGCCCGCCTACTTACTGGCAGACAATACTCATCTGTGAAACATAGCACCCCTTGCGGCATCATACTGGCGATAATATAAAATGTACCGATACTTTGATTTTATTCGTGATTTTGATGATAGGCTGCTTCGGTAAGACAAAATGAATTCCTTAAAAACACAACAGAACATTAAAATCAGGGACCCTGGTGGGGACTGGCTCAGTTGAGGCCCATCGTCACTGCCTTGTCCCACACCAGCCTCCAGAACACGTGACACGCGAGAGGGCCTGCCCGCGCGTGTGTGTGGTGTGGTGGGACAGAGGCCTCACCGGCAACTACCCCCGCGAGGTACACAAGCCCCACACGGTGACCCTTGTGCACCAGCTCCAGAGGAAGGCCGAGAATCAGCTGCACGATGAAGTTGTTGACGATGTGCTGCACCCTGCACGACCACCACCACCAGCAGCAGAGGTCAGTGATGCCCTCCACATCGGCGTCAACATCAGTCATGAACCACCTTTATTAGCTATCGATTGCTACGTCCAGGAAATGTTAGCTTTGTCTGACTACTTCTCCACGGAGAGTCAAAGTATATTTATATTTTTTTGGCTGAAACACGGTGGTGACTTTCTGGCAGAAATCCGCCACCCAAAGCGTCCATCGTCACATTAATACTCGTAAACGTAAACATGATATTAAATTACAACAACGAAAAATGGTTGGAAAAGCAGTGTGCTCGAGACAGTGGTGGTGGGGACGTTGCCGACCAGCTCTGGTTTCGGTTGCGTCCACCGGGAGTTGCTATTTTTCCACAGCTCAGCTTCGTCAAGCGTGGCTTCAGGTAACAGGAAAAACAACAAACATTGGCTTGTGGGATTTTCGCTCACTATTATAGAATTTACTTCCTACATACAAAATGCTCGGTACAGTTTCGGCTCAACATTGCAATGCGGGACCTGCTTCAAAATGAGTCTTGAACCTCGGTAAGGCTCTCCTGGATAAAGAAAGGGAATTATTACCCATTATGTTCGCAGCCCTTTGTCAATCCATTACTGGATGAATTTCTCCCCCGTGCTTTGTCACTCGTGGGGGATGTTTGACCATACTTCACCAAGTTGGTCAGCGTGGGTTTATCAATTGGGAGACGTTTCAGATGTAACTTGCCAATGATGTTAGCCGTGGCCAGGAATCAAACTCAGGCACCAGGTTCACAGTGCAGTGCGGTAACCACTGCACCTCCACTCCACTTTTTTTAATCAAGACCAGAATAAAAAATAATCATATTTTCTCCTAATTATAAGACACTCGGGCAAAGTAAGACACATCCCCCTAACTTGTGCCCAGTGTCAATAAATTGACAGAAATCTGGTCTCGCACATATGCATACACCCCTACCAGATTACATTGTGGGGGGGGAGGGAGGCTATAATCCTGAGAATAGGGTAATACTCAGCACCAACAAATGTTCTTATTCTGAAGTGAAGCGATTAACATGCGACACCGCGAGCCTTGACGAAAGGAGCGTTACCGATTGAATCATCGTCGCTGATGCGAAACCCCGGCGTGGAGGGGGAGGGGTGACGGAGGAGCTCCACACGGCCTCTCTTCAATTCGTCTGTTGTGTAAATTCTTGCTGAGCCAGTCCAGCCCAGCGTCACTGCAACCGCCCCCCTCCCCAAGGCCAAATAACAATGAGCGACTCCAACTGAAACCTGTTCTTTTGCTTCACTGATCACACGCGCGCACTGCACAACGCGTTAAAGGCGTCGCCGGTTCGCGTCCTCTTATTGCACGCGCAGAAAGTGGTTCACGGAGGCCGCATTGGGAACTGACGAATTGAAAAGATTCCAGGCCAACCAACCCGACCGTGCGAATGGGCAGCTTTTTTTGAAAGGTTCCTCTACCGCCGATGACATGCACACAGCACGCTACTGATGTAAGGACAGTACCTCGGACTAGCGGTCACAAGTGGTAATAACAGGCTAAGGAACAGACAGGGGAACGATCTGAGATCTTCCAGAAGGTTCAAGAACCAGCGAGAGAGTTCGATAAGTAGAGACGTGGCCATGGGTGGAGGGATGGCCACGCTGGGCATAAAAGGGGGGCGAGGAGAGAGGTTCGGGGCTGCTGTGGGAGTCGGGATCGTCGCTGTCCAGTGAACGTGTCTTCAATGAAGAAACCCTCACAAGACCGTGTCTCCGAGAGTCGTTACACTGTTCATCAGGCTCTGGAATAGACTCGTGAACAACTAGATTTGAAGCTTTCGTGACTGCAAGGATTCATATTCTTAGGTTTTTTCAGTAAAGTCACGTAGGTAAAACATTTTTAATTAATAAAAGTAAAATAAAAATAAAATATAAATATAAATCACGACATTTCGGAGGCAACACAAGTCTCCGTCATCAGGTGGGACCGTCACAGCCAGATTTGCTGTATCAAGTGTGTTGCCTCCGAAACGTCGTGATTTTTTAATTTTACTTTTATTAATTTTATTTTTTACCTACATGACTTTACCGAAAAAACCTAAGAATATCGTGAACAACTACCACGTCAGCAGAGTATTTGCAGGATTAAATGTCGTTTTGGTGGGCCAGCGCACTGTCCCCATGAACCTGGCGACCAGAGTTCGATTCCCGGCCATGGCTAACATCACAGGGGGACGTGGTAACTGGTCCTGGGGACTTGACTGCCTTTAACCAACCCCCGTGACTAACACGACGTGGAGAGGTGTGGGAGGAATGTACGTTGTGGAAGTCTGGATTGCACGTGAGTGTTTGTTCGTGGAACTGACTCTGCAACCCGCACGTGTAGGAATGCCTCCGGTGATAAACCCATAAACAGCAGGAAACAGCGGGTGTGAAACTTAACACAAAAGAACAATTAAATTATGGTTTTAGTCCAGTCACTGATGACAATAAACAAGCAGACAATATACCTCCAGATATCTGTTCCTCAGCATACATTTTTTGTTAAAGTCATCTTTTACACATCCCATCATCATAACAACCTTCTTGGAATAGATGTCAGCAGTATTGGTTCAACACAAGCTAATTCTGGACCTGTTTCAACATTTATAATTGGGTTTACTCTCCAACACACCGGTGTGCTGGACGAGTAACTAATTTGTATGTTTTGTTTACGTGACAAACCTTGATGCTTTGGCTGTGTCGGGTGGTGGCGGGTAAACGACACATTTATATATTTACACGCTCTAACCCCCCCCCCCCCCCAAAAAAAAACCTCTTATGGATAATATTGGTAGCGAAAGCCTACGTGTTAAACTGAATATGAAGACACTTTGCAATGAGGAAGCTTTAAATTACACAAATGGTCAAGCGAGGTGGTTACGTGTTTTCTTCATAGTTAAACAATTAGTGCTGTCTGTTGCTGGTCGTTCAGGATCGTTTAGGTCTTTGAGCCAGTCAGTGCTCAACAACTATGATTTAAAAAAGCAGACATATTTACTCTCACAAAGACCCAAGCTCCAACAAAAAACAGCAAAGCCTGAAAACAGTCAAATCTCTTAACCCGTGGGCGGCTTGCGAAATCGTGTATCCTCTGGCTTGTGTAAAACACATGCCTAGCATCGCACACACACGTGTGTTCAAACGTCTATGCAAACGTCTATGCAAACTGCAACAGTGACGCAGGGCACGCGATCACCTACAGCTTTTGCTCTGCACCTGAACGTGCCTGGCTTTAAACTGCGGTTTTAAGATAAAAGTTTAACAGAAATAAAACAATAAAGAAAAAAAGAGGTCCTGGGTCAAGTCGCGAAAGAACCTGGACTCTCTCTGAAACTATCAGGATGGGGAAGAACGTCTGGTTTGGGCAGGTCGTGGCGCGAGGGAACGGCTTGCCGAAGGAGGCAATTGCGGGAATATAATTTGGGAAAAGACGAAGAGGAAGGAAAAAAAATGCGCTGATGTGCAACAAGGATAGATGTAGAAAGCAGCAGAGGAAAGGATTGTCTACAGACCAAGCACTTAATGAACGGATGAAATAAAGCGAGCGAGCGAGACGATGCAACGTGTTTTCCGCCACACGATTCGTGACATCAAGCGGCATACCGGGCCACCACGCCTGTATCTGTTCGTCACATCTCTCTGCCATCTCTCTTGTCGATTTGTTTGCCTGCGACCCCACGCGTGTGGATTAGCGAGGGGAGGTGGGTGAAGCAATAATCGCCCGCGGCGGGTGAAGGAAGCCACTGCAGTGCATCGCAGTCTCACGAAACTTTGCAAGACCAGGCACGCACAGGACCCAATTAATATCTGTAGAGTCCCTCGAGGTATAACTGTACCACAGGCAGTGTCAGTGAACGTAGCAGAGTAGGAGAATGGACATGCTAATAATACTAATAATAACGTCCTCTTTCAATCCGAGAAGGTCTCGCTTATCCTCAAGACTCTTTTGCAGGAGGAAAAATACATGTAGTAGGTGACGTTTTGGGTAATGATGCTCATTCAAAGCACGTGAAAAAGGGTCAATGCTCGTAATGTAATATTGACTATACTTTCCCTTTTTAAGGCAGTGTTGTTGAGATTTGTTGTGATGCGTGTGTTGTTGGTTGTCCTTTTCGCGCCACTGCCAATGCGGTATCACCTAAATAATTTGTTTTCTTTTTCAGAACGGTCCTGCTTGGAAAATTTGGCTAATTCTTTGTTAGATATTTCTACTGTGTGTGCGGAAACTAGTGTTACCTGGTGAAAAACTACGTATACATGTGGGAGAAAAACACTAAAACAGTCTCTATTAATCGCCAATCAACTTCCTGTACTGCTCATCCTCTAGCCAACTCATAGCCCTGCCTCTTGGGAATCTTACACACACGATGTTTCAAATGATTTCAAAGTTCTCCATGACAGGCATCCTCTGTCACGCTTCCATAATAATAACGTCCATTATTTATCGAGGAAAGCTTCAATGAGTCGAAAGACTCCCTGTTCATTATGGTCCTGCAATGGGATTTTTGGCCAAATTCGTTCATGAAGTGTTTAGCATGCGGCTGAAAACCCATAGTGCCTGCGAAAAACCCGCACATAAGACAGGATAACACTCAGATCTCTGCAGGGATAAAATTAATCCACATCGTGGACTGCCATTTCTTGGCCACCTCGCAGTCCAGTGGGTTTGGAGCTTCACCTTATCTAAGATTTGAGATTCACAAACCCTCGCTTCTGAAGCTCTGGAATACAGTAGTAGGTTTTTACCCATTCAACTGGTACAAAAACTGACACCTGAAAGGGTAAAAACCTACTATTATATTTTGCCACTGGTAAAGGAGATGTCTCATAGTGTCTCTGGAATACAGGTGGGCACCCCACCTGTAATCTTGGTGGAAAAGACGCGGTCCTGTTCAAGTCATGAAATCTGGTCCGAAGGCCAGAGTAGAGCTGGGATGATCAGTCAATGAAGTCAATTAATGATAAAAAAAATATCACTTACGACACTTTTGTTGGGCTCTTTTCCCAAAGGTGGGAAATCTCACAAGCCACGCCCATCGTGATGCAGGTGACACCGCCCATGACAACAACCATGACAACACCAAGCCCTCTCTTACAGTAACCAAACCGATCATTATTGATAATTATCGGTTTGGTCACGTATAATCGGTACAGTAGTCGGTCATCCATCATACAGGTTTTTTGGGTTAGATTGCGTAAATATATAAATGTGTCGTTAAACCCACCACCACCCGACACAGCCAATTAGTAAGGTTTGTCACGTAAACAGAACATGCCAATTCGTTACTAGTACAGCACACCGGTGTGTTGAAGAGCCAAGCCACAACATTTACAATCTGAGTCTGACGTTTCGCCAGTAATTACAACTAGCTTCATTAGGCGACAGCCAGATTTGTGGAGAAGTCCTCCTGTTTCGTTCCTTAAATTAACATATTTACGCGATCTAACCCAAAGAACCTGTATGATGGATGATATTGGTCGCGAAAGCCAACGACGTGTTAAACCGAGTCCTCGGTCACTGAAATAATCGAACATCCCAGCTCTAAGTATAAATCTTCCCACCACCAGCACCACCACGACTCCAGCGACCGCCACCTTCGTTGGAACGTACCCAGCGTGCACCAGCATGTAGGACACGAAGCGCCAAGCCTCCTGCCGCCGGTCGGGCCGGTAGATGAAGGGACTGTTGGAGATACCAGAGTCCAGCGTGATCCACTGCTTCTGGGGTTTCCACACCGCGTAGTAGATGAACACGCCCAGCTGGAACGGCAACACGGCAACCGCGTGACGCGAGTTGACCCCGAGGGGACGTCAGCACCGCGACCGATAGTCGCCGTTGCTTTTTGCGTGAGGACACAGCGGATCGCATGCATCGACACGGTAAATGCTCCTGTACGTGCAGACACACTTGTTTGTAAAGTGTGCACGGGTGGGAGTTTCAAGGGTTTTTTTGCATAGGGTGGTGGCACATTCAAGGCGTATAAAGCTCCATTGTCAATCCACTGCTACGCAGGTCAGTGTATGATGGTGAAGGTCAGGGAGCACTGCCTTCTGCTGACCACCACGTAGACCTGTAGCCATCTCTGACAACCTGTTTGTGCATCGTGGTCACCACCATCCTAAGCTCTGAGATTGTGACGAATTCGGGCCCCTTTCCTGGTGATACCCACAGGTGTTGTCCGGGTGCTCTCGTTTCCCCTGCTACGTAACAAACAATGCAAGTCCAAACATCCCAAAGCAGGGCCCTTCCTAAAAAAAAGAGAGAGATTCCTGAGAAATAGTGAGGATGTCCTGGAGGAAAGAAGACAATTGAAGGGAATATAAACAGGGAAACAGCTTATTGTCTCCCAAAGACGGTCGAACGTTTAGAAATTGAACTTTAAAAGTTTGTACAACACCCATGGCATCTTGCGAGACGTAATCAGCTTTGGGTTGAGCTATTGTGCTAGCAAATGTGATCATTCTATTTTTGTAATGTATGACCACGCATCACTTCCCTCCGTGTTGACCCATGTGTTTCCGGCGTAAAAAACCCAGCTGTGTCACGTGTGGCAATTTGCTAACAAGGATTAGGAGCGGTGTTTAGTCATCATTCTTTTCATTTTAGTCAGAGCCCTCGTTGAGTCGGCAACAACCCGTGGATTTTGAGGCAAGTCTGATTTTGTGGATTAATTTTTTTAGTCTTTCGCTTCGTCTGGTCGACGACTAAAGCTGGCAGCAGTGTTGTTCACTCTTCATCAATAAATGTCGGTATAAGTGGCGCTCAACAATCTCCCCCAATATTGATCAGGCCAGCCCATCAGCGAACTCGGTAAATGTTTTTTTTATATACTGTACAAAAATGGCCAATTTCCATTTTCGGTCTTACTCAATTCACTGCAGTCATTGACATTCCTAAATTATCTCCGTCTGCATCAAATTTCAAGTTTATTTGTTTTACCAGGCGAGAACTCACGATACCAGGATCATCGCATTTGCAAGAGTGACCTGGGTCGTCAAACATATCGAAGTAAATCGGCTGCAGCACACCTTAAAAAAAAACAAGAACAATACTATTTGGTTCTTTCGGTCAAGTCACTTAGTTAGAAATAAAATAAAACAAATTTTATTTATAACCACGTGACTTTACCGAAAGAACCAAAGAGTATGGATTCCTGCAGTCACGAAAGCTTTAAATCAATAAGAACAATGTTTAAGTCTTTGTTAGATAGTCTTAATCACAGTCACGCTTTGATGATTTCCATCCACTCGTAGTCATCGTCGACTTGATTTTTTTTCTTCTTCTTGGTTCTTTCGGTAAAGTCACGTAGAAGGGAAGTAATAAAATAATAAAAATAAAACATAATAAAATAATTCTCACGACGTTTCGGCCACAACGCAAGCAACCGTCCTCAGGTGAAGAATGAAACATCACCAAGCTTGGAGCGTATATTTAAGCTGGGTTGGAGGGGGGGAAGAAGAGCGCCTGGACAAAATAATTTGCATATCAAGAGGAATTTAGCATATTTATGGTAAATGCGTAGGAGGAGTTTCAAAGTCATATTATGCCCGTGCATTATGCAGGATTAGCAGCATTAAAGGGAGGGGATGGGGGTAGCATTTTACAAAACTCCATCGACGAAAAGATTCCGTCGCCAATTTCACACCTCTAGAAGGCTGATGAGCATGATGAAGATTGGCGGCGGCAGGCAGTTGGCCCTCTCCAGGTACTTCTCACGGATGTCGGGTGGCAGCACCCAGCGAGACAGCGACTTGTGCACCACGTGGCATCGCGGGCAGCAGGTCGACGTTCCCTTCCCGGGCGAGACGTCCTCCAGGTCGGCCTCCGGGTCGGCGTCTGGTACGGGTTCCATTCTTGCGAGAGGGGGGTGCGGGTGGCGAATCCTGGGGGAGCGGGGGGGCAGATGGTTACCACGGAATGCTGCAGGAGATGCACATGGATTATGTTTATATGTATGAATGTATGTTGAACTTATTTCGCACCGTACGTAGCCAACTGAGCTTATGTGATGTAGAGGTCGACGGTTTGATCTCCAGGTGCGGCAGTTGAAACAATGTTGAAAGTTACTTGAATCCCCGTCCCCACCTCTGTCCACCCAGCAGTATAAATTAGTACATCGGAGTTGTTCGACCGGCAAGCCACGTTTGGTGGGGTAACATGAGGATACCCTCACTTCTTCCAAGACATCGATCCAGTGAAGAAGAGTCCAAAGCACCCTTTAAAAAGGCTCTCTAAGAGCTCCCGAGTGGACGTCCTTCTACCAGCAGTGGTATGAAAAAGTAATTGCAGGGCTGCACCTTTACTATCTCACCTCGTTATTCATAATCCACTACAACAGCACAGAATAATCTTCAAAATATTTTGTTGTACTGCACTGAATGGGTCACTTGGTGCTTTTTTTTGCCTCTGTTAGCGACAACCCAGTTGGATTTGTTTAACATGCCACACTGCTTAAAATACTCGGGCAAAACCGGTTTAGATATTTCCATATTCAACATCTACCAAAAACGTTACAGCAAAGTATGATTGGCTAAGACACGATGTTGTATGTATGTATGTGTGTTGAACTTGCTTTGCACTATATTTATGTATTGAACAAGACGCTTGTAGGTTTGTTATTCTATTACCCAATTTTAACTACGACAGCGCATACATGCATTTATTGTCAACACAATACTCGTACCAACAATGCTCTTGTCGCCTGCCGTGTATGCGTCAGTATCCCCCCTTGACCTGTAATCCATAGGCGCCTGTTGTTGGACGAAGGCCCAGTTGGACCAGTTTTACCTAAGGGGTGGGGGAAGTTTCCAGACTGAACTTTAACCCCCTGCCTTGGAATCCAAACTGCCCTCTGCATCGTAGCTACGGCGGGGCAGCATTGTGATCCAGCACCCCGCAGGCAAGGGGTGGGTGGATCACAAAAATGTGTGGAACTCCCAAACCCCGTAGGCTGTGAAGTGCCCAAGAGGTACAATAAATGGGTTAATTAACCTGCCCTTTCATCATGGGACCTCCTTTGCCAGTACCACATTTTCCCCTTTTGTTGACTTTTCAGTGTTATCCCTGAGTATATAGAGGGACTCCTCTACTTACGAACATTCGACTCACGAACTTTCATAGATACGGACAAACCTGTGCGTATGTCCAGTTGCCTGTTCGGATCGAGGGTCGTAAGTTCAACCGCCGTGCGGTGGTGGGATCTACATCTGCAGAACATGACGAACCAGTGGCATCTATATCTGCAGGAGATTATACAACTTTTAAAGCCATTCCCCGTGTTTAGTGTACATGCCGTACAACATGTATGAAATCGACAGGAGTAAAGTTGGACTTACGAACAAATCGACTTACGAACAGACCTCTGGAACCGAACTCGTTCGTAAGTAGAGGAGCACCTGTACTTGTATGTATGTTAAACCTCTTTCGCACCGTACATAGCCAGCCGCGCTAATTGCAGGTGTTTGGGGGAGGGGAAGGACAACAAACTGACCACAAGAAGCAGTCATCTCGTTCGTAAGTAGAGGCGTCACTTTATAACTCGCCTCCAGGTACTTTTTCTCCGCAAATCAAAATAATTCTTAAATAAATTGGACTTTCGTATTTGTTCCATTTTTTGTTCAGCACGAGACCCTTCCTGAAAAGTAACCTGATACTCAGTGAGACTTGTTTTAGACCATCATCATCATGAGGCAAATGAGAGATAATCTCTCATTTACTTGATACAGCTGTCGGGCTGTGACGGTTCCACCTGAAGATGGAAGCTTGTGTTGCCTCCGAAACGTCGTGATTTTTATTTTTATTTTACTTTTATTAATTTTAATTTTTTACCTACGTGACTTTACCGAAAAAACCTAAGAATATGAATCCTTGCAGTCACGAAAGCTTCAAATCTAGAATCATCATGAGGCTTGATCTTTCCACTGCTGGATGAAGGCCTTCTCAAGACTGTCCCTCACGGTTTTACGAATGATGCAGCAGAAATCCTCCTCTGGGTCCAACACATCGCTCAGTCCTCTCCATGAACTTCCTCTCAGATGCATTCAATTCCTTGTCTCCCACTACATCGTTCATCTCTGACAACCACCGATCATTATCCCTTGTAGTGAAGTGGTCCTTCTTGACCGTGCCCACTCACTCTTGTGAACAATGTGATGTCTCCGACTCACTCACGTTCCTATTTCTGTTTTTCATTGTTATTTGAAGCACACAACCTCTCCATACCTCTTTGCTCACTTAAACTTGTTTAATATATTTGTCAATATCTACGTTTCATACAATACATATATGATACGATCAGTAAAAAGGGGGCGACTGGTGATAACATTTTAACACGGCGAACTGTTCCTATGTTAACGTGCATATCTCAACGGTCACTCGTTTAACGCTTTGTAAACTACCCTTTCAGCAATTCTCCATTCTTGTTTTTCTTTGCGTTGACCGTTGTCGCGTTGGGGTTGCAATGTAAAGATTGCGGTTTGTGTCAGCAGTCGGAGTGGCAGCGTGGCTTGACAGACGGGTTTCGTGGCTCGGCTTCTTGTCAGTCACAGGGGGCGTGTGCGGTCACGAAGCCAACCACAAACTTCACAAAGAGCAGTGGAGAGAGCATGGCCGGTGATACGTCCAGCATATAAGAACCGTGCACATACGAGTAACTTGGAGGCGTTCTTTGTCCACTTTACATTGACTTTAGCGTCAAACTCTACGGGGAGGCCATGTAATCGGTGCAATCACGGATAGATATATGTGGCGGACGTGCTTCTGTAATTGTTTAGCACGGGACCTCTTCAACGCATTGAATAACTTTATAGGCTGAGCTTTCCGCGCGAGAGAAATGAATCAACCTTCGGGTCATAAGTTCCAGCTGCCTAAATAACAACAAATTAAAAGGTGACAATTGATGTCAGTCACCGTCTAATAGTACGTACAGACGGTAATACTTACAGAGTACTATACTACTTACATTGTACTTGAACTACAGTGTAAGTTTGTATCTAGGTAAGATAACCGAGTAATATAACATTCTGTACTCAGGAGTATAGAATTGACCCAATACCCCAATAAGAGTTTTGATACAGTATTTTTTCAAGAGTAAAGTATATCATTACAACAATTTTTATGATATAATAATACACTATCTATAAGTGGCTCCATGTATAATCTTAAGTGTGTGCAAGTAAACAGTTTTTCCTCAATCCACTGCTGGATGAAGGCCTCCCTACGCTCCGTCGGTCGTGGTGTTTGACCATACTTCCCCACGCTGGTCAGTTCGGGTTGGTGAAGTGGGGGGGGGGGGCAGGACCGGTTCAGATATCAGTTGCCACTGATGTTAGCCGCTAATCGAAGCCAGTTCGCCAGGTTCGTACCGCAGTGCGCTAACCCGAGTACCACCACTCCGTCATTAGCACGGTTGGCTACGTACGGTGCGAAACGAGTCCAACCTACAAATATATACACATATTACTACTACTGTACTCCGTTGAGACTCAGTCGACCTAGGGGAGACCCAGGACCGGCTCAAACATTCGCCACTGTGTATTGTCGTGAGCGGGAATCGAACTCGGGTCGCCAGGTTCGTCTCGCAGTGCGCTAACCACAACGGCCACCGCTCCCCGCCACTTTGCCAACACACACAGCAGCAGTCAGTGGGCAGGCGCTGACCACACGCACGCAACACAACGAATCCCATCGCAATGGATCGATAAAACGATCGAACACACGGACAAGCGAGAGGGCACGATGCGAAAACGAACAGGTGCGCGCTGTGGCGACCCTACCTGGCTCGTGTCTCGAGGCGATGTCGTGAACGCACGCACCTACACACCTGGGGGGGGGAGAGGGGAGCGGGGCACGCGTTCGCTTACCTCACCTGTATTGTCCCGAGCGTCGAGAACCCGGTGGACTGTGACGTCACAGCGCTGAGAGCGCTTCACGTGACGGGCTCGCGACAGAAGTGGTCAATTATTGAGGAGTGGGCGGTGGTGGTGATGATGGTGGTGGGGGAGGCATTAGGGGTTGGGTCTGGTGGTTTTCATCCCAACCCCCCCCTCTGTCTCTTCCCCAACCCAATTTAGCCACGATTCACTAATGGCTTTTTGTGACTGCGGGAATTCATGTTCTTTGGGTCTTTTGGTAAAGTCACGTCGATAGGTTCAAAGAAAATAAAATGAACTAAGAACTACGACGTTTCGATTGCAACACACGTGACTTTGCCGAAAGACCCAAACAATATTAGCCACGCTTGTTACACGAATTATGATTGCTGCGACCCCTGCTGTTTTAATATTGAACTTAACGAAGTCGTCCATAAGAATGGCCCCCTTAACCTGGAACAACGCAGATGAGAGGCGATGTTACGGTCAATGGCCTTTTATAAAATAAATATAATAGATAAGGTTTCGGGCAATACTCCTTCATAAAACAAGTTTATAGATAAGGTTTCGGGCAATAGACCTTCATAAAACAAGATGATAGGTAACGTTTTTGGCAATAGCCCTTTATAAACAAGATGATTGGGAACGTTTCGGGCAATAGTCCTTCATAAAACAAGATGATAGATAACGTTTCGGGTAATAGACCTTCATTAAACAAGATGATTGTGTATGGCGCTCAAATATGGCAATTGCCCTTCAGAAACTTTATATAATAAACGACGATTCGGGCAGTGCTATGAAGGGTCATTACTCAAAACGTCGCTTATTGTTTCTTTTCTTAAAGGCAGTATTATTGACGAATGTGTGGTGGGTGTCTTGGTTATTTGTGACACTATGAACGCAAGCAGCATCACCACCAACTAATTTGTTTTCAAATAAGTGATGAGATCTTGAAATACAGAAAGAGAGGCACAACACGCGCATGTTAATTATATCATCAAACTATAAAAAAGTAAAGTTTGGACAGGACACGTCTTTGATGCACGGCGGTCAAAGAATTATTACGGAGTGCCAGCCGAGGAATGGAACGCGTCATAAAGGGGCGTGGGACCGCGAAGTCAGCTGGTGGCCAGGTAACTTGGTGAATTTTCGCATCACAGGATCGTGAGAGATGGTGATCGCGCTTGGGCACGGGAACAACGGTGGTTTTATGGATTAATCACGGATGCTGACGTTGAGGGCTACCGACAGATACATCATGATTATGACATTAGCAACGTTCTTTGTTTACCCAGGCAAGGATCAGTATTGAGTCCAAGGGTTACGTATGTTTTTTTTTCAAGAGGGTCCGTTTCGTGAATGCGATTTTGGCTTCATGTGGGGGCAAATATCGCCGAGTATCCAATTAGCGCGCTTGGCTACGTACCGTGCGAAATAGTTCAAGTTCATTTATTAGTTATAGCCCTGTGAGCCATTCGGCTCTTGAATCGGGTGCAACCGCAACAAACAAAAAACAAAAACGTAAACAAGAAAACATCTTAAAGTGAATGTGACTAAGTGCAAACAGAAAATCCAAGAAAAGACAGCAGAAAAATCACCGTACACCAACGCTGTGTGCAAGAATCCCAGTGGGATGCAAGTCAAACAACAACAACAACCACAAGACAACTTAGATTAAGGCCATCAGTCTAACTCCGTACTACAACAAACAAACATGGCCAAACCAAAAAACTTTTCGAAATCACCAAAATAAATCCATGAAAGCAATGAAACAGTGATCATAGGAACTGTGACGGAATTTTCACAATAAACGACATAAACAACATGTACTACCAAAACCCTGCAGCCATAGCTGGCTGCATGAGTCACTCCACAACAGCAGTTCAACATACAGTATATGCACACACACAAATCCATGAACCGAATCACCCAGCATGCGCGCCCTATCTCATCGGTTTCTGGGGGGCTCGGCAGCTTTGCCCCTGGATAGTGCTCGCTTTGATTGACCACCGCACACGTCGCATTGTCAAGAGGCGGCTGGGAGGCCTCAACGACCTGTTCCACGTGGTGGGCAGCAGAGGGCAGTCCTGTAAAAATCCATCGTATGGCGCTCAAATATGGCAATGACGATTCAAAACTATAAAAAAAAGTCAGCATAACAAAATAATAGTGCACGCCGGGACAAAAAAACCCGATAGTTTTCAAACGATATTTTTTTAAACAGTGATTTTTTTTAAAACAACATTCAACAGTGTAACAGAAAATCATCAAAGCCTTTGTGCGTTATGCCAAAAACCATGAAGGGTTCCTGAAGAACTGCACTGCGGTCCTCGTGTTGTGCTCTGCACTCTGTTGTTAAATCAGCACCGTGTTTGACGAGAAAACCCATCATGCAATCTGTGTTTTCGTGGCAGTTCATGCATCTTGGATTGTCCAGTTTCAGGTGATTATTGCAGTTTTCATCTTAACGGGGAGATGAAACAGCATTGCCACTTTGAAAGATCCACCTGGGCTACAATACATGACACAATATAAGAACACAACGCTTACAAATATAATAACATACTCTTTGGTTCCTTCGGTAAAGTCACGTAGGTAAAATTAAAACAAAATAAATCACGACGATGGCTTGTGTTGCTATCGAAACGTCGTGGTTGATTTTGTTTTATTTCTACCTACGTGACTTTAACGAAAGAACCAAGGAGTATGGATTCCTGCAGTCACGAAAGCTTCAAATCAAAATATGATGCGTTTGGGTGGATCGATAATGGGAACACAAAGGCAACGTGTGGTGATGATGATGATGGTGCACCAATGTTGGAGCTCATGTGAAGCGATGGTTCTCTTGCCCAGTAAACATGCAGCGTTGTTGGCATGTGGTTGGAACCGTTTGGCCAACATTGGTCCAACGTTTACTAGGCGAGTCTAAGGGGCTAAGGGGCCGTCCATAAATGACGTCATGCGATTTTGGACGATTTTTTACCCCCCCCCCCTCGTCACACGGCGTCACAAAAAGTGAGACCTCCCCTCAAATATGACGTTACAAAGCTCTGCCCCCTCCCCAAATAAAACATGCTTCAAATCGCTTTAAACTATTGCCATTGTAGTGCGTATTTAATGTGGCGCTGCACTCTGATGTTTTGATGTTACGTCACACATCGTCACAAATATCTGACCCCCCCCCCTAGGTGCGTGACGTCATTTATGGACGGTCCCTAATTGAGCATTGGAACACAAAGGGAAACGTGTGGTGGTAATTATAATTAATCAGTACAGGTACTGGGCTCCCACCAAACCACTTGGACTCCTGGAAAGCGATGTGTGGGATGAATGTGCCCGTCTGCTGAAAACAAAGTCCTTGATGATGGAGCAAAACGACCAAGGGCATCCAAGTTATTCAATGGGCGTCTATGTGAGTCTGAGTCTCTATACGAAGTCTGTAGGGAATTTATGTGTGACGATATGTCTCTATGTAGGGGCCGTCCATAAATGACGTCACGCACCTGGGGGGGGGGGGGGGCGTCA
>CM025673.2:4894257-4912790 GCA_014621495.2 Entosphenus tridentatus
TAGTTGTTTTCATTTATTTTTTACCTACGTGACTTTACCGAAAAAAAACAAAGAGTATAGTTCATCTGGCAGTACCAACCTCCTCCTGATGCTGCAATGCCCAATGGTGGCCTTTGGCAACCCACGCCACTCACTCTGGTGATCATGCTGTTCTGCTGCTGTGCTGTTGCTGTACTACTGCTGCTGCGCTGTTCTACTGCTGTTGCTGTTTTTCCCACGTAGTCCTCGCCAGCGTGGGTGGCCTCTACACCTCGGTGGTCGTCAAGTACACGGACAACATCATGAAGGGCTTCTCGGCTGCTGCTGCCATTGTGCTTTCCACAGTTGCTTCGATGCACCTTTTCGGCCTACAAGTCGGTATGTTTGTCCCTTCGTCCGTCCAGTCGTCCGTCTCCCTATCCGGCTGTCACAGGGTGGAATAATTTGCAGCTTGGGGTGTGTGAGGGTCTGATGGGTGATCAGGGTGGACACAAGACCAACAGTCTTTTATCTCATAAACAACAGGAATCAAGAACACCTTCAGACGGCAACGTATCATAAAGCCTATCGCTATACTAGACAACACATCAACTCTCCGGTGCTACAAGCTCTGTTGCTCTGCTCTGAGTCCACACGGGAGGACAGTGACGCAATTCCTTGGAGCGTCAATTCGTGGGGCAACTGCCTCTATAACCAGGATGCAGTTGATGTGACCGCCGTATTTGCAGAAGTGGAAATGGGTCTTTGGGCATCGTAAAGAAATCCGACGACCCTCTCCCTGCCTTCTTGAAATCTTCTCACACAGCCTGACTGTTGCTGATGACACGCTCAGTGGTCACCACCTCATCCACCTCCTCTTCAGCCTCTCATTGGCTTCTGTTCCCCATAGCGCGGCTCGGACAATGAGCGCGCTGCTATGTCACCAATAGTTTAACCATGACACAAGTTGCTTGTACAGAGCCTCATTGCACCCACCAATATTTATCTCCCACAATGTTATTAAGCCTATTGCTTTCTCCAATTACGGCCTTCCTAATATCTGATCAGGATCACTTTTAAGTCGAATCTCGACACATTAACTTTACTTTTCTTCAGTAACCATATTGGTGGATCACACACAATTGTGGCGATTGTGTGCACGCGATGTATGTATGCATGTATGTCGAACATCTTTCGCACCGTACGTAGCCAACCGTGCTAATCGGAGGTGCAGGAAAATTTGCTTATAAAAACAGCCAGATGCCGGTAGGGAACGGCACAGTAAGGAGGTTGTGCCAGGCCATTCCTGTGCTGCTGTGGAGCGTATTCTCCCTTTGCTTGAGTTGTGGTCTCTGGGCACTTCAGTTTCACCCCCTTGTTAAAACGCGAGGAAATTGCGGCACTGCAAACGGTGGTGAGAAACGAGGCGCTTTGGGCAACGATCGAGGGAGAGAGAGCAGTGAAACCTGTGCGGGAACGCCACGACAAGAAACGCCGCCAGTTGCCATTGCAATGTTCCGCCGTGTTGTGCTGTGGTGACTGCAGGCCTTTTGTTCATGGTGGGCACGTTCCTGGTGTGCCTCTCCATCTACATGTACGGCTTGCCGCGCACCGACACCACCAAGCTGACGCCGCCCCCTGGGAGCGAAGCGGAGCACAGGAAGCCGAGCACTTCCATCTGAGACGAACCACCGTCTCCCGCCACTGCCGCTGCCGCCACCACTGCCCATCGGTCACGCCCGTAAAGACAAAAACAAAATCTACGTGGATGGGGAAGAGTCCGACGCGTGTTCACATATTCCCACTGCAGCTCGGCAATGGTGACATTTCTCGATAAGGGTCCGTCGTGGCACGGGGGCAGTATTTCAAGGGATGTTTCTGCCTCCCCCCCACCCACCTAACTTGTGTTTTGGACCATGCTGCTAAAGGTGAATTCGTGATGATGCTGAAATAGCAGCGTCAGTGGTCAAATAACGATGCGTGGACTTGCTTGCGATGACCGTGAAGTAAAACTCTTGCCGTGTTCGACCGCGAACCGAATCTCGGTTCAGTGCGGTTGTGTTTTGCGGCCTTGGTGAGTGACGCGAGTGCGTGCCGCCACTCAGGCTAGTAATGTACGCTTATGTAGCGGCTCGCCAGCCCTCTGTGTGTCTGTACGTGATCGTGAGTCGTGCGCTGCGACGAAGTGGTGTCCTTGGGAAAAACTTTAATCGTAAAGTTGTCGGTCGTCTGGGAGAAATGTTGATTGTGGGGATAACTCTAAAAAGCACAGGTACTGTTTCACTCATTTCATTTGTAAGCCTCATCACAAGGTAATTTCTATGTAAACACTGGATCACTTGGGTCAGTAACTGGTCAAGATTTTAAAGTCATCATATGTAAAGGTTGGTTTTTATTTGCTTTTTGTAATTTCCCATTGGCGTGTAAAGTGTACACTTTGTATAGTCAGGCTGGCCGGGTGTGTTGAAGGTCAGAATGCTGAACCAGACCTTGCTGATATCCCTCGGTGAAAATATAATCAGCCACCCGTGGTTAAACCGCGTTCTCAAACACAGTGGTCATCAATGACTATACAACAACAACAAAAATACACGTTTGGCTTTGCACTTTGCTTCATTGCATCTTGGATAGTTAAATAGATGTTTTTTACTGTCGTGATAATCTCACTGTAGAGTGTGTGGATAAGTGTGACCCGTACTGGGTCATGGATAACAGAGGCCACTCGGAAGGATTGTTTTGTGTGAGATCCTGTAAAAAAAAAAAATCCACAGACACACCGCTTGTACTGATGTGCAATTGTGGCCAAAAGCACACATAGAATTAGTGTATAGGTAAAAGGAAAACAACAACTAAAAGTGGTAGATTTAAAAATGTTGATCCATTTAGGCAACTGAACTTCTAATCTAAATTATTTTAAAATGTTATTCTGATTTAACAAAATAAAAACACTACCTAGGTTTATTATCATCATCATTCTTACAATGCTTGTTTACTCCGGAAGGCTGCACCTTGCCCAACACTCTTTTTCTAAGAAGGTCCCTGCCAATTTTTCACAGACGGTGGGGGTTGCTGCTACGTGTAGTCCCAGCTGAGTAATTAAAGCAGGTAAATTATCAAGCGTGAGAAAGTTTGGCCAGTTACATTGTGAGTTTTTTTCTCACTTATAAAAGATCACACACTCTTGGGGGTTTTACACAAGGATAGTACACCGTGGTTTATACACCTCCACTCCTGCAGGCGTTTCACGCTGTGCGCCGGGTATTTTGGGTTTGCGTCGCTGGATTGCGTTGGATTTGAACCGAGGCCATTGGCAGAACTAAGCACTGAACTTTGATCTGTGGCCAGTTGCATACAATTAATTCAGAATGTGAGATTTCACCATTACACTAAATTTACATTGCAAACAAACGGACTAAATGTCACTGATTTAAGCTTTCATGACTGCAGGGATTCATATTCTTGGTTCTTTCAGTAAAGTCACGTAGAAGGGAAATAAAAACATTTGTATTATTGTATTATTTCCCTTCTACGTGACTTTACCGAAAGAACCAAGAATATAAATGTCACTCGTGATATATCATGTAACCAACAACAGGGTGCAACCCACAGTGTTTGGCATGCGAGTCCAGACACCGCCAAAAAACGTTAAATATGGTCAAGAGTTAGCCACAATTTTGGACACGAATGGCATTTTTGATTGGTGCACATTCAAGGTGACATTCTAATGTTGACTACGGAACTTATTTTTTTACGCAGAGCAGCGCATGAACAACGAGGCTCGGTGTCGAGTCAGGCGCCGGTAGTTGCGTAGATTTAATATCATGGTGCAGGAGCGCTCTTATGCATGGCGGGGTGGGGGGTGGTGGTGCACATCACGGACCATGTCTGTAATCTAACCAATAACCACAGGGAACCATTCCCTAGTAGGACACCTCCACCTTCTATAGTGTAGCTGCACCCGACTGAAGCCTCATTTACGGGCTCCTGGGCTCTCGGTTGATGAAGCCGACGTGGTTCCTCCACACTTGCCACACCACACAAGAGTTCAGTTTTAGAGAAGAAAAAAAAAAAATGGAACGTCATTCCGAGTCGTTCAGCATCCCCTCATGAAACGCTAATTCGGCGCACAGAAATTACCTCCGATTTGTAAACAAAGACTTTTGAACCAACTTAGACAGGGCGGTATTTGGATAATCCTGTGTGCAATGCTTTTATTAAAAGTTATTTTTGGATTGTATTGCAGTTCTCTCTGCTGGACAGGCGTGCAAAAAGCATTTCAAGAGTGGCTAATGTAAGGGTAATCCTTGTTTGAAATGCGACTACGTTTGTTGGCTTAATAGATTGTAGATTGATCCACTTTTAAAGGTTTATTACTGTGGTGTACTTGTACATTAAGGTGGACATATAACCCCCGTGATGTGCCCAAAGCTTTGGTCAATTAATTTAGCTTTTCATTGCACAAGCCTAGCATAGAGAATCCCACTAATAAAAAGCTGCACCATGCCTTTTGCAAATGTGTTTTGTAGCACTCGTGTTGGGCGTGCGTCAAATAATTGCATCCATTTGACCAATTCCAAAGCAAAACATCGCGAGACCTGCAAATATTACCGTATTTATAGCTAGATGCTGATTTATAGGGGCTGTTTGTAGAGTGTGCGCACTTTACAATGTAATGTCAAGTGGGTGTTGGTCAGAAAGCACTGGGGGAAGTGATTAAAAGGTGGTTTTGGAATTAGTTTTTTAAAAGTGAATTTTTTTTATTGTGTTGGCGAGTTGGTGAATCCTGTGTACGATCATATTTAATTAGTCGGTTGATTCGACGGCTCGCAAAAACTGGTGCTTGGCAAAACAACCTTGTGATTTTTTTTCACAGCTTGAACCGTGCATGGAACTTAACGGAACAAGCATTACAACTGGCACGGGACGATCGATGGTAGCTTGGGAATATACGTAACAAAAACAAGGAGTCGGTATTGACACAATCCGCTGCCGAATGAAGATCATCCCAGTTGCCGCCATCTGTTACGCTCCAGCACCTGCGCACGCTCCAATTCCATCGCTCCGTCTCTGCACTGGATGATGCCCTCGTGGGTGCCGAGCTGGAGCGATGGAATGGGCCCCGCGTGCAAGGATGCTCGTTGCATTTACTGCATCGCAGGGTTGTTGATGTTGGAGGGGGGGTGATAGCGTCGGTCTTGGGAAGCTTTCATTCAGCAGTGGATGGACCACAGCAGATTAGTCTCGGCTTCCTTACTCGGTAGACCTGTACATTTGACTCGACCAACGACATTAAACAATGCTGTATACAATTCGAAAGGAGTTGCACCGTGCTTGCTTTCTGGCATCTTTACGAATGGAAAGGTTAAACGTGGCCTGATGCTCATCCTCCTACACCTCCGATTAGCACGGTTGGCCACGTACGGTACAAAAGAAGACCAACATACATAGCCCTGAACCGTCCCGTAAGGGTTGTTCGCAGCTTACTGTTCAGCGTAGGATTGCTGTAAAAACATGTTCTGCGCAGAGCACTTGATTATAATGCAATAAACCCATTAAATGGACCTATTCATGAAGGTGAGCCCCACATATCCCGGTTAGGCTGGGAACGTTGCGTATTTAGAGGCCTTTCCTGTGTGCCCGAAGTTTTGGAGGAAACTTCGATTTTTTTTCCCTCTGGTTTAAAATTATTTTGCGTAATGCTTACTCTGCATGACTATGGGTTGGAGAGCAGGGCTATAGAAGTAGTGGGTGGTGCTAGGGGTGGAACAGCACCCCTAGTTTTTTGACAATATTTCATCATCTCTGCAGGTCTCTAGCCACCTGCATTACCTGGAGAGATAAAAACTTACACCGCATGGTTATTGCCAGTTCACTTACCTGTATCACATCGACAGGGACCAACGTTATTCAGCACGCATTTCACTTGCCTGTATAGTCACACCTGTTTTTTTTATTTCCCACCAATACTTTGTGCAGGATTTGAACCTGCGAACCTGATGCCTGCCAAAGCTTGGGGGAGCCCCAGGTGCTTCTTTGCTGCGCCACGGAGCTGCCCAGAGCTCCAGTATGGATGTGTACACCAAAGTCCTTTCACTGCATTAATGCAGCAATAAAAGTGCGATGATTTCATCGCATACACCGAAAATAATGGCAAAAACAGGACTTGGTGGGATTCCAAACCAATTGTGCGTTTGCTACGCTGCATTAAAAAACAAAAGTTAAAAAAATATATTCTGGTGGATTTGAACCGAGGTATTTCAAACTTGGCCCACAAAATCACTGCATTAGCCACTGTAGGCTTGGCAAGATTTACAGGAGCGGTGATATATATATAATTGAGATTTAAATTGAAGTCCTGGTAAAGTCATATGCCAGTTGCACACGAGTCTCAGTCTTAGAGCGCACAAAGGTCTCAACAGAGGCGGGCCTCTGGTGGCTGAGCGGAGCGTGTGGGGAATTGGAAAGAATTGGAAAGTGAAAGTGTGTGGGACATGATGAGGCGGAAGACAAAGAGTTCAAACCCCACCTATTTTGTTTCCATAATATTGTTTAATTACAAAATAGTTAAGAAAAGTTAACATTGGTGGATTCGAACCTGTGTAAGCTTTTAACCATCTAACTTTTTAACTCCACACTCTCCACCCAGCCACCAGAGGCAATGATTGATCTAGTGCAGTCTTTG
This sequence comes from Entosphenus tridentatus, assembly GCA_014621495.2. Classification (NCBI taxonomy): domain Eukaryota; kingdom Metazoa; phylum Chordata; class Hyperoartia; order Petromyzontiformes; family Petromyzontidae; genus Entosphenus; species Entosphenus tridentatus. Next base: position 4,900,898 of record CM025673.2, read on the forward strand.
TTTATATGATTTTGGACCTCCTCGGATACTAAGCAGACGTGAGCTTATGCTGTTATGAACCCGGCAGGACACTGAGATCTCTCTCCAATACAGAATATGTTCTGTTCCCATCTACCCCAAATATTGTATTCATATACTGTGGTATATAAATACAAGCGAACTACCAGCCCATGCTCGGGACAGGGCGAATATTTATTCGAACTAAAATCCTTAATGAAGCTGCATTGGATGAGACATCTGAAGCCTGATTTGAATTCGCCTTCCAACTTTTGACCTCACAAATTTAACAGACAACGGACACATCACAGCAGATCACAGACATCACAAGCGGATCCCCGGTACGTCACTGATTATAAATTACAGCCACCGTCGCAGGAACATCACTGGCAAGCCAGACACATCACAGACGCGACATGAGAAATGTTGTTTGTTCAAACTTGAGTTTATTAAACATTGCGAAGTTGTACATCTGTGGGATTTGATGAACGTCAATGTGTTGAGCGGTGCAAGTGGTGGCACAGTGGTTCGCACTGCAGCTATGAACCCAGCGACCAGTTTGATTCCTGGCCACGTCTTCCGTAAGTTTCGAGATCGAAGCAGACCCTGGGTGGGTGCAGATACTCCCTTCACTGACCTGCATCGATCAGCGTGGTGAAGTATGGTTAAATGACCCTAATGACCGACGCGGTGTGGTATCGAGGCTGTACAAGGGTGGTCTTCCGCCGTCGAAAGTGGCTGTGGTCCGCTGCTCTCCGTGCAGTGATCTCGTCCAATCACGAGGCAACTCGTGACCAAGGCAACAATGGCTCCACCAAATTGTAATTCGTCCCCCCCCAATTTTCGTAATCGATTTCCCTCTGGCCCAGCCAAATTGGGTGAAAGGACGAACTCTTCTGTAACACACGCAGCCAGCTCAGACGGACGGGTATACTCTCCCCCCAGGCACACCTCAATCGTCTGGTTTCCACTGTTGCCTGTTGATCCTCTAGAATTGGTCTGAATATCCTCAGTGTACTCCAAAACCCAGCAAGCGAAACTACAGACCAAAAGACGACTCTAATACGGATTCATTCACCGTTCGAAAATGTGCATATGGATGTAACATTATTTGGGAAATTCCATTGCACACATTTCACAAAGGCGATTTGGATTGAATACCATAATCGTTTAGTGTATATTTTTGTCGTTATTTATTTACTTACGAAACAGCCACAGTGCAGCCGATAATTTAATCGTGTGCGTGCCGGGGAGTGTAGATTTCAATACAATTCCAAAGTGTTCTCTCTCAACACCGGTCCATGTGGACAAGCCCTTACCAGAACGCTCTAGACAATTTATATTTTTTAAAGAACAGACCACGACTATCCACGTAAATTCCAACTACATGGAATTATTATGGAATATAATATACAATATACCTTTGCAATGTTCCATAGAAATACTATACACACATTCCATGACTTAAAAAAAAATTCTATAAAACTCAAAGGAATGCTTGATTATGACTAAATCATCAGAAAAATATTCAACCAGCATCAGTTCTGACAAGCCTGGTTAGCGGATCAGTAACCACCGGGGCTTGCTACGTGTGGTAGGCGTGTGGCTGCGAGGTGTGACCAGGAGATGGCAGGGCTGAGTGTCACCCTCTAATATGCATTGACGGTTTGTCTCGGCTATTGGTTAAACATCCCAATGTTGGATCCTTATGAAGCAAGATAAAAATGTTTGTCTTCCCATGGGTTTTTCTCCGGGGGGAGTTATTGCAGTGTGTGCAAACTGTGTTTGTCGTTCTTCTGCTGGCTTCATTGATCACGCACACGCAGCCAGTCTGGCCAAGAACTTCCCTGACAATTCGTGCGGACGTTCCGATTTGCCCCACTGCGCTGAATCCACGGGCAGGATTCCAACTCCTGTAGCCAGAAGTCCGAGTGCCTGAGCATCGCCACGTTTGTGCCACCGCCTCCCCATTTCTGGACATGTGTGAAACAAAGCTCGATAGCTCATCGAATTCCTCCAGTATAAATAAATATTCTGACTCTGTATCAACATCCTCGACATTGCATCGAGTCGGCTGTTGCAGGTTGCCGCTCCCACGCGGCCCTGTTGCGATCGCAGCCGCCTCAGTCTCCGCGAGTGACAGTAAGCCCCCCCCCCCACCGCCTTCACTGCGACAATCCCGTCTCCCCGCCCGCCACCTGGCGAATCGTCTTGAAGCTGTTGCCGCCCGGAGTTGCCGCAGGAGCGAACGTTGCCGTCACATGCGGTCGACGGGGACGATGCCCAGCAGCCGCAGTCCACGGGCGAGGACGGAGCGCGCCGCCGCAAACAGATGCAGCCTGGCCTGCGTCCCCCACGGCGACACGACAACAATGGCCGAGACTAAAACTAAACTGATTTTTGTTTATTTTAACCAGGTGTAGGGCCCACCGAGCTCTTTTTCAGAAGCGACCTGGCCACAATGCGGTGGGGAAAATGTGGAGGGAAACATCGGAGGGCCCGGAGGAAATCCACGTGATCACGGGGAGAACATGCAAACTCCAAATATACAGGTGTCAGGGTCGGGATCGAACATACGACCTCCTGTATACCAGGCGAGGTAGTTAACATCTTGCCACCGTGGCGCCCCTCTTGAAACGGTTAATACGAGCCTACCGACAAAGAACAATAAGGGTAGAGGTGTAGCCCTGCAATTGCTTTGCTCATGCCACATTGCTGGCGTAACTGACTCATCCGAAGGGTAATTTTGGCTCCTCCTCCACGCTGGCCAGACGCCTTTGACGAAGTGGGAGCACCCGCGCTTTACCCGCAAACACGTCGGAGAGCCGTACAGCACAACCGCGAATACCGCTGCAGGAGTGAGTCATGACCATTATAGGTCGTCTTGGGACAAGTCCAGGCGATGAAAATGTGCGGGCGAGATCCAGGCTGGTACAGAGCGTGTGGCGTAGGCAGGGCCGGATTAAGGCATGGGGGCTTTAGGGGCTGCAGCTCAGAGGCCTCTGCCAGCTGGAGGGCCTCCAGAGATTAAGTGAAAAGTTATTTCATTTGTGAATGCTGAATTTTATTTGTTGTTAGCCTTGTAAAAATAAATTTATTTTTTCTTTAACTCTGTTTACTTTTGAAAATATTACTGGGGGCCTCACAGTCGCTTTAACGGACTCAGGTTGGCTCACCTGGGCGAGGTCGGAGGGCATCCCCTTGACAGGAAGGTTCCGGTGAGCCACCGCTGCCAACCGACTGCCATGGGAAAACACAACTCGGTCAACGGCGCGCTTATACCACCCGCCAGGATGGTCCACTTTAACAAAGCGTATTGCGTTCTTTAAAGGTGCGGCGACGTATGGTGCAAAATAGTTTCAACATACATGCGTACGACGACTGTGCAATGTGGACTATGCTGTAGATATGCCCTTAATATTCGTGCAGCCACCAGAGCTCATTTCAGTCGGGATTGCCCCCTGAACGAATTGCCCATCTGGTGGGAACCTCGACACAATTTGTCATTCTTAATAAACAACAGCCCCTCTTTTCTCAGTCTACCTGGCTGGGGGCCTCCCCACACCATTCGGCTTGTGGGGGTTATTTGAGCATACTTCGCTAGGCTTTGTAAAGGCAGGGTCAAAGACCCGGGGGAATAGAAGCATATTAGTCTTCATGTAATACGAATATAAATAAGCATACAATTGACATCCGACAAAGTCGATTGTTACACAAACAATTTGATGCATGCGAGTACAAGAATCAGATGACATCGAACGATACGATTCAGCTGCTACTGCCAATGACGTAGGGCTCGTTTTTATTCAACGCTCCGCATTATCGGCCCACCCGGGTGTAAAGAGAGCAGAGCCGGCAACCGGGCACCTGTGGACTTGCATCACCTGAGTGTGAAGAGGAACTGCACCAGCGGTCGGGGCTGCAGGTCGCACGCCGCCTCCTCCACCGCCTCGTCGTAGCTGCGGCCGCCACGCGCACGGACGCGCGCGGTCGTTAGCAACATCCCGTGTCATTGTTGCCGAAAGTATTCGTCAAAAATAAGTTTCTTATTTTGATCACCGATGACCGAGCGGTCTCCCGCACGTCCTATTAGCATGGTTGGCTACGTACGGTACGAAAGAAGTTCTACATACAGACACGAATTGAAGGACTCCATGAAATCCACAAAGGCTTGACTAAAGTTCCACAGGTTGTCATCGAGTAGAGCAAGGGCTATGAGTGATGCTGCTGATGCCAATGACAGCCTCTGCTGATATTTTTTCAAGGCATGCCTTGACATTCCTTTTTTTCTGTTGCTTTTGGTTCTCTCTCCACATTTGTTACTTCTCCCACACGTATCTCTCTTATCCGTTGAGCTCGGACTACCTCTTTCGTGGCCATAATACTGCCGCTTAATTGTTCAGGGTTTCGTGATTTTTTGAAAGGCACTTTTGTAAAACGAATTCATGAACTAAGCTAAAACAATGCTAACAATGGTGAGGTTACCACAAAGCCTCGGTTGAAGATATTTCCAATGGGAACTCTCAGCTGGCACCGCGTGGGGACCTGTGTTTCTGTGCGTGTGTCTCCACGCATGTGTCTGTGCATGTATACGTGTCGGCCAGTCATCTCAGTCAGTCGACCCATGGCACTGGGTCTGCCCCGTGACCTCCTGCCAGCGGGCGTTTGACACTTCACGTGGCCTTAACGTGCACATAGCCTGGCACAAGCGCCGTGGTGATGTCACCGCCACTTAGTGGCGAATGGCAGTTGTTGTACATGTCCATGTGCGTGTCCGTGCATGCGTGTGTCCATGCGTGTATCTGTATGTGCGCGTCCATGCGTGTGTGGTGTGTGTCTGTGCGTGCGTGCGCGTCTGTGCATGTGTGTGTGTGCGTGTCTGTGCGTGCGTGTCTGTGCGTGCGCGTCTGTGCGTGTGTGTGTGTGCGTGTCTGTGCGTATCCATGTGTGTGCGTCCATGCGTGCCAGTGTGCGCGTCTGTGCATGTGCGTGCTTGCGTCTCTCTGCGTGCAAGCATGCCTGTGCGTGCCTGTGCGTGCGTGTCTGTGCGTGTCCATGTCTGTGCATGCGCAAGCTACCGCATCAGGTGCTGCACCAGTGCTGGCGCGGGGCTCTCTTGCAGGTGGCTTGGACTGAACTCCTTTTCCAGCGCCACCCCACAGCTCCTCTCCAGACTACAGTCAACGAACAACAGTGACACCCGTGCAAATGACCATGTGTTCGTTTGTATCAGCCCTTTAACTTGGTAGGAATTGGACGAGGTTTTCTCTATAAACAATTCCCCCCCCCCCCATCCGTAGGAATGTGGAGTTTCCACCACTGGTTCAAGGCTGTAAACATGAGATGAGCACCGCCCCCATGCTCATTTCAGCCAAAAAACACTTTGGCTGGCCTGCCAATCGACTCTGGGGGTACCCACACTTTACCCCACCACGCAGGGCCTGCCGATCGAATAACTGATGTACCTATTTATAACGCCGGGTGAAGAGAGGCTGGGGCATTTAAGAACCTTGCCAATTCTTTCAACTGACACACCGCGAGATCGTATCGAACCGGTGACCTCCACGCATGTCGCATATTAATCGAGGATTACACACGATCTGTGCAAGCAGCGTAACGCAAGGGGCATGTCGCACATCCGCGGAAGCATGTGCTACGATAGTCACCCACCTGCAGAGCCGCGCGTGTGTGTACTGCAGGAAGACACCCGTGTCGCCTCGGCTCTGCAGTACTCGATCCCAGTCGAACCTGTAGCCTTTTTTAAGGTCACCCTGGAAGTCCTGACCAACGCAACGAGGCGAGCGGGGATTCAGGTTGGAGCACGAGCGGCGGATGTGTGTGTGTCTGTGCAGTGGCCAATGCCACGCAGCAGATGGAATTGTGCAGGAGGGCACCTGAATAATGATGGCGGCAATGCCGAGCTTCTCTGCCGTGCCCTCTGGGTCATCCAGCTCCTTGGTGGCTGTGAAGAATCAAATCACAAACGTGGCCACTGCTTCGGCGAAGCTCGGTTCGAAAGGTCGCGTCGCGTGGGCATGAGTGTTGTCAACGGCAGGGCAGCACTTGAGATTTAAAAAAACGTCAGGCTGTCATGAGGGGTTTACTCTTTATTGCAGTTGCCCGAGTACAGGCCTGAAGGCATGACGCAATACCCCTTTCCCATGGGCATCGGAGCCGAGCCAGTGTGGGGCCCTAACAGTGCAGGCGTTTTTTTTGTCCACTGGCTATTTTGCCATAAAATTTAAAATTGGCCAGGAACTCAAGTATCATGTGATTGTTACAATGCTACCGTATTGCGTGTTTCCCCGCAACACGGGGAAAATTGCCTGGTTCCCCGGAACACAGCGGGGGGTTGGGGGGGGGTTCAACAAGACGTGTGCGGTCTGCCTGCGCGGCACTCACTGGACGTGGAGTCCATGTTCTGCCTCATCCTGGCCTGGGCCTCGTCCAGCACGTCCTCAAGGAAGACGACGTCGCCCCTGCGCGTCTTCATGCCCTGCACCAGGCCAAAGCCCACGTGAACGCACCTGGCGGGGGCAGCCGCATTGTGATCAACATTGTACTCTTGCGTACGTTGCCAACACGTTCAGGAACTCAATGCCAACGTCGAGGTCTGCTCGCCACGAGAGGGCTTCGGGAGAGAGTTTGTGTGTGGAGTTTTGCCATCCCTCTATTGAAGGAGCGCAGGCTACAAGTGGCTTACTTATATGGTCCATAGTCTGGGTTGCATGGCTTGTCTTTAAATGTCTATTCATGAAGATGTGCGCAGCGGCTGGCTGACAGCCAATGACAATCCACTGCTGGATGAAGGCATTTCTCCATGCCACCTCCTCAAATTGTAAAATGGTCGTTGGTCCTGCTTTGGTGGCCGGGTGGCTCAGAGTACAGAGCATTGAGGTGGCATCGCCGAGTTCCTAGGTTTGAATAAAGGCTGCCACCAGTGATTAAACTGGGTTCTCAAGTACAGCACGTTGATGATCTCAGCCAGCTCACCAATGACTGCACAAAATTAACCAATCACATTCAATTTTACTATCTGTGCTTAATTTGGCCAAATTCCAGCTCTGAGGATTTAAACAAACATTAGTTTCACCGTCATGCTACGATCGTCGCTCTCTGCAGCAGTGAAGGTAAAAAAGTGGTGCCCCCTGCCATGTAGACCAGAGGTCGCTTGCAGGCACCCCAAATTTGAAAAAAAATTTGCAATGTCCCCAAACTGTGCTGTTAAAAGTTCCCTACCGATCCGTCCAGCCATTTCCCATGAGCCTCAGGGTCTCGAACACTTGGCGGAAGTGTCCCTCCTGCCCTTTGTCCGTCTGCACGAGACACGAGCGGGCAGACACAGCGTGGGAATTATCTCCGTCCCCCGAGACACCCACGTTTATAGCCGAGCGTACAAACACCTGCACAAGCGTGGGCAAGGGAGCACGAGGGGGAGGCGAGTCCACTCACCACGTAGATCATTTTGTCGAAGCAATAGCGATCCATGCGGTCAATGGCAGCTGCTATGTCCCTGTGTTGGTTAGAATGAGCGCACAACACAAGGGAGACACGTATGCCTCTCAACGCTAAACGCGTATGCCTCTCAACGCTTGCGCACTGCTCAAGCGTTCTGCACCACAGGGGTGTGTGCAACCTTTCCCTTACCGACTGCCTGTACCGTGTTTGCCTTGTATTATTTTTTTTGTTACTGGTTGATAGTGTTCACTGCAAAATACAACTGTTCGTAAGGTCTGTGGGTGTTGCCAGCCGTACAAAAACAATTGTTTCTCACAAGTATAATTGAATTAATATATCAAATGCCTAAGAATCAATATTGATCAATAAATGAATGCATTAATGGTGTTGCTCCAGACTGTGTCTCTATATTACAAGCTGGTGACACTACATGCTCTCTTATATATCGTTTTAAGAAATACGGCGTCCGTCTCTGTAGGGTAGGGAACACCACTTTGCACGACATCCCCACTGCCCCACCACCCCATTGCCCCACCGCCGTGCTCCACACACCTGGTCAGGTAGAGGGAGGTGCCGTCGCTTCGCGTGAGCGTGGCGAGTGAGGTCATGTCACGTCCCGGCGAGAGATCCACCACCCCCGTGCCCTGCCTGGCGACACACACGGACATTCACGCATTCCTCCTTGGCGCAACTCGACAACATCGATGCCGAGTCATTTTAACTTTTAATCCCCTGCGCAACGGAGCCAGTGGGGCTAGGCCAAGCCGCCCAACACAGCTCAGGAAGCACCAGGGCTGTACATGCGATCAACGAGTACAGACGCACTTAGACGCCGCGATGATGCCGTCTCCTCGCAGTCGACCGACATCACACGCAATGAGCGAGTCAATGCGGTGACGCTGTGTACTGCACTGACGTCACATTAGCCCTGCCTATGGCCCTGCTTGAGCACGGTCTTGTCAGCCTAACATAACATATCATGGCTCTGTCACGGCAAACAGCCAGTGGAAAAACATCCGTACCGTGAGGGCCCTGTGTTTGCTCGGCTCGGATGTGTGAGTGGAAAAGGGGTATAAAAACCTGGTCGCCTGGATGCCACTTAAGGAGCGAGGGCCACTGTGTGTGTCTGTGTGTACTGTCATAAAAAAACAAAGATCTTTGCTTTTTCTGTGCTGTTGGCTCACCTATGAAAGCCGGCACAGCACAAGAAGGGGTGGGAGGCCAGCACCACGCCCGGCTGCCTTTGTCTCCCCAGTGGCGATCTTTACATACCGCTCCAAGCACTCATTTGAGGCCAAGTCGACCTAGGGGAGGCCCAGGACCGGTTCAGACAACCGTCACTGGTGTTGACCATGAGCGGGAATCAAACCCGGGTCGCCGGGTTCGTAGCGCAGCACGCTAACCACTATGCCACTGCCCCGCCATAACCATAACCCTTCATAGGTGCTCGCTAACAGCACTTGCTCCTACAGCATATTTTAAGGCTATACGGGGGATATTTTTTATTTCTCTTTGCTGCCGTCTTACTCGGTTGTTATGAAGAGACCCAGTTCCTTCAGCCTTGACACCACGTCCTGGGCCTTGTCCCTGTAGAGGGACTCGCCTGAGTACTCGTCAAACCGCACTGCCAGCCGCTTGGGGAGGAGCATTGAGAGCAAGACGACAAAAACACACGGGGACGTTCACACGAGAGCTTGTCTGGAAAGTGACAAGCTTGACAAATAAAAACTTTCTTCAAGATAAAAAAAGCCATTGCAACATCATAAAAGTAATAATGGAAATAAAATAAAATAATAAATCACGACGTTTCGGAGGCAACACAAGTCTCTAAGAGTACGAATCCTTGCAGTCACGAAAGCATAAAATCTAGAATTAACATCATAAAAACTGAGTGATATTTTGACATTTTCATGGCCTGTTTTTGTCAAACTTTCCTATTTTATCAAACTAGGCCTCTGGAAGAAGTGGGGTTGGTGAAACATGGCCCATCTTATCCTGTGCAACTCACAAACCAGTTGGTCCAATTTTTTTTGTTCCGTCACTGCAAGCATCATAGCCACATGCAGCAAAGGGATTCTTTCTAGATTTGAAGCTTTCGTGACTGCAAGGGTTCATACTCTTTTTTTTCGGTAAAGTCACGTAGGTAAAAAATAAAATTTTAAGTTAATAAAAGTAATAATGGAAATAAAATAAAATAATAAATCACGACGTTTCGGAGGCAACACAAGTCTCCGTCATCAGGTGGGACCGTCACAGCAAAAATTACTGCATCAAGTGAGGAAAATTCCAAAAGACCAGCCCTTAAATACAGGAATTTGAGCGTTATCCCCCTAATATTTACAATTTTGCAAAGAACAAAGTGGTCACATCGCCCCAGTGCAGGCCCCTTCTAAAAAACAGCCTTGACACTCAGCAAGGCCATTTCTACGTAGAGAACACGACTGCCTACCCCATCTGGCTCACTCTGATATGATCCTCTTGCGTGCTGCGCGTCCGTACCTGGTACGTCATGCTGTAATTCTCCACGCTGAGCGCACGGAATTTCCGCCACAGAGACAGCGCCTCGTCTCCGCCGTCCTCCAGGCTCCGCAAGAAGCTTCGCGCTTCCTGTGCCAGCGCCGGGTCGTCCTTGGCTGCGCGGTTCGCTTGCACGTACACCTGGCAGGGCGAGGCGTTTAAGGCAACAGTCATCAATTCAGCGTCCTTTCATGTGTAGTGGTGATGACTACTTGCTGTTCGCAAGCTGTGAGAGAGCGAATCGTAAACAAGGTTTTCCCGCTCAATCAAACGGTCAGGGTCAAATGGGGTGAGGTAGGATCCAAACGCCAGATTGGGAAGGACCAATCGGAGGGTTCCACAAGGTGGCCGGGGATTGGACAACCCGGCCACGAACAGGAATAAAAGCCAGAGCGCTGAGAGCTCTTGGCCAGTTCTGCTACACGAAGACCCAAGTCGGCTGAAGACATCTAGGACCCTGGACCAAGCCCTCCAGCCTTTGTCAGGGCTAGGGCTCAGTGTCACCAGTGGTCGGGGGGAGATCCCCTAGGTCCAGCCAGAGGACGCTGGGATAGCAGGGAAATTAGATAGCCTGCAAGGTCCGGAGGCTATGTCTCCTCAGGGTAACGGGTGAGGGGACAATATACCCCTTTGTGTGATAGGGACTGTGTATTAAGACAATAAACAGTGTGCCATAAATACGTTTAGAAGTTCGTCCTTTACAACACTACACATGCAATGTAAAACACGAGACACAAAACTAAATTATTTATTGTTTTGCCAGTTAAGACCGACTCTTTTTCAGAAGGGACATGGCCATAAATGATCGCTCAACAAAGCGGCTTATCGCGTGGAAATTTACAGCGACTGCATACTCCAAACGCGTGTTTCTTAACGTGGAGGGAAAAACTGGAGAACCGAGAGAAAAATCCGCGCGACCACGGGGAGAGACACGCAAACTCCAAATATACAAGTGTCAGGGTCGGAATCGAACTCACGACCTGTATACCAGGCGAGAGATAGTTAACATCTCGAGATGCCCTGGAGTGTTGCACATAGATTGTGGCGTCCTAGACCAGAGGTGGGGAACCCTTTGCTTAAAGTGCTTAACTAGGCTTTGGCGAGCCATGCGTTTAAACACACATGAGTGCTATTCAATGAAAGACGCTTAACCGCACCAAGGCGATGCCTGTAGCTGCTTTCTTCGCACCAGCACATTGGTGTCAGGCTGCAGTTCTGAAGTAGACAAGCGGCTCAGATTCGTTTGTGGGCCATTTCGTGGGCTTTATGAATATGCAGCTTTCGCTATTGAAAGTTTCAAGAAACTTCGCACCTCAGATTAGCACGGTTAGCTACGTAAGGTGCGAAAGAAGTTCAACATATGTACGTAAAAGTATGGCCCGCAGGAGGTAGGTTCCCCAGTCCTCTACTAGATTATCCAAGATCTATTCATGAGCCAATAAGGATTCATTAGTGACGATTATAAGCTCAGGACTGCAATAGTGTCAGCTGCCATGAGAAAATGATGGTGATTTTATCACCGACCTCAAATGAGATACGTTAACCTTCATCAAACTCAGCTGCTCAACGTGCCTGCATTGTTTTATTGCATTGCCCTGTCTGCTGGTCACCTTGACTATAAAGCAGAGCTCGAGTTATTATGATGATGATAAGGTGAAGGTGTCTGGTGAAGCCTTTCACCTCAAACAGGTGCTGAATAGGGTTTCTCTCGAGGTGTTCCGTGGAGCCGAAACGCTGAAACCCAGCTCCCAGCATGCCTGGCCAATTGTTGAAATACAGAAAACAAATTAGGCCGAGATGTTTTTTTTACTTGCGTGCATTTAAAAAAAACAATACTCCCCTCATACTCTTAGGTTTCTTCGGTGTATTTGGATTGTCAACCAACACCGGGTAAAACAACATGTGCACCTATTGTTCTCTT
>CM025673.2:4928809-4954334 GCA_014621495.2 Entosphenus tridentatus
TGTGTTGCCTCCGAAACGTCGTGATCTTTATTTTATTTTTATTTTACTTTTTTTAATAACATTTTTTTATCTACGTGACTTTACCGAAAAAACCTAAGAATATGAATTCTTGCAGTCACGAAAGCTTCAAATCTAAAACAGAGTATCCATGTTTCACCGCATTGTAGAAAGCCTCCTGCAAGGTGTCTCAACAGATCTGACGAACAGACGAGTCCATAGGATGGCCGATTGGATAGTGCCACGATGGAGATGGTTGAGATCTACTCTTTACCTGGATGGATAGAAGTAGGGCATGGTGTGTGGGGAGTATCTTGTAGCCAAAAAGGTGGATACATCTTGAGTGGATTATTTTATCGATGGCAGGAAAACCAGTCCTCGATGAGACTTCGGTGTTGCGAACAGAGTCTTGCCATCTGCGGCCAAAAATGTGTTGTTGACAACGCATATGGAAGGACTGCAACCTGTTTGGGTCTGAGTCCAAGTCTTGGCACCACACAGTAGGACAGGTATCATGAAAGTGTTGTATATTCAGATCTTGGTAAATGTGCTGGCATGATGTTGAGGCCAGATGTTGTACAAAAACTGCAAAATACACACTTTAGCATCATTTAACAACAACTCGAGTATATTGTTTTCTAAGGGCTCACCTTTATTATCATGATGACAAAAGTGTCAAATTGGCAAAACTGTGTTGTCAGGTCAAAAATATTCCCCTCTAGCACCATAATTTCTCTCTGAACTACAGGCCCAATTGGATGACATACTATGCCCAAGAAAAAAAAATCCACACCATGATCATACAAACAATGGCCCACATTTAAAAGTGTTTTGAAATGTGCATGCAAACTCGGGGAACTGTTTATTTATATTTTAACAGTTGTTGTTGAATTGTATTTACCTTTTAAGTATTATGGTTGTAAGATTTCAGGCACTTTAACATCATGGAACTGCCCCTTTGCGTTCCATATAATGCTCTAAATGACTTTAAATTTCAATGGACACAGCCTGCAACGTGAACAGTCTCACAACCAACAATGCCGTGCTGCGCCATCAATTGCTACTAATGGCTGGTCCGTGTGAAACTAAAATGGGCACCATGGTGGCGAGATGTTAACTCCCTTGGCTGGTATACAGGAGGTCGTGGGTTCAATCCCGATCATGACGCCTGTATATTTGGAGTTGGCATGTTCTCCGCGTAGTCATGTCGATTTTTCTCCGGGTCCTCCGGTGTTTCCCTCCACATTTTAGAAACATGCATTTCGAGTATTTGACTACTATAAATGTACACATTTGTGACCAAGGTTACTTCTGAAAAAGAGCTATGTAGCTCAGTGGGCCTTACCTGGCAAAATAAAAATCTAGATTTAAAGCTTTCGTGACTGCAGGGATTCATCTTCTTGGTTCTTTCGGTAAAGTCACGTAGAGGGTAAATAATAAAATAATAAAATAAAACAACAAAATAATTCTCACGACGTTTCGGCCACAACGCAAGCAGCCGTCCTCAGGTGAAGAACAGGTCTGTCGGAAAGACAGCGTCATTCAGACGTCCTCAGGTGAAGAACAGGTCTGTCGGAAAGACAGCGTCATTCAGGTGAAGAACAGGTCTGTCGGAAAGACAGCGTCATTCAGACGCTGTCTTTCCGAAAGACCTGTTCTTCACCTGAGGACGGCTGCTTGCGTTGTGGCTGAAACGTCGTGAGAATTATTTTATGATGTTTTATTTTATTTTATTATTTCCCTTCTATGTGACTTTACCGAAAGAACCAACAAGAAAAATAAAAATCGTTCAAAATAGTTTACAGTCGACAATGCTAAAGGATTCTGGTGGTCACTTCATAGGTACATGGAGGGCAGGAAGGCAAAGGACCAGGACCGACTCCGGACCGATAACGAATACCTTAAGGTAAGTGGACACCAGCCTTGGCTGCATGCTTTCCTGCTTCCTGCCATTATACTGCATGCCACTTAGCATACAGTAAACACTCAATTATCTGGGCTGCAGATTAACTGTGCTTGTAAAAGAAAGAGCTTAATGCACGTGCTGGATTAATTGTTAGCTGTTCTCCACTCAAGGATCAGTGAACCATGTCACAGCAAACACATCTGCAAGTTAAACCGATTACTTTAAGAAGCAATAAAAACAGACGGTGACTTTGGTGTCTTCACCCCCATTCTACCTCGATAAACAATACACAAGCCCACTTTACGTGTGTTTTGAATTATCTGTGTTTTAGTATTTTTTCATGCAACTCCACTCTCCATTACCATGCAGAATGGAGATTTTATTCTGTAGCTCGGTGGGATTGAATGTTCATTGTCTTACATGATTATTTTTGTTGTTGTTGTGAAATGGACGATCCCGTTTAGCCAGTTTCCAGGATATTTTTCAATAGATCTGTAATGCTTGAGCACAGCAGCAACACAAACTAAAAATAACGACTTCAAAATTTCAGAGAACGAGTACAGGCCCCTTAAGGAATATTGCACAACTCAGAAACGAGGTATTTATTGGTGGTAAATGAAAAGCACGAGGATAAAAAAGAGTGCAGATATAATGAGAGCAAGAGGTGCCAGCAAAGTTTCAGTACATGTGCAAATAAGCTCTGTATTTCAGTCTTAGCAGTGACGTAAACACACGCAAATCGAAAAAGACCGTGCACACGTGTGGGAGCAAGATGCTCCAGATAAACGTTTTGTGCAAATAAGCTCTGTTTTGGCCTAATAGGGAGACCCAGAGGGGAGTGAAGGGAGGTAACCAAGTTGTAGGTGAGCTGCAAGAGTATTCCACCTGATTATGTGCTCGCTAACAGCACTCGCACCAAGTCTACGAGGCTGTGGCAAGGTCTTTGTCGTTGATGCTTGTATATCATTCACACGGGTACCACCAGGACCGTGTGTGTATCCTGCTGTCTGAGCTTCACCGATACCATCGGCGGTTCTTCCTGATGCTGCGGGGCCTGCACACCTTCACGCACCAGCTGCCCGGATACCCACTCGGCAAGCAGGTGCCGGACGTCACAGGGTCCACTCACCAGTCCCTCCTACTAACAGGCAGAGTGCTCTGAGAAAACATTGCCAAATTTCCAGATGGTTATATCACCTGGACAGCCTGAACCTTCCCAGAAAACTTACCACATTTATTAACACTTCTTTATAACAGATAAAATATGTGATAGGCTGATGTTTCGGGCAGTATTAATTACGTGCGTATTACATTTAGGTATTTTTGCTCGAGCACCATTGCAAACGTTGTAATATGACGTCGTCATCTCGTTATGCGGCTCAGAAGGTGACAATCAGATGACACACCTGTTGGAAAGAGTGACAAAATCCATGCGTAAGCATTATATATTTTTGTTCCTTTGAGAAGTGAGATTGAGTGCCGTGCCACGTGAATTGAGTTTTGGCGACGTGCACACTTCTCGCGGTCTGCAGGTGCGGGAGCTGTACTGCAGCGTCCTTGAGTCGCCCGTGTGGGAAAGTGAAGGCTACTCATCCGCCATGCATCTCCTCCGGTGGGTGTCCTCACTTCCTGACCAGACATCCCCCATCGCCACCACCATCGTTATTATTGTGATCGTCACAGCATTATGCTTACAATGAAGATAATTCCACTCACCAGGTGCGGAGGGTGAGACCTCTGCTGCCAAATGGCGATGAGCATAGTCCCCATGTAGGGGAAGCCTTCTCCCCTCCAACCACCCGATTGCTCGTGGTGAGGTGTTTTTGTTTTTATGAGGCTGATGATAAGGCCCCCTCCTCGTTGTGGCAACGTCTAGGTTCAACAGGGCCTCCAACTTCTACTCAGAATGAGCATTGATTACCAGAAATGTCTGATGTGGTTGACCTCGAGTGTTTCCATAACTGCCTGGGAGCTGCCGTTGAATCATTGAATCGGGGGGATGGGGCACAGTGGCACAGGGAGACAATTGCTGTTCATGAGGTGGTTATAGTCACCGGCGGTAGTGGGGAGTGGTAGTGTCCTGGTTAGGGCGCTGAGCTACGAACCCGGTGACCTGGGTTTGATTAGCGCTCGTGGCCAATAGCAGTGATGATTATCTGAATCATTCCTGGGCCTTCCCTAGGATGACTTCGCCTCAAATGAGTACCTGGTTCGATGTCTAAACATCGCCATTCAGGAGTCAAAGGTGCCCAGGTATTGTGTTGGCCACCTACCCCCTCGTGTGCCCTGCCGAACTTCATAGATGTTCACCAACGGCATTTGCCCCAAAAGTCTATTTCGGTTATATGAGGGATCGTTGTTTTTGTTTTACAGTCCCCTGCCGGCTCTAAAACAGAATTGCAACTAGCATTACTGCAGTGACACGCTCGCCTTGCCGTGTGCCAGGATGCTCGCCCGGGATGAGCTCTGCTGTCTGTTGGAGAGCTGTGTGGAGCAGCTGTCGGCCGCCCCGACTGATCCTGAGCTACAGGGTGCGGTCACGTCACTCCAGGGTGTCCTACAAGGCCTGCATGCACTTGGCGAGCCCGGCGGGGCACCCAACGTCGAAGAGATGGCGTTGCCAGCACAAAAAGTGCCAGTGCTTGGAAAGACCGACCTGCACCAGCTGCAGAAGGTGAGGGGCAAGCGCACAAATGTCACTGTGTGCGAAACTTGATGCACAGTGCTCACCATACACAAGACACTGCAAACCACGTGCTACATACTGCACACAATGCAACACATGCTGTACAAAGCTATACTCTGTTCAACTACCACACTCCAGGCCAAAACAATTCTTATTCTGTTGCTTCCCATATACTGCTTGATTTTGGAATTCCTTCCCATCATCTCATCTCCCAAGTCCTTATAACATTGCTCAGTTCAAGAAACATTAACTCTTATCCACTATAAGAGTCACTTGGTGTTTTGGGCCTTTGAGCCTGTGCCTAGCAGGCTGCATAATACTTATCATTGAATACCATATCTGCTGCATAGCACACACGGCTGACGTATCGAGGCACAGGGATGGGCATCGCATTGGGGCCGTTCCGTTTACAATGTTCCTGCCGCAGACACTGATGGAGATGCAGGCGGCGAAGAAGCAGCAGAAGAAGTCGAGTCCCTACGAGGTGCTCCGTACCAAAGCTGTGGATCTGCTCAACGATCTGGTCAGGTGGGTAGAGGCCGCAACAGCTTGAAAAGAGTCATCCGATATGGCACACCAAGCATCCCATGGTGTGCCATATCATTGCATGGGGGTTAATTCGGCTTGATTTACAGTGGGGCATTTCATCTCTATATCTGTGTTCAACTCGCACTTTCAGGTTGGTACACTTTTTCTGCGCCCGACACTTGCTTTACTGACGTGGCCACCTTTAGGTTGGCACCAGACTTGGTGCAATTAGAAAATGCCAACCCTAGAACTACCTGGTGCGTGTGATCGTTATTTAGTTGATCACATTCGAGATTGCAGCATCCATTCTGCTGCTGCTAGCACATTGATTCCCTTATTTAATGCTGTCATCCCATGTTGATGTCCGTGTTCTACACCCCCATACACCTCACACGTTCCTGTTTACCTTGCAGCACTTTAATGTTTAATGTTTTACCAACTTCATCTCTCCTCACATCTCTCATTTTACTTTAGCTCTGTACCCCCACCCCCCCACTTGCCTCTTCCAAATGTCTGCCCCCCTGCCCTTCTCACTCTACCAATCCAACCCTCATCACCCACTTTATTGTAGGTGTTTAAATAATATATTTTTTAACTCGCAATCTCTTCAGGTACTTTAACCCATTTTTAAAATATTGTTTATAATTACGTTTTATTGTGTGTAAAGTGCTCTGTGATCTCCTGGCATGAAGGACGCTCTATCAAAACACGTTCTAATTATTTACAAAAGCAACCGGATCCGAAAGCACTATATAGAATCGGTGCATGCATTTAGCAGCAAAGTGGCCACTTTTGATACATTACAAACTGCAGAGCTTTTCGCGTTTGTCAGGCTTGTTGGGAATTCCATCCAGCTTTACCAACCGATTGTCAAAGCAAACTGCACGTTGCTTCTGAAACATATTTGCCTTTACACAGGAAATACCTGCAGCCACCTGAAGGGCAGACGCTGCACGAAGTGAGCTACTTTAGCGACTCCTCCACACTGAAGCAGCACCTCAACGCGTCGCCACGTGCAGCCATCCAGATGGCGCTCACCAACCCTTACTACTACCTGCAGGTGAGCAAAAAGCAGCGGCTCTAGCAGAGCTTCATACGTAGTACAGCAGCTGATCGGCGAAGCGTGGTGGAAGATTCCTGTTATCCGTTGCCATGGAGGGAAAGATTTGGCGGATCTTGTAGATTTGTAAAAACTCAGATCTTCGTGCGCTGCGAGTTGGCTCAAGCATGGCAGTATAGAGAGGTCGGTTCATGAATCTGTGAATGCAGAAAATTGTGTTATCGTATGTCTAGGCCTATTTAAGGACTGCTTTTTGACGTTATTCATATACATTGCGGCTCTTTAAATATCAAATTTTTCACTGAATTCGAAAATAACATGCCTCTTGTTATTTTGGTTGCCGACTCCTGGTCTAGATTACTCCAGTTTATTTCAACGTACAAAAAAACTCAGTAAAATTGAATTTGTCAAACAACCTTTTGAAAGAAATACAATTAAAAACTCAAGCTTTCCTGGATAAGTAAAGAACCTTTTTAGTTTCGCCAATGGGCTGCATGTTGGTCGAGAGACGGAATGGGATTTGAGCATGTCTGAATCCTGATATAGCATAAACGCTGGTGGGTAGCGACTGTCATTGAACCGGGAGCGTTTGAACAAAATTATATGCTGGTCATGGGTTCTGGCTCCTGTGGGACTCATTGGGCCCTGGTTGCTTCAGCCCCCTAAACTTGGCCTTTTTGGCCCCATGTTGCACTGCACTATTTCCGTCTCCCATGTGCACGTGCCCTTATCGCCTTCCTATTTGATCTTCTTCCCCATTGTAGTATCTCACTTTCATATATCATCTTGAGATGCGGTTACATAAATTATGATGATGTTGTGCGCCATCAGAACAAGGCCTTGCGCAGCGCGGAGGGCAGCATCACCAACATGGCTCCAGATATATGCATCGCCTATAAGCTGCACCTGGAGTGCGGTTGTATGATTAACCTTTACGACTGGCTGCAGGTAAGCACACACAAAACAAGTTGCCACCGTATGAGATTGAGGTGTGTGTAAAATTAGCAAACTGATTACGTTAATGGAGGAATAGCACTCCACCAGAGACTTAATCCTGGAGAGACGTTTTGGAGTTAAGCCATATGAAGCTGGTTAACTACTACCACTTAAGTCTGTGGTTGAGGGTTTTGAAATGCACTCCATAGGGATAAATAACCTTTTTTCCAATATTGTCTGTTCCATTAGCAACTATAACAACTTTTGAACATTGGTAATAAATGTCAGTATTGTACGTTAAACGTAGTGACTATAATTATAAAAAAAATAGCTGATGGCACAGCGAAAGCGAATCGGGGATTAAAGGGTGGAGTTTATAGCCTCTAAATGAAGCATCATTGAATGGGATTCCTCAACAAATGAGTTGCTGATAGTCCCAAGAGCTCTGAATCATATATAAATAATGTCTCTGGAATCAAATTTTTTATGGCATTGTCCAATCCAACATCCTTGTTTTTTTAAAGTCCACAATTATTTTTTATCCAGTTTTAAATGTATATTTTTTGTGAAGCTTAAAGTAAGTTTTGTCTATATCACCACTGCTATGTGCCTGTGATCCCAGGCTTTCCAGACAGTGCTGCAAGCTGGGAACGACTCTGAAGAGACCGAAACACCTCACGTCATTGACCAACAAATTCAGTATCCTTTTTACTGCCAAGCACCTGTGGGTTTTGTAGTCCATCATTGCTTCAGCCAAATATGCTCACATGCTTTACACACTGCCTGTTGATTGGCTGCTACAGAAAATGGGCGTGTCCATAGGACGTACTTTACCAAATCTTGCCAGAGCACACACTTGTGCAGGCCTCACTTTTTCCAGTTTGTCTTAAGATTAGCCGAGCAACTGCATGAAGAGCTCTTGAATCCTGAAACTGTTTACAGGCGAAATGAAGAGTGCTATATGTATGTACAATTTGGCAAATCATTTTTTTTACACTGGAGACAGATTAAGGATTCATTAGGTTAATATAAAAGCCGAATGGCTACTACAGTGCCAAGCTTTTTCATAAATCAATAACAATTTCTACCATTCCCGCATGCATAATTCCATGCAATTAAATATATTTTCAATGGTGAATCAACACTCCCTTACATGCCTAATACTGGTAGGAACCTGGTTACACCAGCCCACAGGGGATTACTGTGTCCGTCCGTCGTGCATCCAAAAATGGGAGGGGTGGGGAGGGGCTGGGTGGGGAGGGGCTGGGTGGGGAGGGGCTGGGTGGGGAGGGTGGGAGGGGTGGGGCTGGGTGGGGAGGGGCTGGTCACCTCGTGGTGCCCTTATAAAACTCAACGTTTAACCTACTCACGCCGGCTTGTGCCCGCCCTTAGTCGGCCATATTTGCGGAATACACCACACCGCCGTTGACCCTGGCCATTGACCGAGCAACCCAACGTTCCTACCAGCTCCCTCCGCAGGAATGTGTTATTTAATCACGATTAAGGAACTACAGGGGTGGAACAGTGACAATGCACTATGAACCCAGCCACATGAGCTAGATTCCCAGCCATGCTTAACAGTGGTGAGTGATATCTGAAACTATTCCGGGCACCTCCCCTTCACCAATGCACACTGACCAACATCGTGCAGTATGGTCATTACCACCACCACAACGGAGATGGTAGAGGGAGGCCTTAATCCAGAAGAGGCTTGAGAAGGGGTGGTTGACTATTCTAAGATATTACAACTGTAGGTAGCTACCAGATGGCTAAGGGCTAAGGGGCCGTCCATAAATGACGTCACGCACGGAGGGGGGGGGGTTTAGAAATGATTGCACATCAAAATGCTTAGCTTTAAATAGACAACACTTTCTACTTAACTATATTTAATAAATGTTTTCCCCTACATCAGAGTGCAGCGGCACTTTAAATACGCACTACAATGACAATAGTTTAAAGCGATTTGAAGCATGTTTTAAAATCATTGTGGGGGGGGGGGGGCAGCTTTGTGACGTAATATTTGAGGGGGGGGGTCAAAAATCGTCCAAAATCGCGTGACGTAATTTATGGACTGCTCCTTGTGTTTGGGCTGCCCCAATGAACATGAACTCGGGTGACCAACCAGTTGGCGGCAATATCTACAAAACGTGTTAATACTCTTTGGTTCATGTTTGGCCGAGCTGTTGTCCTGAATTGCTACGCACCCAGTGCACGGTTCATTCGTGCCGTCTCCGAACTGCAGTTCCTGGGCTTCGTCAAGCCCACCAAGCGCAAGACAGACCATGTGGCTCGTCTCACGTGGGGTGGTTGCTGAGTCATCAATCCTGCTTGGTGGTAATATTGCATACAATGATGGAAATGTCAAATAGTTTTTCAATTAGTTAATGAGCAGTGGATATGTCGTAGTCATTATGGTAAATACTAGCCACCAATGAAAATGCAAAGATAATTTTACATGAGCAGACTCCAGTGCATAAGTGTGGATTAGATTTTCAAACAATGCAAATTAAATCAAGACGGACTGGCTGCATGCATGGTGGTGCTGCACCAAGGATAGTAAAGATAATCCAGTTCCCACTGCACTGCAATAGGTTCTTGTAAATATTCGTATGCTGTAAATATTAATGCGGTTTGTGCTTTAATAAACATTTACAATTTGCGCATTGAATTGAGAAGTGCCATAACCTTAACCTTGGAGCTGGTATTTGCAGTCTGCCATCTTGTTCAATGAATATCCATATCTTACAAAATGGTGTAAAGACCCAATACATTTCCATCTTTTAAAAAGACAATTAAAATTCATGAAAAATGTTCTTCGCAGGCAGATTCATGTGCTAATACGGAGGTATCAAGTTCGAGGGGTAGGTAACACTATCAAGAGATTATTTTTAAAGCATTAAATGTTATTTTCCAGGGTCTACCCATACCACAAATCTGCAAATCACGAGTAAAATGGGTACATTTGGAAACCCAACAATGAGACATTTTCACTTGAACCAATGTGTGTAAATTGGTATACTGCGACCTATGACATCAGAAAAGTCAAACAGAACACTTACATGTTTGGAATACAAAACTACCAGTTGCTATTGCCAGGGTGGAATAGAATGCTTAAATCTTGTGAAAAGCAACCCCACATTCTCACAAGTACACCTTGTTGCTGAGCATACAATTTGGGCTCAGAGAATAAGGATGGTGTAAGGTAACTTTATTACGGTATGTTTCATATGCGCACATTAACTGGCAGTCCTATGTACAGTACAAAGGCATTGTTACAGGTGCACTAGTTGTTTTGTACTAACATTTACTGGAATTGTCTCAAACAATACTAAACCTACGGGTCTAAAACCCAAGAAATAAAACGAGTCAGTCAACACAACAAACAAAAAGAAAAACAGCAAAGAAGTTCCCAAACCTCATACGTTAAAAAGAACAGGCAACGCAGTCAGTGCAACATCTTAAAGCAATGTCTGTACATGCTAAGCAATTGACAGCAGCTCTTTAAGATTTATACAATGCACAGCAAGTGTGAGAGTGAAATCAATATGCTTGCAATAGTAAGTAATCAAATTGTGCCATGCGTTTGCAAGTGAACGTTAATACCAGTCATGTTGGGAAGTGTGAAACACGGTCATGTAGGTTATACGTTTTAGTTGGTGAGGCTGCACTTGTGTGGGTAAGGCGGTTTGGCAAAATTTGAACGTGTTCTCCAAGTCAACAAAACTCAAACCCCACCAGCCAAATTAACAAGTCTGGGTCCTGTACCTGGAGCAGGCACAAAGATCATGCGACTTTCATGACGTCAATAAAGCACCAACCAGGGCAACTCCAAGCCAGAGACATTTGGAAATGTCACTTCACTGAACTGGCCATTAGGGTGTAGTTGTATACATGACCCCAATGTTATAATTACATCTAAATATTGATAATTAATTTGCTTGCAAATTCACATCAAGGTCCTTTAAAGGGTGCAATTGAAAAGCAACAGGCATAAAATGCACATTTCTCTCCAACCCTGAATTCTTTCATATTGCAAACACCATATACTTCCGATAGACCAGTTTTCAAACAAAGTACACTGGGACCAATACCCATCCCAGATTTCCATGACAGAAAACTTCTAACACAGGTAGGTTTCCTTGTGAAAACCTGCTGATTGCTAGAATTCGAAATCAAGGCTGGGTAGATGTATCTAAAGGCCTGTGATGAAATCCACCCTTTATGCTTTCCCTGGCTGTATTTACAAACCACAACTCCAAGGCGCCTTGTATCCCATTCACACATTACTTGTAAACCCTTTACTTCGTGAGAATCTTTGATTACCCACATTTCTCAACCCTGCTATTCCAATACAAATAGTTAACACTTGCTCCACAAACCATCTTCACACTTAATGTCTGTTTGCAAAACATCTTGCCTGCATTCCCCAATTGAAAAAAATAATAACTATCGACCAAAAGGCAAAGTAAAGCTCGGAAGTCAGTGTTAGTTACAATTCTTATGAACAGCAATATCACGGATACTTTTGCTAGTTCTGATGAAGGCAGGGTCAGCTTCCACAACGCAGTGTTACGCACTGATCCCTTTGCACTGTTTTGACTGTTTGGGTGGGCCTCTACACAAGTCAGGCATCTCGACTTGCAGCAGAACAACAGGACAACTGCAGCCTGGCATCTTCAGGAGACATCTGTGGAGCAGAGGAAAAGAATGTTAGACATACATCTGCTTGGAATGTATGTGTGACATTTCACAATGGGGTGGGTGGGTGGTTCGGCCTCTTTCGGGCAGTATAACTCTTCTGGAAGTGTCGTGTAAAAATTGCATCATGCCATTGTAAGAAATTGTGCGACGCTGTTTGGAGCCGATATTAAACCAAAATAAGGGTGGTTTAGAAATGACAAATAATTTACAACAATTATGGTACTAATCAAATGCTTATTCCAAACAACAATGGTAATATTCATCTTAACGTTTAAAATCCAATGTAAGTATGAATCAGGATTTTTTTATCCGAAAATTACTTGATAAAAGAATAGTGCAAAGTACATAAAGATGGCTTCATTTGTCTAGCAGGGCTTACAGCTGGCTGGTCGTTCCCCATACTTCCGCATAATCTGGTCCTGGGTGAACTTCACAAACCCCTCGTATTGCTCTGAAATAAAACAAGCACATACACAATGGCAACATCTAAGCACAGCAGACATCTTCACAAAAGTCGCTGTTTTACCACATGCAACAACTATTTGGCAAATTACTTGGAAAAAAAACATCAATTCACTGCTGTATTGTATAATTGTGTCTTTTTGGGTTGCACCGCATATTATTCAGCATGATATCCAACGTTTCGCTCCACATGCTGGGGGAGCTTATTTAGGTACTCCCAGCATGTCAGCAAAACGTCAGTCATGCCAACCACAGACACACCGTACAACCAAAAAAAAACACATAACAGACAATTGAAAATGGGCCGCCATCCCTGGTGAGTGCCATGAATTACCTGCGAGCTTGGTGGACAATATCTGGTCGTACTCCTGGCGGATGTGCACCTCCCGCTCACGCAGCAGCCCATCGCAGATGAGCCCCACCTGGCGCAGTGTGAACAGAGGCTGCTCACGTCGCCCACCGTCTCCACTAACGCTCGCTGGCATACAGAGAAAGAAAACGCATTTGAATGTCAGCCTCACAATATAAACACACCATCACTCGCAAGTACAAGTGTAATCATGGACTGGGGCCGGTATTCACGGATAATTGAATTATATGCATTTAAAATCTGAAAGCAATTAAGCATAATGAAATTTTATCTTTGGAACTTGTGACAAATATCTAGATATTTTTATTGAAACATAGTGAAATGCCAGCTGTAATACACTCTTATTTCCATGCAAATATTAAAGCTTGTTCTTGTTCCCAAAGCTTCTGCCTTCATTGTATACAGCACTCCGTAAAATACCAAATTACATCAACATTTTATCCGTCTACAAGAGTGCACAGCACATCACCGCTCACCATCACGCTTGCATTGCAAAATTGATGGTAATTGCAGATAACTCCTCGTAAGGCTGATGGTTTTCACATAACATTTCAAAATACAATTTTAAGAGCATGCCATAAAACTGGCTCGAGTGTGGATGCGTGCATTAACTTAATAGGCTCAGCTGCTGCGGCTCTTATACAGCTGATGCTCTTTTGTATTTCGTCTCGAGTTCAGACATACCAAAATTTCATCAGACCATCTGACGTGCAAAGCAAGGGTGGGGAGAGTACGAGTATATGCTGCCATGTCAAATGGCTGGCATGCCAGGAAGCCTTAATATGGGTTTGTATGGGAAAGGCATCGTACATAGAGTAGCGTGCAATATTTGGAGGGTTCAATTTAAATTCCACAAAGCAGAGTGAATTGGAGCCAGCATGCGAATGCTCGCTACAGCTGACAGACTTAAAGCAAGCTTGCAGGAGATGCTTGCAATCGTTACATGGTGCTTGATGGACAACGCCGCAGCCAGCGCTGGGACTGGCTGAGTATGCTCCGCACTGCGGAACCAGTGTCGATCCCAGGGCATGGAGGGGGGGGTTTATTTGGGGGCACAAACGGCGTGGCACTGGCCGTGGCTCATACTGGGAGAGGCGGGGCCGCTCTGCATGGAGGCGCTGTCTCCAGCGTGTGCATCGGGTGGCCCGTCCACTTGCAGGCGCCGCTGCATGCGCGAGTACTCCTGCTTCAGGTTGGCCAACACTTGCTCTGCACACCAGACGCACCAGAAGCAGTCCAATGCAGTGATGTGCAAGAATGCGACATTTTGTAGAAAGCCAAATTTACAATCGAGGCCAACCAGCTCACGCTGTGATGTATCTGGTCACACCACTGCATCTATGCTGCCAGGCACACATGGACATGCATTTCGTTCTAACGCTCGAAGCCTGTGGCATAAAGAATTACCATCAGGAGCTCATCCAGCTAAATAACAAAAATATCTCGACGTTTATAGAACGAGAAAAAATCCAACGAGCCCAGCTTCACAGCGGTCATTAACTAAATAATACTAACACTGAGAAAACCGACAGCCAAACGTCATCCGAGCTCCAACAATAGTAATGGGCTGCATTGTACACCACACGATTTGTCACGGCAGCAATCACTGGCTGCTATGGCGACTCATTTGATATGCACTGTAATGCGACATGGGGGAGTGGCAGTGCAGGTGCGGTATGAGGGCAAGCCAGAGTTGTTTTGGCTAACTTTACGTGTCTGGTTTAATTACGGAACAGCATCAGCACAAGTGCCTATCAATAGTGTTGGATCCACAAACCTCTCCTTTCTTAGACTACTGATTAAAAAGTTAAAAATAAAATGCGTGCAAGGCTATTCCACCACCCGGCCCTTTCTGTATGCTTTGTATGCTTGTATAAATATCATGGGGCGGCAGTGCTAATACATGCAAAGGCTCTGCTTTCAGTGTATACAAACACCGGTGAACAGGAGGGGGATAGAATATGGAGCAGCCAGGGGGTTAATCATTCACTCCACAAGCACACTCAAAATGGGTGCTGTGTTGTCAAAATATTTTCTTTTTTTATACCTCTCATTTGGATTCGGAGAATTTGTAAAGCATACAGAGCCACTGCGATAAGCTCGTGAAACATAATGACTTCACCAATACAAGGCAACTTGGGACCCAGCCCATAAAACATTCCAGCAGACATTGTGCAGATCCCTTTCAAAAGCCAACAACAAGAAGCGCTGTTTAAATCCTTTTGAGCACATGCTACATTTTTACAAACGTTACAATGAATTACTCTTTGGTTCTTTCGGTAAAGTCGCGTAGAAAGATAAAATAATAAATTTATTATTTAGCGAAAGAACCAAAGAGTCATTCCTGCAGTCACGAAAGCTCCAAATCAAGTTTATTACAATGAATGTTATTTCTTAGCTTATTCCCTAAACCACATAAAATTACAACATACTGTAGGGTAATGGGGCCCATTTCAAGGAAATAGCCCCATAAAGAGGGTTTCCTACAGTGTGGCATGTACTTCATTACGACAGAGATATACATTTCCACCTTTGGGTATCCGGAGCGACATATTTCTGCCTGCGTATTAATCTTATAAATACGTGTTGGTATGTAGAGATAAAACGAGCGCTCAAACTAAATAATTGTTCCAAGAAACCAGGCCCTCAATTTAGTGTTGCACCAGTACCAAATCTTAACTCCACACCCTATTTCGTGTGGCATCTGCTGCGTATTGCCATTTCATAACACGGATCAGTACTGCACAATCATACGAGCAGAGAAAGGGCTTTATTGGAAAAACACATCTATGCCGCCGTCTTGCCACAGACGAGACTTAAATTTAACATTGCTCCTACCAACGGAACGTCAGGGCTATAATGACGCTTGAAACATTTCAAAAGGTTAAAAGTGAAGGTCCATTTTTCAATGAGCGCATATCCAGCCCCAAATAAGGAATATTGCCACGTAGGCTTGAGTACAATCTATTGTTACTCGAGAGGAAAGGAATATATTATTACTGTTGCATTATTGTGCATATACTGACGCCGAATCAGAAGCTTAAATCACGCCCTTACAATCGGGCGATTATAGGTTTAAATTGAGTCGCACTAATCAGGTGTGAAGATACTTCTCTTTTAAGAAATGTAACCACAAAGACTTGTCAAGGCCACATCTTTTGTGAACACGACGGGGGTTGGTGGCACTATCCAAGCCACACAGCCATTTTAAAATTCACAAGGAGACTCAATCGCATTGTTATTGCTGCTGCTGCGATAGAAGAAGCCACGATACTAATCCAGCGGCCATTTAAGACTTTGGCTAAGACCAAGAGGAAATGTGGAAATGATGGCCAGTGTAGATACACTGATAGCGAGCTCCTCTTCTTCCGAGATGGTTTATCTCTGGCGATGATGAGCACAGGGGCGTGGGTCCTGTTTGTGGGCCCTCAGCAGCGTCTCTACGCCGGGAGCCATACAATTAAAAAACACTGCGAACACAACAAATTTAAACAAAAGAGTGCAACGCCGAGTTGACTAACATCCCTTCCGCCACGTCCTTCTGTGTCATTGTTGAATTTTCTTGGCACAAAGGGGGAAATGCAGGCGACGGGGACCGTATTAGCGTTGCAATCAATCATTGCAGCACCATGTTGGGTTTAAAATTTAAATGCTTCGCCGGCCATGGCGTTTAAAACCGTATTACCGTCCCACAGTCATTCACACGCGCATCAACGTTGGAAATTAGATGTTAAACGTAATTGAGCGTGTGAATTAAGTCTAAAGCATTTTTACAGGATTTACATAGTAAATGCCGCACCCTTGTTTAAACGCCCATAAAGACCAATTACTTTGGTTGCTTCTCGGCACATACACCAGCAAAACTATCTGATCATAACGATTATTTTATTATAAAGTAACTTGACAAACTATTCTACAAACAGCCGGCGACGCGAATTAAAGGCCGGGACCGAGCGAGGCCTAGCAGGACGGATGGATCCTCGGCCTCGCCTAGTAGGCCCTACCGCCCGGAGCTGCACTTACCCGGGGTGAGGCGGGCAGCGGCAGCGGGGGAGTGGAGGTGGTAGTTGTGGCTCTCGGCGAGCGATGGCGTCGGCTCGGCCTGCAGGTATTTGCCCGACGAGGTGGGCGACGGCGGCGACAGCGGCGTGCAGCGCCGCCGCTTCGGCGACTGCGACGAAGGGCTGAGCAGCGGCTCGAAGTCCAGCTGCCGTTTGAGGGTGGCACCGCACGCCATGGCGGCGACGGCCGGGTTTTTCCCTTGAGCGGCGGAGCGAGCGAAGAGTCTCAAATACCCGCTCCTAGCGGGGTGATCGGAGCAAAATGACGGCGGCGATCGCCTCGCGGGACTCTCGGCGTTGGATGCGAAGAGGAAATGGACGACGGGAGGCGGCGGGACGCGGCCGATGGGTGCGGATTGCGCGGAGCGGGCGGAACCAACGATCAACGGCGGAGAGATGCGATCGTCAACATGGCGGCCTCTCGCCCGGCGTGAACAATGACAAGGCCGGGGTCACCATGGCAACGACCGCATTATTTACCATAAGCCCACAAGCCCCGCCCCCGTCCGGCGGTTTCCCGCACCCGATGTTTGCTACACCTATTTGCCTGCACAATTACCGTACGTCGGGTACGTGTCGTCGATTAATCGACAAATTAATCGATACGCACGCATTGGATTTTTTTTGTGGTCGATTACTTGGGGCCCCTTTGAAATTCTTTTTTCAGCTGTTTTTGATTAGTTGAGTAATTTAACCGATAATCGGTAGAGTAATCGATTACCTCAATGAGCTTATAGTCCTGCTGAGCACAAGCAGCTTCCAAAAACACTGCCTTAAAGCAAGGAAGAAACATCATACACATCCATAGGTTTTGTACGTTTGGCCTACAAAAAGTATTTCATTTTCCCCATGAATGTGCACGACGTACTACCTGGTATGAGATGGATCATTTTCTTCGTGAATGTACATTAATGATGAGGGGTGACAAGCTGGCCAAATATGTCATCATTAGGATTAACTATAATTCAATGCAGTGCCAAATCAATGCCTTCCTAAGCCACCCGCATCTCATCATCCCTTCTGGCGATGTTTTCCTGCATAAGGTCAAACACTTTTCTTGGTCAAAATTGTCTTTACTCTATATTCCATGTGTTTGTCTATGAGCATTACTAAAATTCCAAGCACTTTTCATTTTTTACGTCATTCGTTCATGTCCATAATTGCGATCCATATGTGAATAGAAAATATCTGTCATATGAGCATATATTTGAAAATCAGAAAGTTAACTTCTATAGTATAAACCCTAACTGCAGAGAGAATGAAACGGTTTTTGGTATCATTCATGGAGATGTTATTGCAGCAGCAGATCGATGGTAACATTTAGGATTAGGTGACAAATGATCCTGATCAGTATTGGTCAGAAGATTATTCACTCCTCCAACATTGGCTAGAAATCAGCGATTTTTTTCCTCAGGAAAAACATTCCAATTTTAGATTGTGATTGAGGGCTGTTAAGCAAAGCATCCGATGCATACACATTCTTCTATGCTCTTATAGATTATAGTTTTTTTTATAATCAAGCTTCCATTAGAATTTGAGATACATTTTGACAATTTTTTTGATTTGCGGTGACACACCTCCAAAAGTATCCTGTAAATGGACGTCTGTGTGTGTGCTACAGATCTACAACTCTCCATTCATGCTATCACGTTTCTTCTCTGTTTCTGTGTAAGATATGGAACCATTACTTTTACAATATGCACTTACAAATTATTTGTATCTTTCGGTATAGCCACGTAGATAACTTTCCCAATGGTTGGGGTGATAGCTTTACGGATTGTGTAGTCTGAATATCCATCCATCTTGAGGGCTTGGTGTACGTGTTCCAGTTCACTGGCTAGGTGGTGATGGTCAGAAATACATCGAGCTCTATGGAGTAGAGTTTGATGAGGGAATTCTTCTGGGATGGATGGTGGTGGGAGTCAGGTTTTAGGTAGGCATCCGTATGGGTGGCTTACCTGTAGACAGTGCCCCATTACGCCATCTGTTCTCTTTTATTAAAACATTCATGAATGGTAACTTGCCATCCTTTTCCACCTCCATGGTGAATTTGATGGTTGGGTGTATGTAATTGATGTGTTTGAAGAATTGGTCTAGAGCTGGTAGGCCTTGTGGCCAGATGACGAACGTTGTCATCTACGTACCTCTTCCAATAGGAAGGACGTAGGGTGGATGCCTGGATGGCATCTGTCTCGAAAAAAATTCCATTAAAATATTGGCTATAACTGGAGATAAGGGAGAACCCATTGGGGTACCTTCAACTTGTTTGTAGAATGTTCCATTCCAGGTTAAGTAAGTGTTGGTGAGGGCAGTGTCTAACCAGGGCCGGTACATCAGCATTCAGTCCTTGTCAGTCCTTGTTGTTAAAGATGTCGAATCAGTGATGATATTGTTGGTTTTTGTAACCAGGCGTTCGGTGGGATCTCTATTGATTTTGGTATAACTACCATCATTAAGTAGGTCCTGATTTTTGTTGTATGTGGGTTTGTCCATGATGATAGTGGCATTTCCCTTGTCGGCTGAGAGGATGACTATGTCATCTCTCTTTTTTAGTTGAGAAAGCTTGAAGCGCTCATCCTTACTGATGTTGCTAATACTGTAGGTGGCTTAGCATTTTTGAGGATTGCAGCGATTTCCGATCTTGCCACGTCTGCAGGAATGTGTCCCAAACCCTTAAGGGCTACGTAGACCTGTGAAATGATATAATCAACTGGGATGTGTTTAGGGGTGACTGCGAAATTCAACCCTTTAGCTATAACCGATTTTAGGCTGTCGGAAATTGGGCTGTTACTCTGATTGATAACAATCTTATCACCGTCTAACTTTTTAATGTGTGGATCTGGCTTCTTCTTGGACAGGAGTTTGAACTTGGCAATCAGGTTATCTTTGCACTTGGCTGACATTGAGGCGGCTGACGAGGCAGTCATGTTATCTACATGTTCCCAATCAGATGTAGACATTTTTTCTGTCACTTACAAATTGAGAAGAAAATAAGAGGGTTATTAGAGCTTCCACAATGAAATATCCCAGCAACATTTAATAATTTTACTTTTAATGTAAAGAAATACCTGTTGATTATTTGAAGGGGGTTATCTGTTATTCAGTAGCTACAATGATGTAACTATTCATATGCATATTAAGAACAGGTCGTGAGAAAACATTAAATAAATGTAATTCTCATCAGACCGCATTGTGTAGTCTCCTATCTCTATTAACAATCTGGTCTATGTGTGTTATGAAGGGCCATTTGATTTATTTTTAAGGTTGTGGTATTTACAAATGCCTTGAGTTGTTTGTTAATGTTGCTTGTGCACCACTGCCAATGCAACATCACCAAAGTCATTTGTGGGTTATATATAAATGAAGCACTTTATATCTTTTTAATAAAATACATGTGATGGTTCATGAAGAACAAAAACCTCTTTGTAGTAATGAAATGTAAATTTGTAATGATTAATTTGAAATAAGATTTATCTGTGATGACTTTTTAACTGGCAGTTGTTTTTGTCAGAAAGTAATTATACACTGTCAGTGTAGAAATGGACGATGAAAATTGCTTTTACACTTTTAATAAAGGCGTGTAATTTCATGCAGTTATCCGGCCATGAATCATTTTGTTAAATTAAATTGTGTAATTGAGCTGTGATGTTGTTTTCGCTAAATTTGACACCGATGGTTGTCATAACTTTTATCACATTAACTTGGACCATTAACAATCTTGTACAAGTTAAAGCACGCGTTACACGCTGCCACTCATTAAATCACACAATACCAGACGCTTGCTGTCAGGACAAATACTTTTCAAACATTCATCATTTGGACAGCTTTTTTTTTACTACTTTTATATCCAAACTCAAAGTAATTCAATGTAAAAGCCAGCCCAGCCTGAGGCTGATTGAGATTAATCTGCCATGCAAAGCGTAATTGTATTATCCTTAAAAGTTTCCGACTAAAAGTAGCTGGTAACAGTGTGAATGTATTTTGCAGGAATCGTGGGGTTTTAAGTCCTCTTGTAAAGTCCTCTTGTGATGGCACCGTAGTTGAAATAGTTCCTTTCTGTATCCCATGGTATTGATTACATAGGAGCATTCTATAACACAATACCAAAGTACACTCCAATACTATCAGACTTTTATATCCACCTAAATGCAGCAGCATTCCCATTGGACGTTATAATGGCAGTCATCGCAAGTGTTTGGTGGATATCTGAACTGCAGGACTGAGAAATGGCAATAGTTTGGGAAGGCTGTCATCCAATGGATTGATGAAGACGATGAATTGCAACGGCATCTGAAGACACCGTACACAAATATGGGAAATTTGCATCACGGGAAGCACCAAAAAAAATAGTGGTATAAATGTTCATGGTAAGGGTACGTTTAAATAGTACACTTCATAGAGAATAAAGTCATTTTCAAAGGAGAAGATTAAGGTATTGAGCTTCTACTTGAGCAGGGGCAGAGGTCGCAACCGGGTACCCGATACCCGTACCCTACCCAATACCCGGCTACCCGTATCTGGCCGGGTACGGGTACGGGTAGCCGTTTGCGACCCTGGTGCGGCCGGGTACGGGTAGGCCGTGAGTCACTGGTGAGTAACCGTTTGTCACTCATTTCGGGTAGGGTACGGGTACGGGTAGGGAACGGCTACCCGTACCCGGCCGGGTAAGGGTACCCATTTGCGACCCTGGTGCGGCCGGGTACGGGTACGGGTAAGGAATCAAAACCCGTTTGCGACCTCTGAGGAGGGGTTAGGGAATCAGTGACACGGATGGTTGGGCATAGGGAATTCTAGATTGCACTTGCAATCTAGCAAACTGAACCATTGAAGGACCAGTATCGAACTTCAGTCTACAACTAGTCGATTCGGTTACTTTAATAATCTATTGGCTTTCATACTCTTTGTTTTTTTCGGTAAAGTCACGTAGGTAAAAAAATTAATAACATAAATGAAAACAACGAAATTAAATCACGACGTTTCGGAGGCAACACAAGCCTCCCTCATCAGGTGTTAAAAGGCACAGCAAAATAACTGTAGCGGGAGTTATTTGTGATGAGACATTGTTATTTTGCTATGCCTTTTTGCACCTGATGAGGGAGGCTTGTATTGCCTCCGAAACGCCGTGATTTAATTTAGTTGTTTTCATTTATTGTATTTTATTAATTGTTTTACCTACGTGACTTTACCGACAAAAACAAAGAGTATGAATCCTTGCAGTCACGAAAGCTTCAAATCTAGAATATTGGCTTTCATCGATTACCTGAAGAATTGCATAACATGAAAATTGTAGTAAAAATGATGTCACCTCTGCTCCTACATGTGCCACTGGATGGGAGGTGATGGGTGGGACTCCGTGACATCAACGGCATCAGCCGCATCCTGCAGGACGTGGCTTGTATGGGGTTTGCAGACATCGGAGTGGCATTATGTAGAGAGTTGCCACCGTGTTCAAGGGGTTCGAGTAATCGACCATGTAAATGTTATAAAATAGATACGCATACATAGGTTTCTTCATGTAGCCTTTCTAAAAAAATAATACAAGTATTTCCAACACAACCCATGAGCTGCGCGACCCTCTGGAAATCCATAATTTTAGCAGCACAGATTCAGTGCAACGAAATTCTGGACCAGTTTCAGCATAGTGTCTCAGCAGCAGATTCATGCTTGCTTACTTAAATCAATGCAAATTAATTGGCAGCACTTACAGGCAAGGCTCTTCTCTTTAAGATATGGGTCGTAGTGAAGGCAACAAAAGTGGTAAATTGCAATGTTTAATGGAATAATTGACAACGTGGACACATCGTCCCAGTTTTAATTAAGTCAATAAATTATTATGAAAATGTCTTGGTTGTCACTAACGGTGTCTTAAGCAGTAATACCCATTGTACTTTATGGACCAAATAGGAGGTATAGGCATCATTATGGGGTCCACAAAAGGAAACAGGGATTTACGGGGTTTATTAATTGTTGAAATAAAAGGAAGAGATGGGTTAAGTGGGTTTGTTTCAGTTTTGTACTCGAGAAATCTTTCCCGCGGCTCGACACTGCGAATAGTGCATTCATATTTATCCTCTCTAGAGGGCAATGCTCACCCAATTATTGCACTCCCTGTGCCATTGTGGAAATATCATTCAAAGATTATTCACCTATTTGCAGAAGCCCCACGCATTGAAATTGAGTGAGTTTCATTTGTAGTGGAGAAATGTCTATGCCGCATGTTAGCGAATAACGAGCTGTAAGTTTGATTTTAATTCCGTTTGTGTGCGTACCCAAGATTCATTTACACATTTGAAATGTCGCATGAATGTAATTCTTTTTTCATTTCTTCTTGAAAAATTAAAATAGCATTTAAATTGTGCTAAGCATGAGCCGTCACATAGGAACTGGCAGTTCTTTCAACACTTCACCTACTTAATAGACTATCCAATGTAAAACTTGGCAGAGGTACCGTAATGCAATTCACAT
This sequence comes from Entosphenus tridentatus, assembly GCA_014621495.2. Taxonomy (NCBI): domain Eukaryota; kingdom Metazoa; phylum Chordata; class Hyperoartia; order Petromyzontiformes; family Petromyzontidae; genus Entosphenus; species Entosphenus tridentatus. Next base: position 4,951,982 of record CM025673.2, read on the forward strand.
GTCTTTCTGTCCATACCCTAGACACATGGTTATCATGAGCTGCTATGAGGATCTGAATGTCTGTGCATAATCCTTAAAGCATTGGGGTGTTTAAGGTGTTAAGGCATAATAGTATATATTTTTGCGAGATCCCAAATTCATAGCTAGGGGGTGTAATTTTCAGAAAAATATTCATGGATTCTCAGAATTTCTCCTCCCCCCCCCCAATTTATTTCTATAATCCACCTTTCAGCACACTCTATAAGTGCTCCAAGGCTTTTAAAAATGCACAAGAGGGGTGGGGCAATGTTTAAAGGCAGTACAGTATTCATCTTCTTGGTTCTTTCGGTAAAGTCACGTAGCAGGGAAATAATAAAATAATAATAAAAAATGTAACATCATAAAATACAATTCTCACGACGTTTCGGCCACAACGCAAGCAGCCGTCCTCAGGTGAAGAACAGCTCTGTCGGAAAGACAGCGTCTGAGTATTGTTTTTTTTGCAGTGCCATCTAAGCTTGCTCTTTTTATAAGTAATGTTTGGCAAAAACAGACGTGGTCTGCCTTCTGATCATCAAATTCCTAAAAGAGCGGTTACTTATGAAAGCCACTTCTGAGCTCACTGGACCGATGATTGCCTGTGGCAGGATGAGGATCCTGTTCTCTTAAGAAACACGTCCGTTTCACGCAGAGAATAGTGATTGTCGTGCCGCTTGTGAACTATTCTAAGTTCTCACGACTTCTTTTTGCACAAAAAGAAAATGTAATAAAACACCGCACATATCACAGTTATAAATCAGCTTTAAGACAGAGCGGCAGATGTAATGTAACCGGTGAAGGTGAATCCCGTGCAATTACAGAGACTGGGGGATTTACGAATCTTGTCCATTGGCCACGCCAGGAGATTATGCCGGCGACCTTCGGATTGCAAGTCCAGTCTGCTCATCAAATATACCACGGCGTCATTCCAGATAGAATGCATAATTTTAGCAGCATTGATTCGGTTAAAGCAAATTCGAGCACATTCTGCACCGGTTTCGAAATAAGCAGTCTCGCTGTGCATTCATTCAGGTGCAGACAATGTTTTCATATGTGAACTCCTTACGTGCACGCTGCCAATTGTCTAACCACCATCTCAACAGTGTTTTCACTGCTACGCAATGCTCAGTTTGCCATAGCGCTATTATGTAATTCCCAACCGACTGATGTGCAGTGTTAAAATGCACAAATGCTCTTGTTCCATCTATTAAATTCTGCCTGATAGCCACCACGGCACCAGATATGCCAATTGCACGGACACTGGTAACTTTGCACACGCTGATTGTCTTGATATATTAAAAATAGAATGGATAAGTAAATATCTCACCAACAGGCAATCGTGTTTGGCTATCGAAACGTCTTGATGCTTGCGTTTGAGTTGATTTGAGTTTGATTAGATTTGTTATATTGATGATCTTATGCAGTCAATTGCCCGGGTATTTTTACAAGGGAGATCCGTGGTGCGTGAGCACAGTAGCAACAAAATAAAAAAAGAAGAAAAAAAACATCACAACGAACAAACGAGGTACACGTTCGTAAACGAATCGCACGCGAGTCAAAAAAAAAACCACAGTGCAAATATTATGAGAGCAAGAGGCTCAGAAAAGGTTAAGCACACGTGAATATAATCTATATTTTAGTCTAACAGTGACATTAACACACACACACAGATCGAGAAAGACAGTGTCAACGTGGGAGCAAGATGTATCAGTAAAAAGTTGGGTACAGATGCAAGTATGGCCTACGTTTTGGTGTCATAGGGAAACAAAGATGGGGAGTGAAGGGAGGAAACCGAGCTGCAGAAACGTGGGGCAAATACTACGGTTGAGATAAGTAACATCTTGCTGCAATCTTTACTGACACATAATTATTTAGATATTAAGTCTAAATTCCAACCACCATTATTCATGTTTTAACACACTTCTTGCATCCGGATACACACACTATGTAACACGATGTTGTGCCCCTGGGTAGTAAATGTTATTTTTTTGTATTGCTTATGCCTAAAAAGTACAGAAAATGGCTATTATTCCCACAAACTTTGCTTTTGTGATCAGAACTTTACGTGAAGGAATGCCACAAATGCACACGTTTTCTCATTGAAAATAGGTACATTTCAAAATATCAATGTCCTGGTCACAAAAGCAAATTTTGTGAGGAATAATAGCCATATTTTGTACTGTTGAGGCATAAGCAATTAGGAAATAACACTTACGACCCAGGAACAACGTTTTTTTTTCTTACACAGTGTTTAATGGTACAGAACAGTGGCTTCAATGATGACGATTGATTAGTGTTTTTTTATGAGGCCAAACCGTGCCTGCAATATGCAGAG
>CM025673.2:4954734-5004463 GCA_014621495.2 Entosphenus tridentatus
TAACAAAATCGACCAGATTCGGATCCTAATCAACTTAACAATCTGATCAACATATCTATTTGTCTGCACCTCTATCGTCTTACCTCACTACGGTACATCTCTATGCTTGCCTGCATTTCCATGATTTCACTCTATCTCTTTTATACATGTCGTCTGTCATCTCACCAAAAAAAACAATATCTGCTTCGGGCCCCCAAAGGGTTATCATCACTAACACTGTGCACACTGCTGTTTGGACACTGAGCAGTTCCCAGCAGAGGCTGGATCCAGCAGAAGACTGACTTTCATGTGAAACTTATTCACATTCCAAACAGCGGGAAATGTGATGCTTTGTGCTGGAGATCTTGTTTATTAAATAGCAGCCCAAAGGAATAAAGCACAGCCTGTGAAATAAGCACTATAAATAATGTCAAACATGTCAAATACACTTATGGTTTCGATTTAAAGCTTTCGTGACTGCAGCGATTCATCTTTTTGGTTCTTTCGGTAAAGTCACGTAGAATGGAAATAATAAAATAATTCTCACGACGTTTCGGCCACAACACAAGCAGCCGTCCTCAGGTGAAGACCAGGTCTGTCGGGGAGACAGCGTCTGAATGAAAAAAAACCAGACCTGGTCTTCACCTGAGGACGACTGCTTGCGTTGTGGCCGAAACGTCGTGAGAATTATTTTATTATGGTTTATTTTTATTATTTTATTATTTCCATTCTACGTGACTTTACCGAAAGAACCAAGAAGATAAATTTCGTCTCGCCTCTACGCTGAGTACCTCGCTACGTGCAGCTACTCGGGTCTACAAGCCACTTGTGCATCTTTGTCATGGATGAAGACGCCCTCTGGTGAAGAGCTCAATTCGCCAAGACCAACCCCTTTGCGGTAATATGTGGTTTGTAAAATCCATGAGCATCGAACGATGTATCGATCAGTGGATTCTCAAAAACGTGACGCCTCGTTAATCTGACACGGCAGACATCTGATTCCTATATATATAGCTCATACTCTATTAAGTTCGACTAACTCATGCAGTGAACTGTTTGCATCATGTATAACGACTTGCAAGTTGTACTTTGTGTCAGTAATGCAATGGTTAACAAGGTATAAGTGCAACCCTGCAATTGCTTTATGATACCACTGCTGGCGGAAGAGCCTCTATGAGAGAGGGATTGAGAGAGCCTTTGGCCTACTCTTCCACTGCTAGCCAGACATCTCGGGAGGGGTCGGAACTCCCCACAACGAACTGTGATGTCCCCTATTTATACGACTGGGTGGACATAATTAAGAAACGTGTCAATTATTTCAGCTGCCACGCCAGGAGATCGAATAAAACTGGTGATCTCTGTAGTGTGTGTGTGATGACAATTACACTATGGCTGCTATCCCTTTGTATGTATAATTACATGGAAGTTCTACTTTGCTGGAAAGGAAGGGCACAGCATGAAATCATGGCTTCTAAACAGAGATGTTGTTGAACGGGGTCAACACTTTCTTTCAATGGGCCAAACTATATATTTAAATATATAGGACAAAACGTCTCCGAATGATGTGGATTTTTGGAACACGAATGGAAATTAAGAGGCCAATGGGTCAAGCAGTGGCAATGTAAGGCCAATTTGGTTATATCTAATCACAGGATGCCATGCCTCTTGGCCTTCATAACAACTTTCCATCCTTGCCCGCAAAGTCAACCGTCCCTGTCGCATCATTACACAGGGTAGACACAGTGCTGATGCCCTGCAATTGACTCCACAACTCTTTGCCTGCTGTGTGTGCTAAGTGTTCGTCCCTTATTCATTCGGGCTGGTAATTGTAATAGAGATAATATGTCCATAACACAGTTTTTTGGGTTAGATCGCGTAAATATATAAATGTGTCGTTAAACCCGCCAACACCCGACACAGCCAATTAGTAAGGTTTGTCACGTAAACAAAACATGCCAATTCGTTACGAGTACAGCACACCGGTGTGTTGGCGAGCCAAGCCACAACATTTACAATCTGAGTACGACGTTTCACCAGTAATTACAACTAGCTTCATCAGGCAACAGCCAGATTTGTGTAAGGGTGGGTTTAATAACACCTTTACAAATGTATGCGATATAACACAAAATACCTGTATTATGGATGATATTGGTCGCCAAAGACCACGTGTTAAACTGAGATAATATGTATTAGATAATGAATTATCACCATCGCCAGCGATGCTCTAGCCACTGCTAGTTGAAGGCGTACCCACGCCATTGCCGCCCCTCATATACTGCGGTGTCACAATCCGTCTCCCTCGTGCCCATGAGGCAATCCCATCGCTCCATCTCGCTGCTGTGGAATCTAGTTGAGTCTGAAAACAAGAATATGTTTTACCCTTTCTGACAATAAAACAGGACGTGTTAAAATGTTTAAACACCAAATAATTACCTTTTGCAAGGATCAAGTGTGAATCAACCACACGTACTTGTGAACATGCAAACAAAAATGATCTGATAATGTTTGCATTGACATTGAAACTGATTGGCCTACACCAGAGACAGCCTTCTTTATGGCCTAGTCTCACCAGTGTCAGACCAGAGAATGCCAAAAGGTGAACATCAGTTGAGTCTGCTATGAAGAAGGGCTGATTGCCTGAAAGATCAGCACGTTATATATTATGGTTGTCGTTATTATTAGATATTGAGGATAGTGACACGGCCGAGCGGTAGTACATTTTATGCTCGTTACAGAGGTTCGTGGTTTAGGCCCGGAGACCATCCTAGTTAACACTGCGGGTGTATTAACCAATAAATACATGCCGTCTTCTACTCAGTGGACATTAACGATCCCATGAAAGATTGGAAAAGAAAGGAGACCACGTGTCCAGGCATCTTGGTCAAACTGTTTTTCAAATTAGAAAATCTGTTTCAAAATACCTAATTTGGTAAAGCCACAAAGCATTATTGTCCCACTTACTGGTAGACCACGTCCTGAAACAAAGTGCCTTTGTGATAGCCTTGCGCGATAAGAATGACTCAAATATCAAATGTGTGAATCATTTTTTTTTACTAAGGTAGTGTTAATGACGAAGGTGGTATTGCCTCTAAGCCTGACCCAAAAGTTGGGCTGAACCGTTAACTCTTATGTCTCAACATATTTGCAATGTTTAAAATGTTCGGCGCCAGAGAGGGACCACGGTGATCTGTCAAACCCTCAGATTGGCCGTCCAGTCGGCGAGAGTGGGGTTAATGTTGCTATGCTTAGGAGTGCATTCAAGCACTGAAGTGGGAACGGGTCACCACCCCATCGAGTGGCAGATGCTTCTCTATTAGGCATTGAGGGTACCAGCGCTTGGAATTGGTTGACCTCCAAGGAGCCGGAAATATTGGCCAACTCTGGCTGCCAGTTATTTGTCCATTCCCATATGGCACAGCACTCAGAGAAGACACGATGCACTAAAACTATAGCAGATTGCACGCGCAAAGGACAACGTTGAGGTCGGGGAGAAGGGTCGTGCTACAAGTTTGAGATATGTATGTCATATATTAAAAAATGTGAATGACTGATGCGTAATATATCATTAGATATAGTGGAGAGCAACATAGTGATGCTGATTTTGCAAAAAAAATTTAAGTGTCAGAAAATTATATTTTAAACGACGCTCGAAAGAATCCTAGTAACAATGCTAAATCCGTTGTGATTGTTTCGTATGTCGGAATGATTAAGTGAAGCTTTTGCCGTGGGTGCATGGTCGCCGTCACGACCGAGTGAGGTAAAAAAACCCAGGAATATTTGGTAGCTCCTATTTTAATCTGTCCTGAAACCAAATGTGAGGCTTAAGCAACCAAAATGTATTATTTAAGCCTGCCAGCTTTAATGATAAGAAAGGTGGTAGAATAATGACATGCGGGCCACGTAGTAACTCTGAGTGTGTCTACATCTTTTTTCACCTGGGGGCGAGGCACAATTTTAATCATATTTTTCAGTGCGCATTTCATTTAGTCATTAAATATGACAAACTAAAACATGTAAAATCTTGCTACTTTTAAAACGTAATCTCTTTTAAAAAATATATTTCTGCTTTAACTGTCTGCAATAGTTCTCTCCAAATGTAAAAAAAGATAATAGGGGAGCGAATCCAAATCTTATAATAAAAAAAAAATTGTCAGAGGCCTCATTCATTTTATTGAAGGACATTGACTGGCACATTTTCATATAAATTGGACCAGAACTCTGCCAAATAGCCACCAAATGTTGATCAGTCATGATTGATGGAGCACCCCTGCACTGAGCTCTACCATCTGCATAAGACAGAAGGCTAGTCAAAAGAATTAAACACTTCACTGTCCATTGCAAGGGTTATATGCTCAGAGACCAAGCCAGTGCGATACCCTTGACAGAGTGACAGAACCCTCTCCAGGGAACATGGCTTCTAAAATCCAGATTTAATTGCACACAGTTGTGCAGAAACAATGCCCACATACAGATGCACATACATATCCATATCTTCAGGTAAGACGCTGCCATGGTATAATGGTTCGCATTCTGCATTTGCAAACTAGAAGTTGCAGATTTAATTCAATAGGCAACATTCTTAAATCCCCTTTGTCCAACCAGCCATATAAATAGGTATATCAAGGTTGGTCGATTGGCAGGTTGCAAGTTGTGGGGTAAAGTGTGGGTCCTCCCAATTATTTCAAGATGTCTGGCCAGTTTGAAAGAGTAGGCCAAATACTCACCAGCGGAGGATATTCTGCCAGCAGTGGCTTGAGAAAGCAATTGCAAGGGTGCACATTTACCTTGTATCTATGGATACATAAATAATTTTCAAATATGCACTTCTGCTCTTTCCAAGACCATTCATATCGACTCATCTCTGGATTTGTGCATTCGTTCTGTGCACGGCAAAATGCATTTGTGTGCATGCCATAATGGGGGCTATTCAACTTGACCCTGGAAGCCACGTGATGGAGAGACCTTGCATTCTGCAGAGTTTTGTCTTTTGTTGCTAAAACTCACAATGTTTGTGGACTCCCCCCCACCTCTCCCCAGAAATGTACATGGCCTCGTCTGCCATGGTTTTGTCCTGGTGGATATTTTTTTGGCCGAGAAATTAAATCACAAAATAAGGCGATAATTTCTACCATGTAACAACAAAAATTCGCATCACGTTGCGAATGTTGACAGCCTAGCCTGTGCGTTCTTTCCATGACTCAAAACACAATCCCACTGCGAGTTAAATCAAAGCTAAGTACTTGCGGTGACTGGAACAAAAAAATAAATAAAATCCCAATATCATCTGTCCTCTTTCACCTTTTCGAGAGCCAGGACATGATCCATGCTTGAACCTATTTAATCCTGGGCTATTGGGATCTCAATAATGCATCGCCATTAAGGAAGCAGATGTCACAGCCAGATAAATCACGAAGTCATATGAAGGGCACGTCTGTGAGTGGATTTCGAAAACAGAGACCCCCCTTGCCACATAATGGCACCTTCCACTGTCATCAGTGTGTGTGTATACTCTCATAAGATGCGGGGAGCGGTAGTGGTAGCAGCAAAAACCAAGGGATTGACACCGAGATATAGCGGTTAGTGCGCTGTGTTATGAACCTGGCAGCCCGAGTTCGATTCCCGCTAACGGCCAACACCAGTGACGATTATCTGAACCGGACCTGGGCCTCCCCTAGGTCGACTCAGCCTCCAATAAATACCTAGTGCGGTGTGTAAAACATTCCCACTGGGGAGCCAAAGGCGGCCTGTGCCTTTCAGGCCTTCATAGGTGCACGCTAACAGCACTTGTCCCAACAATCTGTCAAGGCTATACGGGGGGGTCTGTGTACTCTCATAAGAACTGCAGTAGGGAATTCTTGGGATGCAATGTCCCCACCAACTGCCAACACGGGCAAATACAAATTAAAAACACACGTGACAGATGTAACTGAGCGAGGGCCGCTTCTGGCAAGGCAAAAACCAAGGGATTGATACCGAGATATAATTGCTGCCTAACATATTCTCTCGTGTGTTCTCCTTATGGGGGTTCTAGTGTTCTGGCTCATGTTCATTCAAAGGAATACATTTAACTTCAAAAAGACGCAAGACGACGATGCAGACATGTGTGTCTGCGCAAAACATACGTGCATATAAATGAGATGTCGCTGAACAACATTGTATGAATGTATTTATAAAGCAACGGTAATAATCTGAAAAAGTTATGAGCTGTTTAAACTTGTAAACTGTTGGAGTAAGTTTCTATTCGAGAGAATTCGGGTTGCCATCTGTCCTTAGATTTCCCAAGATAATCCTCTTGTTGACGTAGCTGTTGTACTGGTAAATCTGCAATTATATTCGAGACGTTAAAAGTCCCCTTTTTTTATTGTCAGTTGCATAATATGAATAGATCACTCGGGACAATAATTTAGATATATTTTCATTCCCGTTATATGTCCCGATTCTCTTGTACATCAACGGTGGCAACCCGAAAGGGTACCGTTTAAGACCGGCACGGTACACAATGTGGTGGCATGATCAGCACGTCTCGTGGTCACCATGCTGACCCTACCACAACGGGTATAAATGTTTAAGGCTGAGTTCACCTAGGAGAGGCCAAAGCCGAAACTCATGTACCCATACCTCCTGGGTCTGTGCACGGCCAGACATTCTTACCGCGATCGCGAAATTCGTAATGCAGTGAGTGAACCCGTGTTTACAGCAGACATTACAGGAGGAACTCTGGCCCGAGGGGCACTAAGATGGCATAGAATGCCGATCAGCGCCACTGATGAACGAAAATGCACCATTAAGCATCCATGAACAAGGTTATGGAATGATTTTGCTTCGACATTTGTTATTTTCCTTCAGATGTATCCTCACCGTGCTCCTGGCCTGAGGTCATGGGGCAAAGTGTCCGTTCAGATCTCCCGCGGAGCGGTGCAACCGCTTCGTGTAAAGGGAATGGCTCAAGGAAGCGAGAAACCACAGAGCTACCTCTGAGATCTCTTCGTGTGATCTCTCTAATCCATACACGACGGCGTGGCACTTTCCCACCTGATCCGCCACAGGACGGGAATGGTTTTTTTTCTTCCCGCAAGGAATCAAACCAAATATTTCAAAATCTCAGAGCTGTAATGTAGCCAAATTACACGCAGAATCAAATTGTTGCGTGCATTCAGTCATTGCTTAAATCATGTGCGTTCCTCCTGTGTTCCCCGTGGCTTTAATCACTGGTGTGAACCACTGTGACGCTGCTCCACGTATATAAATAGTAAACAACACTGACACATGTAAATACGCTTTGTGTGTGGAAAACTCAAAATAGCTTTTGCTGCCAGACCTGCATGAGGTGACAGCGTAGGAGGCAGGGCTGTAATTACGCTGAATAACAGGGGAAGCAGCGCTCGGTTTATGCCTTGTGATGAGTGGAAGAGAATGGGTTATAATTTTATTTGAATGCCGGATGCTGACGGAACCACAAAGAGCTCAAGCAAGCGTCGACTGCAAAAAATAACATCGCTCATTGTCTACGTTCACGTACACGTACAGCCGTTTTGGCAATCCACTGCTGGATTTGGGGTCACGCGTGGTATTTGAGCATACCACACCACTCCGGAGAATGCGGGCTGCTGAATGAAGGTGGGTGGAACGTGGGCAACGGGACAATCTAATCATGGTTCAACAGCATGTGGCTTGCCTACCACGTAGCACAGCCCTGTAACTCACCATGTTCCGTGGTCATACATCCAGGCACTATCCACGCGAAATCCTTCCTTCGTTTCCCAGATGTGACAATTTGGATGCTTTCAGGATAATTTTGTGACCGGGTTGCTTTCGCATTACTTAATGCTACCAAAATGAGTTCGAGTAGTTTAATAATTGTAATACGACTTAAAGCCCGTTGCCATTCCAATCTAACATTATAGTCTTACGAAGAAGATTCCACTGCTGGATAAATGCCTTCCTGTGCCGTGCAGATCGCGGGGATTCTTTGACCATACTTCACCACAATCGTCAGTGTGGGTTGCTGAATGGGGGGAGAAGGGGGGTAGAGTGAGGTGGTCAGAACCAGTTCAGATATCACTCAGCGATGAAATAATCCACGGCTGCCAATCGATCTCACCAAATTCATATGCACTGCACTGACCGCTGTACCACCCAATAGTTTTATATTCGATGTTTTTTTTTTTACAAAAATATTGTTTTTCACATTTTTGGGTTTTTTCAGTAAAGTCACGTAGGTAAAAAAAGTTAAATGAAAATTAATAAAAGTAAAATAAAAAATAAAATTTTAATACAATTATAATAAAAATACAATTTTATTTTTATTTTACTTTTATTCATTTTAATTTTTTACCTTCGTGACTTTACCGAAAAAAACCCAAGAATATGAATCCTTGCAGTCACGAAAGCTTCAAATCTAGAATTGTTTTTCACATCAACAAGTGCATAACGTACAACATCCGCAAGTGTGTGTGTTCTGTAGATCGCGCACACTGAGACCTGTGTTACAAATTGAGCGTTGCAAATTATCAGCGATGCTGATCGCAGACGGCGATGCTGGCAGTGGCAAATATTTCCGCAACCCGTCGGGCTTTCGAGCAAATCCATTCCCCTTATCCCACTGGGCGGTATTGTGAAAGCGAACAGCACAAAATAGTAATAACCAGCCGACAAAAAGGGCAAGGCAGGACCGTATCTGTCCTCACATTCTATATAAACCTGGGTGGCCTGACTGCCACTAAACATGCCCTGGTGCAAGCCCCCCCCTCCCCCAACATCTTTTTACCAACCTAAACTGACCTGTGTGGGTCCATTTGACCTGTCGAAATGAGAATGACATTAACTGCATTGATGCCTGTGGTGACAGGCACGGGGTAAACGTTGATTAATGAATAAAAATAGACCTCAAATAGCAAAGCCTGTTTTAAAACGGGACCACTGACTTACATCACGAATCAGTATGGTTCACAGCAACCACACACTCATCGCCTGTTGTCACCTTATATTTTTAGTTGGACAGTGATCAATCGAGAGCCGTAATGGGATAAACGGAACTTAATGCATTTTCGTAAGTCACCCATGATAGGGCCAAAGGAAATAATAAAGGCAATTCAATTAACTTGATTTCACGTCAAAACAAATCAATATTAATGGTCACGCCGCTGGATGCTGATTCAATTAGTAGAGAACTATTCAACACAAAATAAATAACCCCCCCCTCCCCCAAAAAGAAAAAAATCTCTGAAAAACTAACCAGCCGATGCGTGTAAGAAAAAAAAACATGTCATGGTGCTATCAAAGCTCAGTGACTGCAGCAACTGAACGCGTTCAATTATAGATAGGAAGGCGGTCCTCTTCCACACGGAGACGCGGCCGCGTGACTCCGAGTGCATCACCCTTTTTTTTTTTACCGGAGGGTCACAGTGGTGGCACGCGGAAATTAGCGGAAGACTCGAGCGACGGGCGTTCGAGATAAAAAAATATATACCAACAAACGCCGTGGGTGTGAGAGGAGGTAAAGAGAAAGAAAGAGCCTCTCGCCCCAGCCAGTGTGCATGGCGGCAGTGGCGTAGCTAAGATATTTTGCGCCCGGGGACGAACTATAAAATTTGGCGCCCCCCCACCCCCCCGTTTAATCACATACCAAAATGTAATTACATGACATGTAGGCAGTGTGTGGCGGGATATATAAACTTTTAGGTTGAGGTGTAGATTTGTGCAGTAGTTTCAGGCTGCCGTGCCCGCCGCAATAAGTTATAATGTAACGTTGTAAGCCTCATTTTGGCGCCACTTTACCTTGGCGCCCGAGGACATATGTACCCCCCTGCCCCCCCCCTAGCTACGCCTCTGCATGGCGGGCTTGCCTACACGCACGATGCCTCGTCAGAGGCAGCTCGTTTGCGATGCTGTTTTTGACGGGGGGCTCATCTTTGTGGCCAGTCGACGCTATGAAGCACGGCGCTCATTATCATCGTCGTTGTTTTTCATGGTCAATCCCGCCGCTGGATGAAGAACTCCCAAAGCCGTCACCACCGACAGCACGAGCTGATCTTTGACTTGTATATTTGGGAGGGGGTGGGCAGGGGCTCGCTTTGTGGTAGTACATGTTGTTTATGCCATTGTAAAAATTCCGTCACAGTTCCTATGATCATTGTTTCATTGATTTCATGGCTTTATTTTGGTGATTTCGAAAAGTGTATTAGTTTAGCCATGTTTGTTTGCTGTAGTACAGAGTTAAACTGATGGTCTTAATCTAAGTTGTCTTGTGGTTGTTGTTGGTTGTTTGACTTGCATCCCACTGGGATTTTTGCACACAGCGTTGGTGTACGGTGATTTTTTTCTGCAATATTTTGCTGTCTTTTCTTGGATTTTCTGTTTGCACTTAGTCACATATTCACTTTAAGATGTTTTTTGTTCATGCTTTTGTTTTTTGTTTGTTGCGGTTGCACCCGATTCAAGAGCCGAATGGCTCACAGGGCTATAACTAATACATGAACTTGAAATAAATGAACTTGAACTTGTCCCTCACGTTAGGAATCGTGGGTGAATATAATAAATAGATGCATTTGGTTTTAATATTAATTGTAAGCTAATGAAAATAAATTAATGAACGTGTCCAGTTTGGGGGGTATTGGCCCCCGTGCCCCCACCCCCCCGCAAACTCTGCCCATGATTTATGTATTCATACTCGAGGAATCCGATGAGCTATGAAGCTATTTTTCACAGATGTCCAGTATCCTCGGACGCAATCCATTCTCTTGCTGCTACTCTGTCAGCAATCGTCCCTTATCGTCATCAACCCTGCACGAGCCCATTTTTTTTTCTCGACTGTTTGGATGCTGCTCGTAATGGTGTTGGGAATCGTTTGGCGTTCTTCCCAATGTTGGTGAGGGTGGGTTGGTGAAGGGAGCAAGGTTTGTGCCGCTTCTTGCCAGGTGCCATGCCAGGTACCATCGATGGGGCACCCATACCAGTCCTCAGTCTGCAAGGCGAGCGTGCTTCTTCGCCACAGGCAGGGAGGGCTCCAGTGGACTCACAATAATATTTATTCAACATGAAATGCTTCAATGAGGTCGATATATTTTTACATTTGATGGTTCCCGCGATCACATCTGTTAATTTGCCTGGGCGTTCACCCGCATCAACCTTTCCCTAAGTTTTTTGTCCTCATTTCCTTGTATAATTAAATTGTTTCGTAATGCAAAAAAAGGGGAATTGTGTCCATGGCGATGGCTGTCACGAGTGCACCCAATTAGCCTTTTTTTTCAAAGGTGACGGTATATTCAAGCGACGCACGGCCCAACACGCCAATCAACCTCACGTCCTAGCAACCAGAGCCCATAATGCCCCGAGGGCACAGGGGCTTAATATTTTAGAAGGATGCTCACATGGGCGTCTCGTTTCAGATCAGATATTTGCGATGACGTAGCTTCAGTGCTTAAGGAGCTCATAATTAAAAATGCTCCGTTGTGAATTGCAGGGCGGAATTAGCTAAAATAAAAAAAACCTTGACTACCATTTTCTGCTGAAGATTTTTTTGGGATGTATTGTCTGGATGTGGTGGCAGTCTAGTTTGAAAATTGTAATGATTTTTCTGGATTAAAATAAATAAGTAAATGTACGTATGGCATTAATGTGGTAATTTTTAAATTGCTTTTTTTCATTAGTTTATGTTAGGTCTCATTATTATAAATGTCATGTGTTATTATATTTATTATAATGAAAAAAACCATCTGCATGGTGACATAAATCAAAGTAATTTTCAGAGGCCTTTACATCGATGTTGCATCGGTGAGAAAGCAGGCCTATGAATGGCTCCGTCACAGGCAAATTCCATTCTTCTCAAGAGCCAATTTCCCTCTATTCAGTGTCATTATTAAGTGAGATCGTGACTTTTGTTTTTAGTTGTGAGGTGTAGTTATGATGCAACCATGCAGAGTAAATTATGCTCACAATAATGATGATAATGCTATTTGTAACGCGCACGATATTTCACGGACATAAATGACCGTGATTCTTCAGGCAACGCGGGCAAGCTCAGTGTCACTCGAGCGCCCGGCGAAAGACGTGGGGCCTTTACGAAGTCGGTTGAGAGTGTTCGCCGCTGCGAATGTCCAGATGGCGTGGGACTACCGATGAGAAACGAAGCCTGGCAATGGTGGCCCTGGTCCTTGGTGCAGAGAGGAGGAGGAGGTTGTGAGTCGAGCTGTCTTCTGCCGCTGTAGTGCAGGGTGACAGGAGGGAGTCACGTCGAGAATCGTACACGCGAGAATGATGTGTTCCTGTCACCCCTGGCTCCTGTGACCCCTAGCAGCCGAGCGACGCGACAATGGGCCGCAATGTAAAGAAATGTAATCGTTGCCTGAATAGAATTGTGACCCTGAATCGTGAAAATGGGTTGAATTGCAAGGGAGAGTGAATGGCCACAGGCATAGGAGTGATAAAGTCTTGACAATTATGCAAATTAAACTTTACAAAAAGTTAATTCAAAATATGTTGTAATGTCCCATTTGATTTGGCCCAACATTCATGACATTTTCTGCATCCAGTGCTGGGTTAACTGTGGCTGATGATGATGATGCATCTAATTCTACCTATGACCAAATTTAGCTCAAATGGGTCCACCCAATCTAAGCAGCTTAAATCCCTGCATAGAGCTTGTATGGGTGTCCACCAGGCATAACACAGGTGCTACAGGCTGCTGTGGGTCATTGCTTTCCCCGTAGAGCCTTAACAGACTGTTGGGGCAAGTGCTGTTTGCGAGCACCTACGAAGGCCGGCACGGCACACGAGGGGGTGGGTGGCCAACACCACGCCCGGCCGCCTTTGTCTCCCCAGTGGCGATGTTTACATACGACACCAGGTACTCATTTGAGGCTGAGTCAACCTAGGGGAGGCCCAGGACCGGTTCAGAGAATCATCACTGGTGTCGACCGTGAGCGGGAAACGAACCCGGGTCGCCGGGTTCGTAGCGCAGCGCGCTAACCGCTGCGCCACCACTCCCATGACCCACCACGATGACACACGTGGTGAGGGGAGACCCTCATCCAGCAGTGGATTGACAAAAGTGCAGTACACGTACATACATTGACTCCATTCAATATTGCCTTGAATAGACCACAATAGTGCCTCGTATTTGGTTTTTATTTTTTATTTGTCACTCTGCTGTCATCACAGACGTTCTACTTCACTAATATGATCACATATTGCACAGACTCAATACAATTGGAAATGTAAACAGCATACAGTGCAGTAATACAACATCATGAACACGATAATTAATACTGGCTGTACACGTTGAAAGATCAAACCATTTTTCTCTCGAATTTTAAAATATGATGTCATCACCATTACCAGTCTAAATCCTTCACCTCAACCATCATCAAAAAGATAAACGCTATCTACATTCAGATAAAAAGACACATTTTTTTTCACTTTAGTCATCTTTTTTTTTATCATTGCTACCGTTATCGCGAACACCTTCGCTTCAATCGTTGTACAGGGTGAAGAAAGCACGGCACTTTGTTTTAAAGACAACACCTACAAATTCTGCAGCTCTAATTGCCGCCACCAACACCAACACCACCACCATCATCCGCCACCATTTCCAGATCGCCTGCCTCGGAACGGCCACTTCTAAAGCATCGCTGGACCACGCGGCTACTGCCGCAGCTGACCGCCGTATCAATTGGAAGAAAATTAGGGCCCCGTAAATGTTCCCGCTGGCAGTTAAAACGGAATGGGGGCAGAACGCACGGACCGTGCCCGCAATGGGGTGAGCTCTTGAGTGGGGCTTGTTGTTGTTGTCCAGGGAGGTGATTCATTAATCTGGCGTGGTGCCAGCTTCGTTAGGACGCGCGATCAGACACCTCGCCGCATTCCATGCTTAGGCCGACCATAATGTGCGCAGTGGTGGAGTTTGGCCCTGGGGGAGTGTCGTCCCGGGGTAGACGTGAGAACACGAGGCTGCTCAACGTTTGGTTCTGGGATAATTAATTGGTCGATGAATAAACGGAATTTTTTGTAATCGACTCACAGTTGTTCTGTCGTTGTGGTCCCATTACTCGAGTACCCCCTTTAAAAATGACGGCCGCCCCAACGGAAAGATAAAAAAAAAACCCTACAATCCATGCCCAGCCTGGCAGTGGGCTGATCATATCGATGATCGATGATTGCCACCAAGCTCCCGCCCATCACCTCCCATCCAGCAGCACAAGTAAAGAACAGAGGCGAGAGAGACATCCAACCCCCACCCAACTATTTTTGTGTTATCCGATGAGTTGAACGACTGAGCTGATCATCGATCGGGGGGAGATGATTGATCACATTTGGTGACACGGGAGTGTTATATGAGGCCAGCCCTCATCGAGATGTTCCGAAATTGAGAAAAAAAAGGTATTCACGCGCAAAAATGACCAAAGGGGAGTTGAGCTGCCTCGGCACGGATTGGCACGTCGTGGTTTTTACTCCGATGAAGAGCGCTACCTCGGGATGTACACAGCTACGCTTGGGATGGAATCTAAATGTAGTGGGGCCCTATGAGTGATTGGTTCCCGGGTGGTTAGGGAGTTCTGCTGCACTATTACGCACAGAGTGTTCGCCACAAATGAACCACAATACCACGCTGACTTCGTCAAGGAGCATAGACCATCACCACGCAAACTCCGGTCATCCTCGCAGCAGCGGCTTTGGGCTGACCGTCGAACAAGGACGGTCGCCACGTCGTGCGGCGCATTCAGATGCGCTTCTGCAGCCGTCTGGAACGCTCTTCCTTACGATATTAGGAAGCCACTGGAGCGAGGCACTATTAACTCTAGATTGAAAAGTAATTTTCTCAGAACTGCTTTTTGTGTTTAGTTTGTTGTCCTTCCTCCGCACCTACGATTAGCACGGTTGGCTACGTACGGTGCGAAAGAAGTTCAGCACGCCATTTTCTGCGGATTATAAGATGCTTCGGAAAGTAAGATGCACCCTCTAATTTTTGCTTCAAAATAAGAATCCAGACAATGCGGTATATTTAAACCCACCTCACTACTAGCCGCCGACTCATTCTACCGCTGAGCCACGTAGCTGGCCTTGTATCGTACGTCTCGAAAAAATAAATTGGAGGTGTCTGGACCGCTGTTCTGTGCGGAGATGATGTTTGATGCCGAGGAACGCCTCTGTTGACTCGGCCAACCGCGGGATGCGAAGCCCTCCCTGCCAGAACCGATGGAGGAGGAAGCCGATTTCAGGTTGAAGGTTGACCTCACAGAGGGAATAATAATAATAATAATAATCATCCAAATTGAAATGGACGTTAAATTTAGACACGGGAAGCGAGAGGTGTTGAAATAGATCAATGCGACTTTGGGGGACTGGCGCTTAATGGGTTTCGCTCACGACAGGTCACGAGCTGCTCTTGCGAATCTCCAGTCGCAATTAATCCAGCTGTGCCGAGTGACTAACGAGGGCCTAATTAGTCGAGTATAAATGTGAGCGGTGAAGCGGGGCCACCGTGCCTACGGTTTTCAAAAAAAGATCAATTGCGGGCACGGTTTCTCCAGAGTGGTCTTTGCTCTCGGCGCTGGGTAAAGTCTCTCCGAATGAGATCTATCGTACAACAAATAAAGAAAATCCTCATTTCAAATATGATGCCGAGTCAATTATTTTACTTAAACCTGACGACACCCCCCCACCCATTCCCGTCCCAACACGGCTTCAAATCGCAGGGGGCCAGGAGGTAGAGTTAAGTTCCTCTGGAATGAGAAAGCAGTTCAGATTGAGACAGCAGCCCTCGATGGTGAAAACGACCGGGTACAGCTGTGGGCCACGTTTGCCATGTGTCAGTGGTGGCACGAAGCGACAATAATCCTAGCTTGGCGTTCGGAGTATCTGCCTCGTGACACAACTGCTTTTTGTAGGATACAGAGATTGGGCGATTATGCGGAGTCATTTGATGAAAAAAATTAAACACACGTCAATCTGCATTTAGTAGATTTACCACACTGGGTGTGGCTAAGATAATTTATAAATGGGTAAGGTGCAGCCCTGAAAGTAGTTCTTGCTTACACCACTGTTGGCGGAAGGGCCTCAACTAGACAAAGCTCTAGAGAGCCCCTCTATAGGGTATTTTGGTCTACTCTTTCACGTTGGCATGTTGTGGGGTAGCGTATGAAGTACCCACACTTTACCCCACCATACACAACCTGCTGAGATCAGCCACGCCCGGTGTACCCATTTATACTGCCGAATTGATAGACGCAGGGGGATTTAAGAAACTTGCACCATTGTTTCAACCGTCGCAGCAGTAAGGAAATGTATATTACCGCCGACTTGTTTCTCAGGTGCTCAAGCATACTTTTGTAGGGCCTTGTTATAAGTGCGGTCCATTCAGATGGCCAAGTGAAACCCACTCAAGCTACAGAAACGTCGTTCCAGATCATCAGGTGCATTGCAAGACCCCAGGCAACTTTTTCTGCCGCAGAACGGCGAACACGAGCGGAGGCTGCTTTTCCAAATGCGTGAAGCCAAGCCGACGTCAGACATCGGATTTGTATGACAACATCACGTGACGTTTGTCTCGGAGGAGAGGCGTGGGGCCCTGCTTGAGAAGGGACTGCTCCTACTCCCCTATTGAGCCCGAGCTCCCTGCTGACCGCAGTGTCGCCAGAAACTCAATAATGCTCAAGCAGTCTAAACGACACCATTGGAACCTCATTTGCCTTTTGGCGTCATCTGGTCCAACCCATGTGAGACCAGGCTCTAAGGAAAGCCGTCTCGGTTGTGGACCAATCAACATCAAGGACAATGCACATTATCAGAGTTATGTTTTTTGTTTGCATTATGACTGCAGGTATTGTGGTCTATGCAAACATGACTCCTTGTAAAAAAGGTGTCAGTTTTGTTGCCAGATAGAAGGGTAAAAAAACAATTATCAGTCTAAACGAGCCAATCAGAGGCAGCGCTTGCTTGCTTCCCGCTGCTTCCCGCAACTCTCGAAGTCTGCATTTGGATGTTTGGGAAAGGGAATTCCCGCTTGCCGATGATGCGCAAATTCCACGTGTTAAAAATAAATGTTTTGGTTTATCTTGCAACTTGGCCGTTTGTTGTCAGTGCCAATCTGTGGCCATTATTATATTATTGGACATGCTTCTGCTAAAAAGAAAATCCCCATAAATACACATTCCACCGTTGAAACATTAACATTTTGTGATAATATTGATGATGAAACGACGTTCCTTTGAAATGTCTCACTCTTTTCAATAGTTATTTTTCTTTTTACCTTGGCAGTGTCGCTGTGTGGAGGGATTTAGCAATAAGCACAACGCCTCTGCGCCTGAGAAATGACAGTCAATTGCATCAGATTCCATATTCCCCAGGTCCTGTCAATTTCATGCGATTCCACTTTGATTTCTCCAGCGAATGCTCATTTATCAATGTGTGTCAGCAGAAGGCAATACCAGTCTGGGGCAGAGGGTCTCCTGGGAGCGGATGGTATTGGTGGGGAGGCCGCATGTGTAGAGCAGGGCGGAAGAAGCGAGGAAGCTAAACACAAAATACGACAGCTTAGTCAGGAGAGCGAGGTGCCTGCGGTGATGAGCGACTGCCACCAATGAGCATTTTATGCCCCCACTTTTCAATGAACCACGCAACTCGAGTTTCCCCGTCCGAAACTCAACTTCCATGTTTATAGGCAACTTTGTGTTGGCTGCCAATTCGGGCAAGTGCCTGGACTGTATGGGCTGATTTCGCATCATTATGCTGCACTGGTTTAAATTTTACATCAAATTTCAGTCTGAGTGGACGTATTATACATTTAATGTAATAAAGCGACTAACTCGAAACATCGTGGGAAAACCACTTATTTGATTTGCACCAGCTCGATTTTGTCCATCAACTCAGGGTTCTGGGAGAGATCAGGCCAAATTAGGATGAATCAGGCCAACTTGAGCGCACTCGAGTCCATGAAAGTGAGATATTAGATTGCAACACCACAATTTTATTCAGAGTCAGCGGCTCTGAGTAACACTGGACTCGCCTCAATACAGGGAGTGAAGTTTGGACTCTGCAGGTTACCCAGTGTATCCGGGTTACACGGCGCAACAGGGCATTGTTAACCATGCCTGCCTGTGCACTGTCAGTCAAGCAGCACAAGGCCACGCAAATTGCGTGCCGATTGAACGCACGATCCCCCCCGCATCTCTTTGGAAATGCTCCCAAGGAAAAGTTTTCCGTAACCGCACTTCGAGATGCCCCTTTGGATGGCCTTCGTTTTTTTTTGGACAGATTTCACGGCGCCGGCAAATCGAGCAATCCGCCGGTAATTTGTGCTCGCTGGATTCTGCCACGGGACGCACGGGTTGTAAGCATCGATTGCGAGCGTCTCGTTACCACTGACCACCGTCGCATCCCACCTTGTGCGCCACTGGGGGGGGGGGGGGGTCTGCTCCATTTTCCGACGCGTTTGGAAGTGTTCATCCGTCCTTCCAGAGGTTTCTGGCATCTTAACACGGGCCGCTGTATTTTTCGGGTGTCTCTTTTCACGACGCTTGCCGGGTATTTTCACGAACCATCATTTTTTTTTAATCTTTCAACGAACAAGCATTCGCCTTGCTGGAAATGTGAAAGCCGCCGGCAACCGTGCCGCAGGCGGCAAAGCTACGAGGGGTTTTCGTTTTTTTGAGGTCAGCCAAGTTTTGGACGTTCGACGAGACTCATGAAACATCGCGGCAGCGGCTGAGAAGGTGACTGCTCTGATGACAGTCGCCCGAGTGAGTACCGTCCGGAACAAAAAAAAGTGACAGGCCGTTCCTCGCATCGATGTGGCTTCGACGGGAATAATCTACGCTCGGTCAAGACGTTTTGTTGGGAAAGGACTGCAGGTAAACGTGTGTGTTCTCGGAGAATTGTGGGTCGTTCCCCACCCACCACCGCGAATGTAATTGTCTGCGCGACTTTAAAATAAGCAATCACAGTTTTACTGAAGCACACAAAACAAATATTGCACAATACGAAGTACTGAATTATCATTGTCATTATTATTGCCACACGGCACCACAGCAGAAAAACACAGAAAGTCGGTATGCACATCTTCTTCGTTCTTTCGGTAAAGTCACATAGAAGGGAAATAATAAAATAATAAAAATAAAACATAATAAAATAATTCTCGCGACGTTTCGGCCACAACGCAAGCAGCCGTCCTCAGGTGACAAACAGGTCTGTCGGAAAGACAGCGTCTGAAACTCAGACGCTGTCTTTCCGACAGACCTGTTCTGAAACTCAGACGCTGTCTTTCCGACAGACCTGTTTTTCACCTGAGGACGGCTGCTTGCGTTATGGCCGAAACGTCGTGAGAATTATTTTATTATGTTTTATTTTTATTATTTTATTATTTCCCTTTTACGTGACTTTACCGAAAGAACCAAGAAGATGAATCCCTGCAGTCACGAAAGCTTTAAATCGGGATGCACAGTCAATGCCTTTGTGACGAGCGCACGAGTAGAAGCAACGACAAAATGTAAGTCATGAGAATTAGCGCAGAGTACCGTCTACAGAACCCTCTATGGGGCCAAGTACTCAAAGAGAAAGAGAGAGAGAGAGAAAAAAACCCTTTCAAACACAAACTTACGACACAATAGGAAGCCTTCTGAGAAAAGAAGGAACCTCTGAAATAATTTCCAACAGTCTGATTATCAAAGTTCTGACATATATTTCGTTAGATTTTTTTTAAAGCCACCTTTACACATATTCACCCCTCTACACGCACGCTGTTCCAGAGGATATCACCTTGTAGAAGAAAACAACATTAAAAAAGAGAACCACAAAGCCTCTACAACTCAGCGTGAGATATCTAAAGTCTTCCTAATAAAACCGAACCTTCGAAACAGAACAGACTGCTCCCTTTTCACTGTTGGCACTTGTGTATGTTGGAACCATCTCTTAAAGTGCAGTCACAGATGTCAGCAGTGAGGTCGGAAACATTCCATTTGTGTGAAGGGCATTCACATTCTGACCGGACACTTTCCTCGTGTCTTCCAATCCCGACCTCAAGTCTGATATTTTGACCCATCCAGTCAAATACTGACTGCATGGCATTGCAGGAGCCTACACTGCACATGTCCAGAACACAGCCCAGAGGTCGGGATCATGCAGAGTTCAGTGCGGTGACAGAGACGGTTCACAACTAAAAGTTCACAAGTTATACATCTCCGGTGCATTTCATTTGGTCAAATAATGTATGGGGTGTCCGCTTTTCAGTTTTTGTTTGGTCTGCTTCCCCCTCCCGCCCCTTATAATCATAAATTTATTTTTAAATGCGCAAGTTGGTCCATGGCACTGATATCGCAACAGCTGCTGTCGACGCATTTGAAGCGACCTTGCGTGGTCCTGATCGCCGTTTTATTTTTACAATAGACGGCGAACTTTGGCAGCAATGCCACCCAGCAGTTCTGGGAATGAAACATTCAACTTGTGTAACCTGACCCAGCAGTAACTGGATCTCACTCGGTCAGCCAAGCCACCACCACTCCCCTTCACATATACTGATTCTATTTACTGGATGAATCTATGTATATTAATATGTATGTACATGTGCACAGTACAGCCCTTTTTGTCAATCCATTGCTAGATGAGGGCCTTCACACTCCGTGTGAGTCGCGGTGGTTGTTTGACCATACTTCACCATGGCTGGTCAATACAGGTTGGTGTAGGTGCAGACCACAGGCTTGGGATCATAGTCTAGTACATTGATGTATTATGCCGGTCTGCCCTCTACTGCCCCCACGGCATCCCTACAGCCTAAAACACCTGCGATCCATGACGGTCACCCATCCAAGCAATACCCAGGCTCACGCCTGCTTGGCTTCTGAGATCTGATGCATCCTGGGTGATTTGGTCAGAGGCACTGGTCATTTCGCTCAAGGTGCATCCCTGCAATTACACGCCCATGTCACTGCTGGCGGAAGGGCCTCCGCTAGAGGGAGCGCTAGAGAAGCCTTCCAAAGGATATTTGGCCTAATCTTCCATTACAACTGCTTACATGCATAAAACATTATCTACTGTAGTGTTTTTTTTTGCTACAAGTGCTATCTTAATGCACAGGCGGTCAAACACCTGATCCATCCACCCAGGCGGACAGCCAGATGAGACGTTACGTGAGTGATTTCCCCAATAGGCATCATCAGCCAAAACAACCGAGAGGTGGACACCCGCACGCCACATTAGACAGCACCACAGTGGAATTCGCACGAGGCTCACGTACGCAGGTCACAGCACGCACATTCAAAATATCACTCCGCATATATATTGTATATATACCGCATGTATAAGATACAGATTTGCAACGCACTATAAGTTGTTAAGTTCTTTAGCGTTTCACACGGTGCTTTGAATTAGGCACCTTGAATAAACCCACTATCTTAGACAACTCTCGTAAATACAATTGGCTTTACTTCGCCACAACCGTTTATAAATTAAAGCCAGTTGTTTTTCTCTACAAACACGCTGCAGTTCACCGTTGCATTTTAATAACAAAGCGCTAAAGCCGACACTAACCATTTATAACTGATTATACTGTTACAGCTTTTAATGTTTTCGTGGGAACGGTGGCAGCGTTTGAAAAAAATGTGAAAATTCTCTCCGCGTTTCCATCCGGCGGGGAAAATAAAAAGAAATGTGTGCAATTTCCGAGGTCGCCAGTGGCCATCGCAATTAGCGCAAGCCGCATGCAAAACAATGAATCATTCAGTTAGCAATAATGGCTGTGTCTAACCTCTCCGAAGCAAACGATGCCGGTGAGGAATGTGTTTTGGGGGCCCGTGCGGGAGATGTCAGCGGCTCCGTGACAATTCATGGTTGTCCCTTCGTGGTGATGGTGGCAGTGCCCGATTATCGTAGTAGCAAAAGTAGCTACATATGTAGTAGCTACGGGCCCCGCACTTTCAAGGGCCGAGCGCGAAATGCTTTCAAGCTATCAATTCCGGTTCAGTGATTCTGCACTTGCTCTATTACTATAGTACTATACCGCCTTCAACTTTTACGAACGACTGGGTGTTTAAGGTTAGCGATTTGTCGTAGTATCTGGCTGTATAGCAAATGGAAAAATACAATTACTTTACTATGCAAGCTTAAAATTTGTATTTTTATATTCAGTGTTTTTATTTATTGATGGGCCCTTTATAACATATGTCCGGCTGACACGGGCGCTCCGTGGCACACAAATAAACGCCGTTTACTTGCGATGGCGACGATCCTGACCCAGCCAGGTCGATTGAACCGGCGATGGGAACGTTTCGTTTTTACTGTGGGGCCCGCACGGTGTTCGGTAAACAGCTGGGAAACAAGAGAATCCACAGGCGTGGGATGGGAGCCCAAAGGCATGGCTCTGGCTCACGCTGTCCACGTGATATTTTATCATTGGCAAAGTTATTACAATTCCCCGACAAGGTGGCACACATCAGACGTAATGTCCTGCGCAAAAAGGATTTTGCCTTCTTTGTTTGGGACACCTTGAACTTGGCGCTCAGAGGTTTAGGACGTTTGTAGCTTACGACGAGATTTGCGAAGAGCACAGCAGATAAAGGCCACGCTATCAGAAACAAAATCAGAAATTGCCTAAAAGAGCATCGTTAATTTAAGCAGACGCCATTACACTTTTAATGACTATTCATAATGGCGAGGTAGAAAGGAAATTAAAAAAGAAGAGAGTTACAGCGACTCGCAGTAATTATATTGATTTCATTCAATGTAATTCCTGCACCCCTGTTAAGCATAGATAAGCCGTGTGCAGGATGAGCCCTCACAAAGCCACATGCTGATAAACCAGGCTATGAATCACAGCGCACTACTGGGCAGCCGGCACAGCAGACAGCTCAAACTAAACAGAACACCGTGTACCAGAAGCCACTTGGATAGATTTAAAAATAAAAAAACCTTAAGAATAATGATAATATTAATAATTTTTTTAGCCCTTTGTCAATATGCATGAAGGCATCCTCATGCCTTGTCAGTCACGGGGGTTATTTTTTTAAACCTACCATACTTCACTTACACTTGTAAGTGCGTTTTGATGTGGGAAGGCACCCAAGACTGGTCCAGATATCACTCACCACTGATGTCTACAATGGATGGAACTCGAATTCAGGTCACTCGGTTGCTGGATGCCTGTGTAGTGCGCCAACTACTACACCATCGATTCACCCACAACAGTTACATATTCAGTAAGTGTTTCATCTTGTGCATCACCGAATCACAACATACACATAAGCAAATGGAGACTGCACATTGAGACCTGTGTTATCAATTGAGCATGATGAATTATTATTTGTTATATGGATAACAACAAATATTTACATATCGTGAGAATAGGTTCCTGCTCATGCAAGCACGATCCAGCTTGCATGCGGTGTTTATACAAGGGGAAATTCCACATGTCTATGGCCTTATCTTGGAAAACCCACCGTTGACTTTCCATAAATTGGTACTCAATATATAAACCTCCGAGGGATAAAGTGCAGAAGTGATCCTTGGACGGAGGATATGAAATCACAATCATGTGATTGCGAGCTGCGTGCTGTAACAACCGGTGCCAACCGGCATGTTTATTTGCTTCTTAATTTAATGACGGTGTCTTTTATATTACCCAGGAAAGCCTCACTGAGAGACCCTAGACTGTTTACGTAGGGAATACTTGGAATTTTGATGTAAAGCTTTCGTGATTGCAGGGATTCATATTCTTGGTTCTTTCGGTAAAGTCCCTTCTACGTGACTTTACCGAAAGAACCAAGCATACTTGTTTGACCAATTTTAGAAGGGAAAAAAATGTAACCGTAAAAATGTTTTACCTAAAAGTTGAGGATATTAATCGTGCATAAACATCACTTCTTCTATTATCACGGCAATTTGATTAAAATCTGTTGCTAATCCTGATGGGTTATGCAATGGAAGAGAGGAGCAAAAGTCAGACGCACTGATTACTCTCGCTGCCAATGCTTTCACCCTCGCTGCTCTAAGCTGGCAATTTCACCCCCCCACCCCCCATGATGGGGGAGGTAAAGCGGATTAGACTTTGAAACGTTAACATCGAGTGTCAATAGCGTCATTTAAAAAAAGGGCAGTTCTATATGGCGAAGCGAAACGCTCGAAATAAAAAAAATTTGTGGTGACATTCATGGTCCACAATTGTACGAGTCGGGTGGCAGTGAGTTGTTCAGCTTATTCGCAGATTAATGTCGCACATTTAACGTTTACATATATACATAGCATTTTTTTATAATGGATTTTTTTCAAGGAGCATTTTGTCCCCTTTTGTACGCACTTATAATAACGTATCTCATATAATGTCCATTTAAATAACGTATTACTCGCAGCACATGCGCACACGATCACACGTCACGCAACACAATTGCGCAAAGCAGTTAATCTACCGCGCGACTCCAAATGGGGCCTTTTTACTCGACGAGGAACTGAAGACTCCCCCACGACTGAATCAGACAGATTAAAGCACTGGGGGGCTTAACCCACAGCCAGAGCGGCGAAGAGAGCACACTATCATCACGGCCACCACGAAATAACATTCTCATCATTCTTACCGTGATTTTGCACAACACATTACAACCAGTTGCCTGTCGCCACCAGGTAAGAAGGCAAAATCCTTTTTGAAAAATATAACCCTTCTGGTTTAGCGCTCTGATGTGTTTTCGAATTGTATCGCGCATTGCTCGCTCGGCATTATGTCCAACGTTTTGCTCCACGTGCTGGGAGCCTCTTCAGGAACTGAATTGCCGAAGAAGCTCCCCCGAACACAGGATACAGCCGCACAGCTCTCAATAAAACCCAACTTCCCGTTCTCATTTATCTACCCGGGAAAGCCTCGCCGAGTCTCCAGGCCTACAACCTTCGCAACCGCATCGCCCGAACGAATCCTTGACGCGCCGTGTATTTGTTTGCTCCCCTTGGAATCCTGCTTGGACTTCCACCTCGAGCCAGCCGCCTCGTTAGACGGCCTGTGGAGGAACGCGCTCGCCGGTCTCCAGAACAATCTGCGCCGTCTTGGGCTGGCAGGCGAGGCCAGACGTGGAAGGGGCGCAGACGTTTTCGGTCACCTCGCTGGCTTTGTCGACCACGGTGACGGCAGCAGCAGCAGGAGCAGCAGCAGGAGCAGCCGGCACTGGGGTCTGGCCAGTGGCAAGAGCGGACTTGGCCTGCCCGTCGCTCTCAAGGCTGTTCTCCAGCGGCTGCGTGACGCTGCGCGGCGGACGGAAGGTGAGGGCGCACGCCATTCGCAGGTCCTTGCTGCGCATGGCGTAGATGACCGGGTTGATGGTGGCATTCATGAGGCACAGCATGGAGCAGAAGGCGAACACGCGCTTCATGTGGTTGTCCACGCTGCCGAAAACGTCGTACACCATCATGGTGAGCACGGGCCCCCAGCAGATGATGAGCGCGACCAGGATGAGGACCAGCGTCTTGGCCAGGCGGATGTCCATGCGGTGCTGCTCCACCTTGCGCCTCTCCGTCACGGACACGCGGCTCATCTTGGTGGACGCCCGCCTGATCATGTTGGTGGTGTGGCGGTGCGCCTTCCACAGGATGAAGCCGTACGCGTAGATGATGACGACGAGCAGGAAGGTCACCAGGCTGATGAACGAGAGCAGGTACATCTTGTCGATGTGCGGGAAGATGTCCGAGCACTTGGAGTGCAGCTGTCGGCAATTCCAGCCCATGAGCGGCAGGGCTCCGGTCAACAGCGCTATCGTCCACATGACGCTCAGCGCCGTCACGGCCCTGACGCGCGTCACGATGGTCCTGTAGGACAGCGGCTGGTGGATGGAGATGTAGCGGTCGATGGCGGTGAGGAAGAGGCTGCAGACGGAGGCGGTGAACGAGGCCGTGACGCCGCCCAGCTTGAACAAGAAGACGTTCTGCGTGTCCTTGCGGTGAAAGACGTGGAAGTCCGTGAAGCTGTACACGAACACGATGCTGGAGAGCAGGTCCGAGAAGGCCACGCTGCCCAGGAAGAGGTACGAGGGCTTCCTGCGAAGGCTGCGCGTGCGGAAGATGATGAAGAGGACCAGGGCGTTCTCGAGCACGGTAAAGATTCCCATAGTGAGCGAAAGCACGCCGATTGCCGTCTGCTGGTCCCTGGTCAGGATCATGAAACACTCCATGTCCAAGAAGTTCCCGCTGCAGTTCAAGTTCTCCTCGAGTGGTCCCAACGTCGTGGCACCGTCCAGGCCGCTGGTGGAATTGGGGTCCCACGGTGTGTCAACTGGAGGTCGCTCGGTTTGCTGCCGAGTGATGATGTTGATTCGTGGCTGACCGGGGTTGCCCCTAAGCGGTTCCATGGCTGGGCCGTGTAAAGATTCTCTACCACCCCGCTAAAGAGAATGTCAACGTGTTTCCAGTATGGGCGGATATGAGGTTGAGCTGAGATGAAGACGACTCTTGGGGTCCATCGCTTCACGGAGGAAAAGAGGTTTTTTTGTTGTTGTTTCGGTCACTGAATAACGTTACCGCTCCTGGGAAGACATAATACATCAGACAGGTATTAAAATGGTAAACACGAGGCCCCTTTTTTGATGATAAAACAAATTACCTTGTGCTTCACGATTTCATTAAAATTCATTTCATGTTCGATAAAATAGTGAAAATGAAAAATAGATTTTTTGAAATGGAAAAATGCATCAAAGTTAACGTAAATTGAGTCGCCTTTGAATATTTATGTCGACCAAAATGTATGAATTCAATCCATTCACTGCTATCAGTACATCCGATGCACGGTGTTCGGTGTGATTTGTAATGCTCACACTGACTCTATCACATGCTAAATAATGTATAGTTAATGCGATACATATATTTATCTGATTTACACAGAGGATGCTTTTAAATGACTGCCCTTTTTCCATTTTAAAGATTTATTTTGTCAGTTTTATTCACGAACGTTGGAACACAGCGATAGCATTGCAATTTAGATTTATCGGGCATCTGAATATAACTGCATCTCAAGGTTAAAGGCGCAGCCCTGAAATGCCTTGCTCACGCCACTGCTAGCAGAAGGGCTTCCACTAGAGGGAGCTGTAGAAAGCTCCTCTGTAGTGGTAATTTGGCCTACGTTTCTACGCCGCCCAGACATCCTGAAAGAGGTGAAAGTATCCACACTTTACCCCACAATACGCAACCGGCTGATTGACTGTGTGGTGAACCCATTTACACTGCTGGCTGGACAGAGGTGGAGGGATCTGAGAAGCTTAAACAATCGTTAGAGCTGCCGTGCTGGGAGACTGAATCGAACCGGTGACCAAGGGATTGGGCGCCACGGTGGCGAGATGTTAACTACCTCACCTGGATTTTGATTTAAAGCTTTCGTGACTGCAGGGATTCATATTCTTGGTTATTTCGGTAAAGTCACGTAGAAGGGAAATAATAAAATAATACAAATATAAAACAATAAAATGATCACGACGTTCCGACTGCAACACAAGCAATCATCATCAGGTGTGAAATCCACAACAAGAAGATTTGAAAAAAGTGGCGAGTTTTTCTTAACGTCAGCACCACGGACAGCGATTTGGCAGTTGGTCAGATGGACGAGTCCATCTATACAGTGACTTTCAGACCGCATTCCATTTGCTTCCTCTCTCTCCCCCCTCTTTTCCGAACATAGATGGATTCGCCCATCTGACCAACAGCCAAATCGCTGTCAGTGGTGCTGACGTTAAGAAAAAGTTGTCACTTTTTTCAAATTTTCTTGTTGTGGATTTCACACCTGGTGATGATTGCTTGTGTTGCAGTCGAAACGTCGTGAGAATTTTATTGTTTTATATTTTTATTATTTTGTTATTTCTCTTCTACGTGACTTTACCGAAAGAACCAAGAATATACCTCACCTGGTATTCAGGAGGTCGTGGGTGCGATCCCGACCCTGACGCCTGCTGTATATTTGGAGTTTGCGTGTGTTTCTCCGGATTTTCTCTCCACATTTAGAAACACGCGTTAAGAGCATTTGGCTGCTACACATTTCCACATGATAGGCCACTTTGTTGAGCTATTATTTGTGACCAGGTCCCTTCTGAAATAGAGCTATACTGTATAGCTCAGTGGAGCCTTACCTGGTAAAATAAAAAAAATAGTTTTATTTGAGTTTTATTGGCAATCCAGTCTGTGAAACGATGGTAGCATCCCTGCATCTAAAGACGCTGCACACAAAGTAATGGAATTTAATTCCCGAAGATAACGGCCCAGGATGATTTGAGGCCACCTAATGGCACTCATAAGATAAAAATCAATGCAGTAAGTCGATTTATAATCTCTGAGCTTCACAGCTATACAGGACGAACATTGATAAGTGGAAAAACACATGTTGAAAAGCACTGTTGCGCTGATTACACGTAAAGTTATGGAAACATGTATAAACACTCTTAGTTCATAATAGGGTTTTGGGTCAGGCCGTGCGAGTTAAATGTGTGTTGTATACTCTCCGCTACCCATAGAAGAACGTGCTCACGTATTACTACTGTTCGGTAGCACCACCGGTGTGTTGGAGAGCGATCAACACGAATTTAACAATTAGCAAACTGTCCGATGATGCTGGTTGTACCTACCAGCGAAACTTCGTACCCAATTGTTAAACGTTCGTGGATTACTCTCCAACACTACTGGTCGTGCTGCAAAACCGGTACATAATTGGCGCCTTTGTTCATCATGTGACAACTTTATTAATTGGTTGTAATAGGTGTAGGGGGGTGTACGACACATTTTACCCATGTGACCTGACCATAATATTGGTCTCGAAAACCTACGTGTTAACAGTAAAAAAAATATCTGAAAACATCAACCCTTTCCCATTCTGAGGCGTCTGCAAGTTTCAGATTGGGTGTCCTATTCACCGCTGAATCTCTGAATGCGCAAGCTGTTAGCGTACATTTTATTTAGAGGGGCATAGCGCCGTTGTTTTTATAGACATTGTACTCACCGCAGAGAACTGTAGCGACACGACCGCATTCTATGATAGCCGGTGCCAAACCGTGCCACACGCCCTCCCGCATGTAAATGTACGTCATTAAAATGGAATCGGAAGAAAAACTGATGACGTAGACGTTCTGTATACGTCATGACATACACATTCTGATGACGTACATGTCGTACAGATACGATATCAGAACGGTAAAGGTTTAAGATAAATACCCAATGGAGTAGAGCCCTCATGAAAGAGAGTGCTCGGTCTCATAATGCCTCTGAGTAAAAACAAGTAAATATCAAAATAAGCCTGAAAAAATTCAACAGCGTGGAGCATACATGAATTAAAATCAAAGTGGACTTTAAATAATATTTGTGATGAAAGTTTTCAATTAGCATTTTGGCAATTCAATGTGTTATAAGTTGTGCTAATGAAAAAAACCACGGTGTTTGAAATTCGATCAATGTCTTAATTAAAATATTTATGTAGATTTAAATGTTCTATTTTCTCTCATTATTTGAAAGCCAGATCACTCTCTTTATTTATTTTCAAAATGTGAAGCGAACGGTGGTGCATCTACAATCTGTGAAGAAACCTGTGAAGGGTGGGGGAACCACCAGAATGAGACCGACAGCCAAATAAGTTACGAAACGTCACGCATACACATGCGTCACGATTTCCAACATGCGTTAACCTTCAGGAGGCTGACATTCATTTGCATATTTCTGAATATGCAGGTGTGAAGGCAAACTCATAAGTATATCTGCAAATCGTGCTTTTTTGCTCTGGTGTCAATCTCCACGTTTTTTGGGCAATAACCCTTTGATCAATTTGGCTGGTTCTCAATAGGATAATTCCTATCCTCAAGTGTTGTGCATATTGGAACATCTTTAAAA
Organism: Entosphenus tridentatus; assembly: GCA_014621495.2. Lineage (NCBI taxonomy): Eukaryota > Metazoa > Chordata > Hyperoartia > Petromyzontiformes > Petromyzontidae > Entosphenus > Entosphenus tridentatus. Next base: position 4,984,528 of record CM025673.2, read on the forward strand.
AAGTTAAAGTGTCACCCCAATTATGGACGGAGGGATGAACAGAGCTGGTGCATAAATGCTTTAAACATTAGGGGGCCACGGTGGTGAGTTGTTAACTACCTCGCCTGGTATGCAGAAGGTCGTGGGTTCGACCCGGAACCCCGACCCCGACACCTGACGCCTGCTGTATATTTGGAGTTTGCGTGTGTTTCTCCGGATTTTATCTCCACATTTAGAAACACGCGTTCTCCCTGTGGTCGTGTGGATTTTTATCCAGGTCCTCCGGTTTTTTTCCCCTGGACGTTAATACGCCTTTAGAGTATTTTACTACTATACATTTCCACACGATAAGCCACTTCGTTGAGCTATCATTTGTGGCCAGGTCGCTTCTGGAAAATGAGCTATAACGCTCATTGGGCCTTACCTGGTAAAATAAAAAAAGTTAATTTTAGTTTAGTAGTTGGATAGAGCCAAAGCCATAACCATGGAGTCTACATTGGGGGGGTCCAAATCTTCCAGGGTGTCTGGGGGTCCCAACCCAGAAACGTCTCTAAATTTGAAAACGAATTTCCTGCCTAAAATATTTCAAAATTCACTAACACATGGAATGGACATTTTAAATTAATTTTTTACAATAATGTCTAATAGTGTATTGTATTACATTGCTCTGTTTTTACTTTTTTACCATTTCTTGTTTCATTGCATGTAATGGCAGAGATTAGGGATGAATGATTAAGTACAACCATAACCACAATCATATAAACAAAAATCTATGCATTGAATTATATGAAGACAAGTTTAAATATTGTGGCCAAGGTTTAGCAAATTGTTGTTTTTTATTTACATAGCATAGCAATTTTTATAGCAATATATTTGGGGGGACATTTTGAGCATATTTGAATATTGGGGGGGGATGTGTCCCCCCCCAATATATATTATAATTACGGCCTTGGATAGAGCTAAAAAGAGCATTCCCACAGTGGCAGCATAACCACCGTCCTCACCCAACTCAGGTTCATTATCAAAGGTATCCATAGCTTTGACAAAGCGTCGGTGGCTGTGGGCAGTGACTAATGTTTCGTGGGTCACTTGGTAAAATATATTCGCCCGCGAGTCCCACGACACACAATGACGGCAGACTCGATCGCAGAGGGCGTCGGCACGCGTGGGCAGGTGTGAAGGCGGGCGTCTCGCCAGCTGCGACCGCCGATGGGGAGGATTTCTAGCGCATTTGCTGAAATCTACTGTACTGCAAAGGCGAGCAGAAACAAAACATGGATAGGGCAAAAAAAATAATCTTATTCTCGGAAGGAGGGTAGACAGAACCTGTAGCCGCGGTTGTGTCACTCGCTGAAGATGAGGGCAGTGGTGTTTTTATTTTTTTAAGACGAAAGCTCCTGTGGTGCTACGAATACATTATGTTTCTGGAATTGTATCCCTCTTTTTCCACTGCTCGACTGAGCCGTGCCGAAGCCACACCGGGACCATACCGAGCCACTTTGGCGCGGCTCAGGAGGTGCAAGATTTTTCCACCGCGGAAGTGGAGCGGTGCCGGTTCCCTCGCATGCAATGAACGAGTCGACGTGTGACATCATGAAATCTAATAACTCCGCCACTGGCCCTGCTTGGCCTCGAACCAGATTCAGGTGTCACGCGAGGACCTTGCTTGTAAACCCAGCGTATCATGGGTTGCTTCTGTTCTCAGCTCGGCAAATAGGCTGTGGAAAGCCACCTGAAACGCAAGGGACCCGTACTGGCATGGATTGGATGTGCAGTTGTAAAATTGACATAAAACGGGCATTGGCAGCTTCTAGACACACTTGGAGTAGTTTCTTCTTCACCGCGTTGTACGTAATTCTGGGTGACGGTTAATCCCGGAAGGTTGTTAAATAGTCTTCATATTCTGACCTACGTCAGCACTGATCACACCCAGGCGGCAGCAGCAGTTTATGGAATGCTTTCATTATCTCTCCTCGTTCCACAGACATGTTAACTACCTCGTTTGGTATACAGGAGGTCGTGGGTTCGATCCCAACCCTTACGCCTGCTGTATATTCGAAGTTTCCATGTTCTCCCCGTGATCGCGTGGATTTTTCTCTGGGTCCTCCGGATTTTCCCTCCACATTTAAAAGCATGCATTTCGAGTATTTGGCTGCAATACATTTCCACGTGATAAGCCACTTTGTTGAGCTATCATTTGTGGCCAGGTCGCTTCAGAGCTACGTAGCTCAGTGGGCCTTACCTCGTAAAATAGAAGAACAATTGTATAGCCTGGTAACTTCCTGGCGCTGCTACAGCTGGATTGTGGGTGCATCATTAAGCGAGGGCGCTAAATCGCCATACGTTTTGCTTCGACCATGAAACCAGTTTGTGGAATCAAAGCGTGATATTGTTATTCGTTAACGAGAATAATTATCCGTGTATATAACGACAAAATATACATGTCGAAGTCTCGCAGATGGTTTAAGCAAGTGCTGCTCGCGAGCATAGATTAAGACCCAGCATGACACACCTGTGGATAATCATATTAATTAGATTTAATATTGAGTCTTAATGGCACATTGTCTTAATCGTCAGGAGTTGATTAAACCATGGCCAATAATGATGATAAATAAGTAGCATTTGCACATGTGGTGGTACATTGCGCAATTGCAACTGGTAAATATGCACTTGGAATCAAGCTCAGGCTGTCAGTATTGTAGCCCCACTCCCCAAGCATAAGTGCATACACAGGCAAAGGCCCCCCTTATAGCCTTCACAGACTGTTGGGGCAAGTGCCGTTCGCGAGCACCTATCAAGGCCTGCACGGTACACAAAGGGGTGGGTGGCCAGCACCACTCCCGGCCTCCTTTATTGCTCCAGGTACCCAATCAAGGCTGAGTCGACCTAGAGGAAGCCCAGGACCGGTTCAGGCAATCGTCACTGGTGGTGGCCGTGAGTGGCAATCGAATTCGGGTCTCCAGATTCGTAGCGGAGCGCGCTAACCACGGCACGGCCGCTCCCCATAAGTGCATACATACATACAAAGACAAAACAGAGCGCACCTTCACACGTACACGATTACACACGCGCGCACACAAACACGACTATAAATACAAATGACTCACAATTGCGTTTGCCACTCAGGTATTAAACAGGGCAATTGTGTATCTTGGGAGAGAGATCAAGGAACTGCGCACGCAATGAATTGGACCTCTGCTTTGATGATGAGCAAGCGCTGCCAAGCCCCACATGCTCCAAACATCCCCAGCAACTTGCGAGTCCAGTGATCCAGTCCTCCAGGCAATTCACAATTAATGTTGGGTCTCATTTTCATCATTGCATCGTGGCTTGATAATTAATTGTCGTGCGATTCAACAACAAACAAACTAAAAAGCTCGGGCGGGATGCCGTCTGTTATTTTTTAATTACCCTGCATAGATTACAAAAAAAACCTTACCTAACGTACTTAGCGCTACTAAATCGGGATTTGTCACCTTTGGAATAATGCGTTACTGAATTACGGCGCACGATTGCAGCAAGCGTTTTGCCGCAAATCCGATCGCCACGCCACACCACAATCGCCCACTCTTAATATTGTCGGATGCCGTCGTTGCATTATGGGCCGCGCGCGCAAGAGGTGGGTTTTGATAGATTGACCATTTGATGGCACGAGAGAAGGCTTAACAGAGAAAAAAAACCGCAGGCGTTTCAAGAAGCAAGTTTGCCCGAGCGGTGAACGGAAGGCGAACTTTAACCCAGCCTCATCGTCAGCCGCCACGTGACGACGGAGGGAAGTCAAATCGAAGTAGCACCGACAGCGATCCATTCCACTTGACGATGATGATCCATTCTAGATTTGAAGCTTTCGTGACTGCAAGGATTCATACTCTTAGTTTTTTCGGTAAAGTCACGTAGGTAAAAAATTGAATTTAAAATTAATAAAATAAAATAATAAAAATAACGACGCTTCGGAGGCAACACAAGTCTCCGTCATCAGGTGGGACCGTCACAGCCAGATTTGCTGTATCAAGTGATACAGATGATGATCCAATTCCAGGTTTTACAACAACAAAACGATCTAACCTGCGCTAGCGCAAACCTGTGGATGGATGCACGGTGATGGTGATCACATTTCACTGGGCAAATGTCAATTGCGTGGACAAACACACACCAGCCATAGTTAATCCGATCTTGGACGTGGGCAGCGGTAGCCCAGTGGCACGGTAGCAGAGGGCCCGTCTCAAACTCCCAAGGTGAAGTGTTGGTCAGTTGATGGTTTGAATCGAGTTTTTTTTCCGCCACATTTTATTAAATCGAGTTCTCAAGTGGAGTGAGTTGATTGTCTCAGTCCAGTCACGAATGACTGCACATACAAAACTATCACGTTGCAGTAAGTTCTGCACTTACGTTTGCTAAATTTGAGCTCTGAGAATTCAGATATCGGTGCGACAGTCACGCATGAATCTTACAATCAAATGGAAGAAGGGTCATGACGTGACGTATGTGTGTGTGTTAAGCTTCGTTCGCACCGTACGTAGCCAACCGTGCTCATCGGAGGTGTGGGGCAAGGACAACAAACTTAACACAAACATATTTTTGATGCCAATAGCAATTAAGAAAGATTGGTGGGGGTCGGTGGGAAATAAAAATAAAAATCTTTAAAAAATTCCGCTTGGTGTGCGAGTTCAAATCATCGGGGTGGGGGGGGGGGGTGACGAAAACTATCATCACCCCCCCCCCCCCCTCAGGGGTGGATAAAATGAGCGGAAATGTTCACCACCGGCTCGGAGGCACCAGCGCGAGATGAGCTCTGGGTGGCCACCTCGAGGCCATCGCGATCGCCGCGGCGGGATTCATGCCTAGGGCACGCGCATAAAGATCCGCCCCACGGGATTGACTGAGAGAGATCTTGCCTGCCTCTGACCCACTTCACCCGGATCCGGCTGTCGTGTCCGACATGACGCGTCCGGCGTGAAGAGCGCAATAGAAAGGAAGCCGATTTTAGTGTCGATTGCGCCGGTTTTTTTTGGGGGGGAATTTGTTTTGACCAAAAAAAAAAATCTCCCTCTCATCTCGCCCCATACTGAGTACAATATCCACCGTTATGTCTGGCAGTCCCCACTTGAGGTGCCTTTGTCATATCACAATGGTATGCCAGTAATGCATGCTCGCGTGCGCTCGAGAATTGCTAAGCCTCAGATAAAGCTGACGTGCAGCACAAAGACTGCATCTCAAATCTCGCCCTCGGTGGCACCAATGAATTACTTCTTGTGAGTGGCACACAATGGCCACGCTGCACTTTCTCTCTGCTCTCTGTCTCTCTCTCTCTCCCATCTTACCGGTGTGCGAAGTGAAGACATTATTTTCTCAAGTCGCACATTCTTGCCGGGGGGAAAAAAAAATCGTCAGCCTGAATGAAGATGCCGCAAATAACGAAAAAAAATCTCTCGTAAATCTTCGCACGGCAATAATAAACCTCAAGAGTGACGGCGTCTTCTCCACTCGAGCCCGGAGAGAGAGAGAGAGAGCTAGACCTCACGATTGCCGAACGCGTGCGCGCGCAATTTTCAAGAAATTAAACAAAACATAAACGCGGGATTTTCGCAATTCACATAACGCGACAAATACGTACTTCGCGTAGGCTGTCTGAATGTAGCTGTCTGTATTAGCGGCTTCTGAAAAAAATGCACGGTGTCAATCAACGATGTTGGCACGTGAAAAGATTCAACGTCGGCCGTGGACAGATCTGAGCTCCGTGCCACTGTCGATGCCTCCGCGTGAAAACTCAGCCTCCCGCAATCATCTCTGCTTTGTTGGGCTCAAGGAGACACGCGCCGTGCTTCTAGTAAGCGACTGCTGTAGGCAAGTGAGGATGCATCCGTTGTATTCATGAAACGCTCCTCTCGTAAGTTTATTAAATTTCCACATTCTCCGCCCCCCCACCCCCGCTTCTCTCCACCAGCCATAACAGCGGTGCTTGCAGATCCCATTGGGTGGGGTGGGTGGAGGGGGGCCTTAAGCAGGAATTAAATTTCGCGCACCTTCCTTTTCTTTTCTTTTAACGCCTAGCGAGATGACAAAAGAGATATTTACAAAAGATAGGGACGTAGTGAGGTGAGAGAAATGCAAAAGAAAGAGGAGCGAGATGAGAGAGGAAAGATATAAACAGGATGGTAATGAGAGAGATTAATAAACGTGTTGTGTACAATTCGAGTTTGACATTTGGCCCACCCCTAATTTTTCATAAACCTGTGGCCAATTGGGCTGCTTAGGGTGCTCAGCGACTCGTTTAGTTTGCGTATGCCTCGTGCCGCCACTGCAGCCACCAATATTAAAGGACGTGCCACGGTTCCGTCGATGGGTAGGTCGCTTGTGGTGGTGGTGGTGGTAAAGTATGGCTACTCCAAACCTCTTCTAAGATGTCAGGCCAACATGAAAGAGGTGTCTTCTTGGTTCTTTCGGTAAAGTCACGTAGAAGGGAAGTAATAAAATAATAAAAACAAAACATAATAAAATATATTATTTTATTGTTTTATTTTAAAGTCACGTAGAAGGGAAGTAATAAAATAATAAAAATCAAGCATAATAAAATATATTATTTTATTGTTTAATTTTATTATTTTATTACCTCCCTTTTACGTGACTTTACCGAAAGAACCAAGAAGATTAATCTCTGCAGTCACGAAAGCTTTAAATCGAAAAAAATGAAAGAGGTGGCCAAATACCCATGAGTCTTCGCTAGAGCTTTGTCGAGCGAAGGCTCTTACGCCAGCAATGGGGTGAGCCGGCAATCAGACTGCATTTTTGGAAAAAAAAATCAAATCTTGCCCTTGCGCAGGGTGTCATTACGTCCACCGACAACAACATAATACGGGGTGCTCATGGGAATCTGGGCTGATGGCAGCACACAAATATTAGGGCAGATTTTCATCTCGACCTTGATTATTTTTGACAGATTTGTGTTGTTGCTAGCCAAATCGAGCCGAAGACGCGTCTGACACCAACAATGGAGGAAATCCGCAAGGCGTTGTGTTTCGACTGTTATGTCAAGATGGCAATCTGGCTCGACACCATTGTGTTCAGCTGAAAGCTTCAGCTGTGATCAGATTTGTACTAATTCTGTGTCGATGTCCCTCTATGTCTGTTTCTCACGGGCATCCCACGTCTCCATTATCAAAATATATTTGACCTCATTCAACTCTCATGAAGTTCACCTGCCAATTTGCTTACAAACCTACCCACTTGCCTACCAAATTTCTTGCCTACTCACCCACCTGCCGGCCTACTCAATCTATCCATGGACCCACTCGCCTACCAACCAAACCTACCGGCCCATAGTAGGACTGACTATAATAGCAAGACACAGGCAGTGCTTTAGTGCACCTTTTAATAGGCTTGCTTCCCTATGGGTTGTAATATTGTTTGCAAATACACATGCTTTTTTTTAGTACGAAGTAGAGTTTCTCTTCACAATGTAATCACTATTTATGGGACACAATGAACGTCTGGCCTGTCAGTGGCCCCCGGTTCTTAGATCTCGCTCCGTAATGAGGCGAGGTTAGGGTAACCTGGTGGGGGAATTCATCATTAACTCTCTACACATAACGCATTTGGAGTCAGCGGACGGTCACCGCCGAACTGATTGGCATTTCATCTTTTATTGCCGGTGTAAAAGCACCCATTATGCCTGCAGCTGCTCACCTTACCGCCGCGGAAAAATAAATAAATTCCAGACGCCCTAAGTGACGGAGTGTGAGCCAGCCCGTCGATTTGAAATGGACCCCAAAGCCTATGATTTGTTCACTCCACGGCAAAGTAGAGGGGGGGGGGTCATAATATTGGCGCGTGCGTTTATTGATGCGACTTTACCCTCCTCTGTAGAATGCGACGCTCGTCGCGCGGGACGAGCGCACAACGCGCGAGGCCGTTTTGTCAAATTGAATTATACACTGTAATAACACGAGCACAACTACAAGTGCCCACCCCTCCATGCACTTAGCAAATAAATAAATGCAGCGCCCCTTTGCTATATTTTTCATTTCAAAAGAGTTTTTTTTTTAAAGAGAAAGCTTCAAGCGATGTGAGATATTCGGGTGCTTTTAAAATGTGACGTGAAGCCAATGTTAGTTTAATTTGGTGGCAATGAAGGCGCTTAAATTTTTAATAACATATATTATTATAGATATATTTCCAATGTTATTTTCAAAGAGCACCCATTCACATACGGAACTTTAAACGCATAACACGCTAGCGGGCATAAAGAAATAAAGACAAAGATCCCCCGAATAGCCTGAACAGATTTCAGGGGCAAGTGCTGTTAGCGAGCACCTATGAAGGCCAGCACCACGCCCGACCGCCTTTGTCTCCGCAGTGGCGATGTTTACATATCGCACCAGATACTCATTTGATGCTGAATCGACCTAGGGGAGGCCCAGGACCGGTTCAGATAATCGTCACCGGTATTGGCCGTGAACGGGAATCGAACTCGGGTCGCCAGGTTCGTAGCGCAGCGCGCTAACTGCTACACTACCGCTCCCCACACGCACACACGCACCCCACGCACACACACACCCCATGCACATAGTTAATATTCGTCAACGTAGAAACCCCCGTTACAATCATCAATGTCGTCTTTCCGACTCAATGTTGTGACATTTTATTTATAATAGCTTCCTGTTTGCATGAATAGATGCACAAACATCATCTTTCACGCTACATTCACTCCTATTTCATGGTGCAGTGGGGGAATGCATTACCATTAATTGCTTTGGTATCTACGGCAACCACGAGTTACTCGTAAAACCAATTACAAAACAGTCACATAACCACGCACCAATTTTACCGCGGGGGATATATATATACATTTGTATTTTAAAGTCGCCATAAACTCCACGCACAATATTACCCCCAGCCACATAGAATCACTTCAAACAAAACGCAACCGTCACGACAACGATGACACAAAAACGCAGAAGAAAAGAAAAAAACCCACCACCACCACCAACACCACGAAAAACGGACGCAACTTAAAATAACGAAAGCAGCAGCGATGATGCCACGAGAAAACCACCTGGCCACCGACAGACAGAGAGACAGAGAGACGCGGCCCCGGGACTCACGTGCCCCGCCAGCGTTACCCGTGGCCTGCGTCTCGGCTTCATCGCCCGGCACGAGGACATCTGTGGGGCACTCCGGATGAGCCTTGAGCGGAGCTCCCCCCACCCACCACCACCACCCACCACCGCCACCGCCACCACCACCACCGCCCTTTCTCGCCGACCGCTCAGCAACGCCCGCGATGCCGCGTGTGTTCTAGCGCCTCCGTGTCGGTGCATTTGAGCACCGCACCGCACCCCTCCTCCTCCTCAGTTTCCATGGCAGCCGCTCCCTCTCTGTGTGCTTGCTCTCTTGTACATTCCTTCTGCTCGCGATCGCTACAGCTTTCTCGTCCACCTCCCTGCCTGCCTTCCTTCTTTCCCGTGTGTTTGGATTTTGTCGTTGCCCAAGCGATATTCCATAAAAAAAAAAAATTGGTTCCGTTTTTCATTCGAGATTTCCTTCATGCATCTAGGCTACCATTTGCATTATAATTGTACCTGCGATGTTGTCGATTTTAATCTCTAACCCCTGGTGACTCCCCGCTCCCTGCTCTGTTCCGTGCTTGCTCGACAAGAGTGCTTTGCTCTTTCCTCGGAGTGCCTTCTGCCAACTTCTCATCTTCATTTTGTGCTAAATGTTTTTGTCTCATAGCGTTGATGTCCCACGCTCCTGATTGACGTTTCTCCGGCTGTCACTGTCATTCCCGTCAAGCTCAAAACATTTGTTTTCTTACCCTCTCCTTGTCTCTGTGCACCTTCAAAGAGAACCATGTGGCACTTCACACGGCTACCTTTGCATGCTGAGGGTGAATATCGTGGGCATCGCTCCGGCGGACTTGAATCGTAAAACAATGAACGCTTTTCACACAACAATGCCATCCTGGACAGGCCATTTCTCAACGTAAAACAATGTTCAAAATATTATTTGGTTATTTCGGTAAAGTCACGTAGATATAAATAATAATAAAAATAAAACCACGACGTTTATTTTTTCTATCTGTGTGACTTTACCGAAAGATTCAAAGAATATTAATTCCTGCAGTCACGAAAGTTAAGTCTAAATATTCAAAATGTACAATAATGTGTTGCTTATGTACAATTACATTTGACTCTCACACTAACAATACATGCTTCGAATCGTAGGAAACGATTGTGTACATTTTATGCGAATTGTGTAAATGCAATTTTCATACCGATAAGAATTGCTCAGATTACGCGCATCAAGTTGTCCAATTTTAAAATTGGTACGCGTAAAATGATCCATGTATTTAATGATAATGTAACATATATTCCAAAAGATACAATAATATATTTTATTTTCTACTCATCGGAGGTGCTGGGGAAGGACAACAAATGTAACACAAAAAAAATGTATCCTCATTCATCTGAGCTCATTGTGACAGAATAAGTCAGGATGCAAATAGGGCAGGTAACAACGAAGGTCACGGTAACATCGCACCTCCGATAAGAACGGTTGGCTATGTACGGTGCGAAAGAAGTGTAACATACATACATACAACATCGCTTTGATGTAAATAGCAACACAGTCACCGCCACCACCATCACCTTCACTGTCAACACATCCACTACAGCTGCAATTCGCACGATATTCATGAGACGTGTAATGCTTTATCAATCCATTGATTCAATTGTATTGTTACACTTGTGCGCATCTAATTGCGTGCGTAATTTGATCATTCGCAATGGATGCAAATCACGTGCGAATTGTATGGAAATGTTCCATTTTGGCGAAGAGTCCGTGCGAGACAGAACAAAGAAGGCAGAACGTAAAGGGATAGACGGAAAATATTATAAAAGTTCACGTCCCTTTATCAACTCACTGCTGGATGATAGCCTCCCCACGATGTGTCGGTCTTGGGACTAGATCGATTTTTTTTTCATTCAGACGCTGTCTCCCCGACAGACCTGGTCTCCACCTGATGACGGCTGCTTGCGGTGTGGCCGAAACGTCGTGAGAATTATTTTATTGTTTTATTTTATTAGTTTTATTGTTTCCATTCTACGTGACTTTACCGAAAGAACCAAGAAGATGAATCCCTGCAGTCACGAAAGCTTTAAATCGAAATTTAGATCGACCATACTTCACTGCACAGGTTAGCGTGGATTGGTGAAGGCCGGGGGGGGGGGGTATTTGGAATTAGTTTAATTCGTTAAAATATCACTCGCCACTGCTGTCAGCGGCAGTTGGAAATCGAATCTCAGGTTGGCTAGGTTTATAGCAGAGTGCATTTCCTAAAACCAGCTTGCACTTGCCCCCTAAATTACCCACGATCTTGTTTACTGCGATGTCTGTGAACATTTTCTGCTCACGTGATAAGAGGGTCGAGGGGTTCGGAATTCTTAAAGTCAGTCTTTGTCTTCCCTCTGGAACGGAGGCATGGCCGAGGTATAATTCGATGATTGAGGTCTTTAATTTCTGTTGAGGTAAACATTCACTAATTATGTTCCAATTTCTGCTCCCACTGCTTCGTTGATGAAAAACATTCTGGCTGTCAAAAGATTCACAGGTGGAATTACCACAGTTGGATAGAGGCGTACCTTGGTGACAAATTTCTTTACCTCTTCATTATTTGATGAGATCTGCATCACGTATTCTTGAAATTGAATCTTGACTGACAATAGCGACAATTCATCATGAGAATTGTGGAGGAGGGGGGGGGAGGTGAAATTGCTAGGTGCTCCTTAGCGGCCAGCACTGGCTTTCAATGCCAGTGTGTGGATGTCAGCGGCTGCTCTACCAGTGCTGGATGAAGTTCGCACACAGGCACGACGGGACAGTGCTGTGGGCTACTGCAGGGCTATATTACTCCGACGACTCTGCTCCTTGTCTGTATGCATGTTGAACGTATTTCTCCGCCGTACGTAGCCAACACGTGCCGAGCAGCGTGTATGCTCAAACAACCCGCACGACTTGCGTGGCGTGTTGGATGCCTTCCTCTGTGAGTAGATTGACAAAAGTGCACGCGCACTTGGGCGCATGTGTTTAGGGCTCCTTGAGAGGACAGCCACCAGGGTCACGTGGAACGGAGGATGCTGAGCAGCAGCGTAGCGCGGTTGACACGGGAACTGGTGTAATTGTCCAAGTCTGCGGTCATCTGGCTTACGGATCTCGGTGCAGCTGCACCTGCCTGCACACTTGCCAGCTATACTACTGGTGCTGAGAGGTCTTCATTTACCCTCAAGCCTGCCTTCAGTTGAATCCACACACGAACCCCACAGATGCCATCTCTCACCTTGACGCATCATGTCCCCTCTGTCTGGACAGTGCCAGATCACCCGTGATTGCTTTTCACTTAATTAGCTCACTTAATTTTGGCTGCAATTTGTAATTAATTCACCGTGCGCAAACCATTACAAGGTTGGCACATGGGACGTCGTGCGTGCGGCGACGGGACTCATTTTCCATCTCTGACCCCGCCTACTTACCCTTGGGTGACACCCACCTCAAACCCATATATTACCTCTTGTTGCAGCAGCCCTTTCCTGTTCAGCAGTTCTACTGCTCTATCTTTCCACCTGATGACGATTGCTTGTGTTGCCATCGAAACGTCGTGATAGATTATTTATTTTTCTACCTATGTGACTTTAGCGAAATAAACATAGAGTATAACGTCATAACTCTTTGCAAACCAGGTGTAATACATATCCTGGCTCTCTAGAGGTTCGCTCAGGAAAGGCTCTCGCCGTGGTGGTGAGATGTTAACCGCCTCGCCTGGTATGCAGGAGGTCGTGGGTTCAATCCCGACCCTGATACCTCTACAGTTGGAGTTTGCATGTTCTCTCCTCGTGGTCGCGTAGATTTTTCTCCAGGTCCTCCGGTTTTTCCCTCCACATTTAGAAACATAGGTTTACAGTATTTGGCTGCTGTAAATTTCTATATGAAAGGCCACTTCGTTGAGCTATCATTTGTAAAATAAAATAAAATGTTTAGTTTTATTAGTTTGGAGTAACCTTACGGCGTCTTCCGGGAGCGCTATGCCCTGGGCCCGGGCCAACGACTGATGATGATGGTTTTCACAGCATGAGCATCAATTAATATTTCATGTAGAATATGTATTTTAAAAAATTTGGTGATGCAAACAATCCAATTGATTTCCTAACATATGAACCACTGTAAATTAACCACTATGCTTGATCATAGTTTCCCATTTTTACTTTCATAGCAAAGAAAACACCCCCCAAACATGTAAGTAAAATTTCACTGTGGAAACTTGCTCGTTCGTGCATTAGGTTTTGTACTCTGTCAGTGGACTAGGGACTAATGGACTAACACTTTGACAATTGATGGCTAAGTGCTTGTGCATGATGAACCAAAGGCAGGCAACAACATCATCATCTGAGAAAGATGGCCCCTATAGACAGCTGTTACAGACACGTGAACTCAAAAACAACCCTACACTAACAATGCAGACATGAGAATCCTTCACTGTGACAAATGTCCAGACAAAGATAATCATGTGGAGAGAGTGATAGAATAATGAAGTCACCTTGAATGAGTTTTTTGTGCGGAAAATGTGTTGATTTCTTTTGTTACATTTTTTTGGGACGACAATTTTTTTTTGTAAATTGTCATAGCGCGTGATACACGGTACCAAATTGGGGCACTTGCTGCCAGGATCAGTATTTATAAAAATGTATGGGCAAAATAAATAAAAATAATTTCTTCACAATCTCCATCTTCCAATGGAAGATGGAGATGCCATGTCGGGAACGTCAGTTTTTTTTGCCATACTTCACCACGCTGGTCAGTGCTGCTTGGTGAAGGTGGGGAGGGAAGTACCAGTTCCAATATTACTTGCCACTGATGCTGACCATAGCCACCAAGAATGTGAACCACTCTTACTATAGCTTCTTCAGCCATTTTGGGGCAAAAACTGACGTAAACGTTCTCATTCGTAGGAGGTAAATGGATGCTCTGTTTATTGCGGCTGGTTGTTTTTTTATTCTCCAAGTTTCACTGCTTACACTAAAGATGAGCAACGAAACGAAAGAGCCGAAGTCTGCAGACGCAGAACTCCCCATATCGAACCACTAATTACAGGCAGGCGAGAACACACACACACAGGCAGGGACAATGACGGTCAGACGTACAAAAAAACCCGGCTACACAAGGGACGTGGCATCCCTGAACACTAAAACTGAAAAGTAAACAAGCAACGAACAGGGTGGGGGGGGGGGCTGTGCCAGAGGCGGGGTTAAAGGTAAGATTTTGATTTGAAGCTTTCGTGACTGCAGGAATCCATACTCATTAGTTCTTTCGGTAAAGTCACGTAGGTATAAGATTAAATAAATCACGACGTTTCGGGCGCAACACAAGCGTCCGTCATCAGGTGGGAAAGCATGGTCTGCTGCTAAGGCAGACTGTTTTAACACATTCCTGCGGAGAGAGCTGGTAGGAACGTTGGGTTGCTCGGTCAATGGCCAGGGTCAACGGCGGCGTGGTGTATTCCGCAAATATGCCCGACTCTGAGGGCGGGCACAAGCCGGCGTGAGTGGGTTAAACGTTGAGTTTTATAAGGGGACCACGGGGTGACCAGCCCCTCCCCACCCAGCCCCACCCCTCCCACCCCCCACCCATCCCCACCCTCCCCACCCAGCCCCTCCCCACCCTCCCCTCTACAACCAGCCCCTCTCCACCCTCCCCTCTCCAACCAGCCCCACCCCTCCCATTTTTGGATGCACGACGGACGGACGGACACAATAATCCCCTGTGGGCTGGTGGAACCAGGTGGTTCCTTTCAGTAAAAGGTTTGAAATGGGTGTAGCTCAAGGTTAGATTCTGGTCAGTGAAAGGGCTAGCACTAGTCGCTGCTTGGTTAGAGTCAGTTAGAGGGTTAAAACTAGTGGCTGGATGTCTAGATGGTGATTGTTAGGGTCAGTGATGAGGCTTATCCGAGTGGCTTAAATATTTTATAAGGGTTATGGGTACGTGGTTAAACTGTTCACCCCTCATCATCATTGCAGCGTAAGATCTATTCAGCCTTTGGCTGCTTCTCCTTTGTAACGTTTACAGCCGTGCTCAATATTGGAGGTAACAATTAATTTCAGCTTGAGATCCCTGCTACAGTGGCCGTTGCAGTGGTGCAGATTATTAAACTAAAACTATTAAACTTAAAAAAAATTACCAGGTAAGGCCCACGTGAGCTATACAGCTCTTTTTTAGAAGCGACCTGGCCACAAATGATAGCTTAACGAAGTGGCTTATCGCGTGGAAATTTATAGCAGCCAAATACTCTGACGTTGATTCTAAATGTGGAGGAAAACACCGAAGGACCCGGAGAAAAATCCACATGACCACGGGGAGAGAGGCAGGCGTCCGGGTTGGGATCCAATCAACGACCTCCTGTATACCAGGCGAGGTAGTTAACATCTCGCTACCGCCTCACTTGAGACGGCACGTGGAACCCATAAGCAAAGCTCACGGTCGGTGGGTGGCTCCGAGTGAGGCATTGGTCAGGGCTCGACTACAAGGCCACTCATTTTGTTCATTCTTTATTCATGAGCTGAGGCAGGATAGGAAATAAATTTGGGACTCTGTGCCACCTTTACGCTTCCCCGCTGAGCTTGGTAAATCTGTGAGAGGAGTCTGTGTTTATGCTGCGGAGAGAAATAAAAATGTGCCCCTGTTGTGCTCAGAGATTTCCACGCTGACCGCCGAGGGGGGAGCAAGCACTGAGGGCAGGTTATGGGGTTAGGGTTGGGTTACGGGTTAGCGAAAAGAGAAAGTGGAGCACAGCACCCCACAGCCTCCTCTCTTCGAGTCGATAAACCCTGGGTATCGATGGAGCCCCCCCCCCCCCTCAGTGCAGCCTCGGGGGTCTCTCTCATCCCTAGCCCCTGTCTGTGCACCGCAGGGCCGAGCCATGACCCATCGCTATGGTGACCGCCCGGCGATCGAAGCGAGGCGCTCATCCACTTACAGAGTTTTCTCGCTGCTCCGTGCCTCTTCAGCTTCCCCACGGCGGCCCTGCAAAGCAGCAAGTCCCCCCAGAGTCGTCAGGATCTCGCACATTGCCTGCCGGGGCACAGGCGTTGTCACCTGTCCCGGTTTCCCGAGTGTCTCACCGTTTTGTGAGGTCGGTCATCCTCGGAGCCATCTGTAAGTGTTGCCGTGACGTCGGTTGGTTGCGTCACAATGCACTCACCTCGCGGCAATCTGTTTGCGTGTCGTACTCTGCTATATTCCTATATTGTGAAATTTACTTCCTCCCATGACATGCCCCGGTTTCTTTAGTGGCTCAGAGGTGGCAACCCTCGTGATGCAAGCAAGTGCTTTCAGAGTCCGGCTGTCGCGGAGAAGGAGGACGAACGGCGAGGCACTTTGTGAGCTTAATGCAACCCACTATGCAACTCTTTCCAAACGAAAGTCTCTCAGCGTTGTTGAAGGGCACATCACTACCGCTTTACCTGGGCCCACTCATTACCAAATCACCCAGAAGGAGCCCAGTCTGATCAGATCCCGTGGTTTCATTGTCTTCGCTACAGCGCTTTGAAATCCTCGCTTGGAAGGCGCTGTATGAAGTGAATTGTTATTATTATTATTATGCAATATGCCAGCAATATTTTATAGATTTAACTTTTTACACAAACGAATATATTTAGTAGTAATTTTCTTTTTTACTATTGAAGGGTTTGTCGATTACCCATTAGGTAACCTTCCGTAAGCCAATTTCAAAACTGGTCATCATAAAATATTAAAAAAATATATTCTGATTAGGCACATGGTGTAAAAGTGCAGTCTCAAACTCTTGTCCACTCTCTCTCTTTAGTATCACTATGTATCTACTATGAGGAAGAGCAATTGCCCTTAACGTCACTTATCATATAATTTCCCTTTTTAAGGCCACAGTGTTATTGATTCATGTGCTGACATTTTTGTCATCAGATCCTGGAATCTAAGCAGGCTTGAGCCTGGACAGTGCTTGGATGGGTGACCGTTGAGCTCATACAGGTTGCCATCGAGCTGTATCGGGCGGCTCAACAAATCCGTGGTTGTTCTGCACTTCTATGCTTCCACACCAATGCACCCCGCCTTCATCAACGCACACTAACCAGTGCGGTGAAGTATGGTCAAGTAAGCTCGTGCGACCCGCTGGTGGAGGCAGTCAGCCAGCAGTGGATTGACAAAGGCTACTCTGCTCGCGGGCAAAGGAACATTCCACGGGTGTCTGTCCACAAGCCAGTTTGTAGACGAAACATCGTTGACTTTCATAATAGAGGTTTTCTGGGTTAGATCGCGTGCATATATGAATGTGTCGTTAAACCCGCCACCACCCGACACAGCCAATTGGTAAGGTTTGTCACGTAAACAACGCGCCAATTCGTTACTAGCGCAGCACACCGGTGTGTTGGAGAGCAAATCCACAATATTTACATGTGCGTGTATCTGCGTTGAACCTCTTTCGCACCGTACGCAGCCAATCGGAGGTGCGTGGGAAGGAAAACAATCTGTGCATGCTGCTGCACGTGCGTTCACTCCGTCGCTCAGTCCGTGTGCTTGTCCCGGGTAAGGAGCCGAGGGTGGACACGAGGCAGGCCGAGGCGATGCTCGTCGCTTCGAGCAATGCGCGCGTGCTCGTCTGTAGCCTTTGAATTAAAAACCCTTCTGCTAGTTTTCGTTTTTTTTTGGAGATACTCATCATTAGCTTATTTGCGTTTCACGCTCGAGTTAAGCTTGATTTTAACTTTTAAGGAGAAAAAAGAAAAACGCCGTCTGCATACATTATGCTCATCCATTGCAAACTCATTAACGGTCGCCATGTGCTACATTATCTACAGCCCTTTGTCAACCCACTGATGCATGAATATCTCCACATGCCGTGTCTATTATGGGGGATGTTTGACCATACTTCACCATGTCGGTCAGTGCATGTTGTTGAAATGGGAGCCCAGGACGGCTTCATATGACACTTGCCACAAATGTTAACTGTGGCCCCGGAATGGAATGAAGGTTGAAAGGTCCATAGCACGCTGTGCTAACCAATGCACCACCACTCCATCCAATGAACCCGTTAAACCCTACTAATGTAATGCATCTATCAATCACAAATCAAACACGAACGTGCAGGACACGTTGCTATCGCCAAACGGGATGATGGTCGAGGTTAATTATTCACTTTGCTGCTGTAAACTTCCACGTGATCAGCCACTTTGTTGACTTATTATTTGTGGCCAGGTCGCTTCTGAAAAAGAAAATGCTATTTCAGTGGGCTTTACGATGCTATGATAAAAAATAGTTTCGTTATATTTGTATTTTTTAAGTGATTTGTTTAACCTCACTATACTTTGCACTGCTATCGTGTTTATTGTCGCGTTTATTGTTGCAACGTTCTGACCCGCCTCTACTGGACATCTGTGAAAAAGAGCTTCATAGCTCATCGGATTTCTCGAGTACGAATACATTTTCTGATTCTGATGATGGTGGAGTGGTAATCAGAGGAATGAGCACACTGGGCAGCACGACCACCGCTGAGATGGAGTGAGAATACGATCTGCTTGCGTGCAGGAGCGAGACGAATTATGCCCGAGCAGTTGATAAACATTATCGAAATGGTGAACCTTTACATCTCATTAATAATACATCTCCAATGTAAAACACAACAACAACGTAACTGGTATTCGCCATCTTCTTGGTTCTTTCGGTAAAGTCACGTAGAAGGGAAATAATAAAATAATAATAAAACATAAAATAATTCTCACGACGTTTCGGTATTCGCCAAATACCTTATCCCAATACACTGCGAAACTACCTGCGAATTACTCAATTGGGATTACACGTGTGGCAAAAACGCCTCCTGACAAAGGAGTGTTGAAGCGCATCAACAACAACAACATGAAAATTCAGTCACCACTGAGTTCGGTGCATTGATTTGTGATCTGCGAACCCGACCGCGTCTCCCCAGGATGGACTCGATCGTTTTGCCACAACGGCGCCAAGAAACTGTGGCGTGCAGACCTACGCGATGGCTCAATCGTGGATTGGACGTGCACCAGCCTCCCATTGCGCATGAAAGGGGGGCAGCCCCGCTGGTAGCTCAGTAAACGGCCTGTTGAAGACGAAAAGAGAGTCGCTGAAAAACGTTAATGATAAAAAGGGCACTCCAAAGCAATGAATAATACATCGAATTATTAATGAGCGACTGGCATTTGACTCGGCAGAGACAACTGAAGAAATAATGCATGTTGTCATGGAGTTTAATCAATATATATCAAAGTTGGAATTTTTCAAAGGAGCGTCAACCCAAAATAAAATGAAAAATCTAAACCTTGATTTCGTGCTGAAAAACTGCCGCGCTTTAATATAAAGCAGAGCAGGGCGATGAGATTCGTATACATGGTAACACACACAATGCCACAGACATACAACACTTGTTTTCACGCAACAAAACAACACAATGATTAAATATTCGCAGCTAAGAGAATGCACAATGAGGCAGTCCCTGCCGTTACATCTGCGACGTTAATACCGTCGCATTAACTCCCCCCCCTTCGTTCCACGTACGCAATAATGGGGCCGAGGGAATAATTGAGTCGTGACACGGCAAATAATGGGATTTGATATTTACGCGCAATTGGTTTTCGCTCATTTATTTCTGCAGTGGTAACCCCCCCCCCATCGCGATAGGACTCACATCACGTGGAGTTTTCTGCCTGCCTGACGTCACTGCGGGATGGGGCATCATTGCCATCTCCGTTATGAGAAATTTGCAGGCGACTAAATCTCCTTCCGCCAACCTGCGTCCACGTTTCACCGCGTTGCAGGATACGGGGCCTCCTGCAAGCCTAAGTCAGGTGCCCCAACAGGTGTCCCAACAGGTGTCCCAACAGACATGACGAACCCAGGTGTCCCAACAGGT
>CM025673.2:5019280-5037568 GCA_014621495.2 Entosphenus tridentatus
CTCATAACCATGTCCAGTACTCTAACCAGAACACCACTCATAACCATTAGACAAAGGGCAGCATCCGTGATCGCTTGTGCGCGTATATTCATACGGAACAGCTCTACCGAATTCAATGCCTCTTGTCGATAACGACGGCTGGCGTCTTACCACGATTGAGCACAGCTTCGGCGCTTCCCCCTCCCACCCTCCCCCCTCTAAAACCCTGACCTTGTCGCCGATTACACTTGGCTTAGGAGCAATTGGTTATTAATGGGCAATCGTGCACGCGCACGCGCCCAGAGAAACTCCCTCTCCAGGGGGATTCTCTGCGGGCTCGGGTTGCAGCGATATTCAATCACAGGGCACGTCCGCCGTTGTCACAGCCTCTCCAATGCAGGCACAGATGGTGACATCGGCCTTTCAACCCCACCTTCCTTTCCCTAGAAGAAAAGGAGTTGTCGAGGTTAGTGCGCGGATGGCTACGTACGGCGTGAAAGAAGTTCAACGTACGTACGTGCACGCTGCCACTGTGTTGTGTCATGTTTCGCGCACTGGACTTGCGATCCAAGGGGCCACCGGTTCGATTCCATCTACCGCGCTGGGCAGTTGCAAAGATATGGTGCAAGTTTTTTTTTGGTTTAAATCTCCCTTGCCGCCTCTGTCCAGCGAGCAGTGTTAACGAGCAGAACCACCGCTTAGTCGATCGGCAGATCATGTTTGGTGGTGGGGCAAAGGGTGACGACTCCCACCTCTTCCAAGAAGTCTGGCCGGTGTGGACGAATAGGCCCCAATATACGAAAAAAGGGGCTTCTCAGAAATTTCACGAGCGGAAGCCATGACACCAGCAGCGGCACGAGAAGGCAATTTCAGGGCTGCGCCTCTATCCTCACCTGAGGTTTGCCTCCGCCGCGGGTGAGATTGTTCAAGGTGATCGCGCGGAACACTTTCGCACGCTCCCCCGGGGATGCGATCGGTACATAAAGGGAAGAAACACTGATACAGCATTGTGCTCCCCAACCCTTGACCTTTTGATGTAGGAAAAACATTGCAGAGCGGGAGATGTTGTTACCGGAGCATCGTTTCAGAACGCCGTCACTGTCTGTGAAATGGTTCAATGGATATCATGGAATACAAGTGCAGAGGCAGCTGAGTTATTATTATGAGCCTCTCGCCTTCGCTTCACCCTTAGCTATCACCGTTTTTGTCCACATTATAGAGTGCACGTTTCCCCCCTGTATCTTATAGAAAAGTCGGGAGTTGCAGCCCATAAGCTGGAGAACACGTTGCCTTACAGAAGACGGTTATCCTTTGCGATACATGACAATCCGTCCGTTCAAAAAATTATCGACCGTCGCTCATCTTTCCCCATTCTAAATGTAGCACGTTTCATATTCCTCTGCTGGAGCACGGCTAGCACCCTCTTGCTCTGCGGAGCGAGCATCTCACAATCCGGATAAATACACTCCGATTACACGGCCAGTGGTTGCATTTTAACATTGAAATGTTTTGGTTGGGTTGCATAGGCTACAAATTATAGGGCATGAAAACAACTGGAATAATGTAATTTCACACTGAAAACCTTAATAACGGGTTGCCTTCATACTTTGACGACAATTATTACCGCAAACATCGAATGGCGACAGCGAAGACGCAGCAGCAGTGAATATATTACGACCGATGATGATAATCATCATTCTTGTTGGAATTATTGTACACATTTAATGTGCCATGACAACCTCACTTAAGCTCGAGGCGTGAAGTGGCCGTGTTGCTCGCCCGTCAAAGCGCTGAGCTGGTGTCGCTGAGATCCTGGTTTCATATTGAGACCAACTGCCCATGAGCATTCTTGGGTTCTCAAGTGCAATGGCGAGTTTACGGTCTGAGCCCAGTGATATTATTCTCGGTTTTGCACTTAGTTTGGGAGAGTTGGAGCAACGAGAATGAGCAATTAATAAGGTTGACTGCCACGTGGAACGGATGGGTAGTAAATTGCTAAATGGATAAGAGACGACTCGACCGTGTGACACGAGGAGGAGCACTGGTCTGTGAGTGGTTCCCAAAATGGATTTTTTTGTCTCATAACTTGACGAGACGAAATTTAGCACGGTTGCCTACGTACGAAAGAAGTTCAGCATGCACACGTATATGCCGCGAGCACAATCAGGATAAAACTCGGAAAATGACGAACAAAAATATTCTGCTTTAGGTGCAAGAAGATGGGGTAGACAATAAATTAAGTATATTAGCAATTTGAATAATTAGTTCAAACTGGGAGTATCTAATAGAACGTTATTTGATTAATATCACGGACAGAACTAAATGGAAGTCCATGATAGCCGATGCCTTTGAGAAAGGACACGGCACATATAGAGAGTTCTGAGCGGGTTCTTCTTTTGAATATTGGCCAACTGGGTAAAAAACACCCAGAGCGTAAAATGAGCTGGGTCAATAACTTACCTGCGTGCACTTGTATCCTAGCATCACCTTTGCCGCTTCTGAAGGTTGGTATCTCATGCATAGTCGCTCCAATTCTTGCACGATCCACTAACCCTGCGTAAAAGTCACTGGATTACAGGCAGTCACCTTCACATAAACAAAATAAGCATAAAACGTGTAACGTAAAATGTATACGCACTCCATATATACAAATAATTATCGTTATATATGTGCCCATAAATCTGCTCGTTTACAAAAGGTTACAGTTCAGATGACATATGGATTTGCTGCTTGATTGATGTCCCTTATTTAACCACGTGGGAGTTCACTGAGATTCATTACCTCTCCATCGTGTGCATCACGTGTAACCCGACACACTCGCTCACACACGACACGGTTTAATTTTGAGAGGGATGCTCGTTCCGTCTATTTTTTTGCAGTAACGGCATCGACCAGGGCATCTTCTGATGATGAGTGAATTTATCCTCTGATAATAATCAGAGTGTGAATATGCAGCCAAACTATTTCAACACATTTTTATTATTTTTATTTTACCAGGTAAGTCCCACTGAGCTACACAGCTCTTTCACAAGTGACTTGGCCACAAGTGATAACTCCATGAAGTGGCTTATCATCACGTGGACATTTATAGCAGCCGAATATTCTAAACGCAACATTGATTGTAAATGTGGAGGGATAACCAGGAGAAAAATCCACGGGACCATGGGGAAAACATGCAAACTCCAAATATACAACAGGCTTCAGGGTCGGGATCGTACCCACGACGTCCTGTATACCAGGCAAGGCAGTTAACATCTCACCACCAAACGCATTGCGCTGTGTCCGCACTGGGAGAAATGGCACAGCAGTGTCGATGGCTGTGGAGCATTAATTTTGCTCGATGTCACTTTGTTTGCTTTTATTTGCTTTGTGTGATGATGGAGCTCGGACATAAACCAATTCTCACCTTGAAATCGACGAGCCAGTGGCCCAGTTCGCATCTCAATCAGTATCACTGAGGTTTATTTTGGCGGGAGGGTGGTGGAGTGGTGACACTTGCGCCTCAGAGCAAGACGCACCTGGGTTTGATGCCTGACGAAAGTGCGTTTTTCGCGTGGAGTGTGGATGCTCTTCTCTTGTCCGATATGGATTTTTTTCCGGGTTCTCGAATTTCCTCCCATAGATTAAAAAAAAACTATAACTGGTACTGTATTGACCAAACATCCCAGTGCTGAAAAAGTATCTGCAAATTAACTCAATTGGAATGGCACTTAACATCATCGCTCCTTGCTGCAAAAACACTTTGGCAGGACCCTCCTGAAGGCGAATCTTTCGACGTCTTGGGGAAACAAGTGTAATATTAATGATGATGATGATAATACAAAATGTGCAATCTACTCGACCCTTCTGATGCCTTGCCGAGACAAGGCAGAATCCTGCGTGCACACTGAGGGCTTCACGTTGCTTAACAACCGTTCAAGGTGAGCGGTAATTTGTTTAATTCCAGCAATGGAAAGGCACCAAACTGCGTGTGACACATTCTCTTAGGTTTTTTCGGTAAGAGTCACGTAGGTAAAAAATAGTAATAAAATATTATTATTTGATTTTATTATTATTATTATTTATAATAATAAATATTATTATTATTATTTTGTTTGTATTATTATTTTTTTCCTACGTGACTTTACCGAAAAAACCTAAGCGTATGAATCCTTGCAGTCACGAAAGCTTCAAATCTAGAATGCGTGTGCCACATATCGGGAAGAACGTCCTAATGAAGTATATAACAAATGCTTTGAGGGACAACAGAGGACGTGAACACCTTTTTAAATCCTTTATATTAAGTTCACTTGCGTGCTTGCTTGCTTACGACCGTGCAAATCTTTCGGTCGTTTTTTAACCCACTTCCCGTGATCCAATCGAGCTGACATTTTCCACACAGACTCGTTGTGCGTGCCAATTAATGTTCGTGAAAATGTTTTCCTAAATTTTACACTTTTTAGGACAAAAATATTATATTTAATTACCAATTGCTTAATGCTGGCATGCAATCATCTGACCCATAGGTGGCAGCCATCTCAAGCCAGAGGACGAGAGGACTCTAGCCACCACGCATATAAAGGATTTATAGTGAAAAACGTTGTTTTTACGGGTTAATTTTTGTATCTTTCCTGCTGCTAAAGGGGGAAAGGGCTTACAGGAGTTGGTACAGTCAAATCTGGTGTGGGGCTCAGTTGTGGTCTCCCCGTTCAGATGTTGGCACTTTGGTAAACCGAGCCGGACAGTCGATGTCTTGCATCGATGTTGGCGCCTTGGTGGACTGCCTATCGGACATTCGTCGTTGGGGCAAGGTTACGCGAGGAGGGAGAGACCGAAGCCCGCGCGCGTTCCGTTCAAAGAGCACGCCCGCGCGTCTCCAGCGAAGCACCTAACGACGAGCGCGGTTGGCTACGTACGGCGCGAAAGAAGCCAACCATACATACGCGCATGCGATGCAGGCGGCGCGTCAAAACGAAGCGTTGTGGAGATAAAACAGAGTTGCGTCGCATCGAGAAAGAAGCTGTATTGCCTATTCATTTTACTCTCTTTCCCATACCTGTCAAGCCCTTATTAGTGCCCGACCTTATTACAGACCAATTCAGACCTTATTGGTCACCCCGTAGCGCCTTATACATCTCAACGTCCATCCTACAAAGTCCCATCACAAGGGAGAAACACAAACAGGTAGACAAAAGATTAAGAAGTGCTTTACTCAATTACCCTGTACAAGAATACAGGTAAACCGTATGTTTTGACAGGTGTGTTTTCCACACCTCAGGAGACTTGGCTTTGATGTGCGTCTCCCGTAAAACTGGCAAACCTACACGGTGCCTGCGCGTGCGTGCGCGTGCATTTTGTCCGTTCATGGCGGCTGCTGAGCACAGGGCCCAAAAGGAACCAACTTGACTTCGGAGTCAATTGCGTTTCTTTGAAGCGAGCGAGGCCGTGAGAGGTCGGGAGAGGAGACGATTGTGAGGGAATTCCAAAAATGGAGGAAAATAAGCGTGTTGGCCTGCAGTGTTGGGCCCGTACATAAATGACGTCACGCGATTTTGGACGATTTTTTACCCACCCCACCCCCTAGTCACACGGCGTCACAAAAAGTCAGACCCCCCCCCTTCAAATATGACGTCACAAAGCTCTGCATCCCCCCCCACCCAATTTTTGTCATTGTAGTGCGTATTTAATGTGGCGCTGCACTCTGATGTTGTAGGAGAAAACATTTCTTAAAAAGTCTATTTAATTAAGTAGAACGCGTTGTCTAAATTCATTTAAAGTTGCGCATTTTGATGCGACGTCACATTTCTCAAACCTCCCCCCCTTCGTCACACATCGTCACAAATGTCTGACCCCCCTCCCCCCCCTAGCTGCGTGACGTCATTTATGGACGGCCCCGTTGGCGGTCGTTAATCCCGGTGTGGATGAGACGAAATAGTCGGCGTCTCGTAGATTGAGTTCTCAACGTACGCGTAGGGATGGGGGGGGATCAATGGGTGAAGTTCACAATAACAGTGAGATTGGTAGAAGCGAGACAAGAGTGATAATGAGGCGAATGGCCGCCAGTCAGGGAGTGACCGGAGTGAAATCAAGGACGTCTAGGTCATCAATCAACCTGACCGCTTGACGTCCATACATATAGATCTTTCACACGGACGAAGGACACTCACAATTCAAACTGAAGTTATTTTGCTGCTGCTGCATTGGCGGCGGTGCACAAACGTGAATAATAAAAAAAATTCAACAAATTCGTCAATAGCATTCATAATACAGTTTTTATTGGGTTAGATCGCGTAAATATAAATGTGTCGTTAAACCCACCACCAGCCAACACAGCCACTCAGTAAGGGTTGTCACGTAAACAGAACATGCCAATTCGTTACTAATACAGCACACCGGTGTGTTGGAGAGCAAATCCACAACATTTACAATCTGAGTACGACGTTTCGCCAGTAATCACAACTAGCATTTCTTATTTATATTCTAATTTTTTTTATTTTATAGGAAGTATATTAGAGGTTACGTGATTCGCTTTTTAGTTTAAAGCATTATATTGTGTGTACGTGCATTCCACTGATATAGGCTAGGATAATATAGGCGATTATGTCTGTGAGTGTGAGTGAAATCCCATAACTCCCCTCCTTTTACCATTCTCTCTTATGGAAACAATTGCACCTCGTGCACCTCGTGCTCTCTTTTAGCCCCGCCCCCCCCCTCCCGATACTTTCCATTCATTGGCTACCACATTCTGATAAGCCCCCCCTCTCCTCCCCCTTAACTTGTATTTAAGAACTTGCATCTTGGAATCCCTGCCTCACTTGATACAGCAAATCTGGCCGTGACGGTCCCACCTGATGACGGAGACTTGTGTTGCCTCCGAAACGTCGTGATTTTTTATTTTATTAATTTTAATTTCATTTTTTACCTACGTGACTTTACCGAAAAAACTAAGAGTATGGATCCTTGCAGTCACGAAAGCTTCAAATCTAGAAGGAAACAATTGCGTTTGACGTCCATCCGCGTGCGTCAAATGGTGCCTGCAAAAACACACAGCGAGGCTTGGCAGCCCGTATTCTTACAAAACGGGCATCAAAATTAGGCGCAAAGTTCAGTCCACGACCGACGACGATGCACTTCTCAAAAGCCTCCATCAGTGATCGCCTCTGCCATCAGCCAAATCCACGTTCATACCCCAGCAGGGACTTGGCAGTTTCACACCAAACTTCTGTGCACCGACGGAGTTGTTTGCAATTACGCATTTGGCACGTTGTAACGAATGCTTTATAGCAGCATTACCGTATTATTCATTTGTTGTCGTGATTGTTTTGTATCGACTCGAGTGTCCGTCTGTAGGAGAGAAGTGCTGCTGGCACTCCCTGGGTTATATAATTAGAGTCACGGTGCCTGAGGGACTGACCCAGTTTCCGCGGGAGGTTTCGGTGCCATTTAGCCTATTGAGTTGGCCTCGGCGCGTTATCCTAACAGCGAAAGCAGTCGGGGCAAATGCGCCCTTAGCTCAGCTGGGCACTGACATCGTTCTTTTAACGAATCTGTTAACATCCCCGGCGATGGACGGGAGGAGGTCTCGATGCAAGGGGCGCAACAACAGCGACAAGAGATACAAATTTTTCGTAGGTTACGAGCTGGATGCTTCATGGACAAAACAAATGACAGCGCAATGTGCTGTTTTTGTTGTTGTTGTTGTTGCAAGGGGGTATTGCGAGTAAAAAGACTCCACAATGAAACAGCAGGCGGTCTCTGGGCCTCACGAAGAGCCGTTGTAAAATTGGATGTTCGGCCTCATTTTATTTGCAAAGAATAAAAAAAATAACGCCGTTGCTAGGAAACACGTGCTCGAGCGTGTTTGTTAAGGCGAAGAGGAGAGAGATTTTTTTTTGTTTGCGAAGGTCGATCGCTGAATTGTTCGGTTGCGTGGTGGGCAGACATTTACGGGCGTATCGCGTGTTTCGTATAATGATTACTACGACTATGGCTGATAATCGATGATTCTGGCTGCTTCCAACATTTTCCAGCGGTCCCGGGCCGATCCGGCGAAACGGACAAAATCTTTGCAAAGGCTGTAAACCAGTCCGGCGATTATCAAACACAATCATCATGTTGTTTTTCTTGGTTCTTTCAGGTAAAGTCACGGAGAAAAAATAATAAAATGAAATGAAATAAAAATTAAAATTAAAATAAGAAATTGAAAATGATAAAAGCAAAAAAACCCACGACGTTTCGATCGCAACACATTTAATTTTATTATTATTTTTAATCTACGTGACTTTACCGAAAGAACCAAGAATATTAATTCCTGCAGTCACGAAAGTTTTAAGTCAACATGTTGTTGTTTGAAACAAGAATGTTAGTAGTGCTACGTACATCATGCAGGGTCTTCGAGATAGAGTGGTAAGTACGGTACAGTAAATAGAGTAACTTTTAACAGTAGGTTATTTAGCTTAGTCTATTTGTATGTTTATTTATAGAGATTTCACACAGTAAACACATTTAAAACACAAAAAACATACACACAGCACCTAAAACATTGTGTTATTGCAATAATGCGCAAAAATACGCGATTTTAAAGAAGCACGTTTTAGCTATTATCCGGCGTTGTTTTGAAAATCCGGCGCCTGATAATCGACGATCTCCTGTATTATTATTATTATTATGCGCAGAAAATGTGCGGGTAATTTTCTTTAGCGGTGACCGAGAACATTCGGGAGACATTAAAAAAAAACCTTTAATGGTTTTGCTGAAAATGAAAAAAAAATCCATCTGGAAAAACATCGCTTCGCGTTTAATTTTTTTTTTTTACGATTTCATGGATGAAAGATAATGCTTTCAGGTGGCATAGTCCAGTGGGAGTGCTTCTCCTGGCACCGCAAAGGGTTGCCTCCGAGTCCGAATGTGTCCCGAGTTAAAGCCCTCGCCCCGGCTCGACTCATCATAACGTGTCGAGATCGACATACAGTTTCAGATGCAAAAGTGCAGGCTAATCAGTTTCAAAGATAATGCGTAGCTGATCGGAGCATGTTTTGTTTGCATGTTTTGCCACGAGTTATGTGTGGTTAATGCAATGCAATAGGTATCCATTCGGTGTTTGAACATATTAACACTTCCTGTTGTATTACCATACTAGGGTAAAGCCTATTCTTTTTTTTCCATCGTCCTGATACTTGCAAAAAAGGTCCCGTAGATACTATTCGTCTCATCCACCTGGTCACAATCAACTGCAAGGAGCGCCTACCCTTCATCAGCATCTCAAAGCGCTTTGCAAAAGAAACTCCACGAGGGAAGGTGGGGGGTGTGCGGTAGGGCAACAGTGAAACATGGCAGAGAGAGAGAGCAACACTGCGGCACGGCTGGAGATATGGTCACCTTGGGGGGGGGCAGGAAAGACAAAAAACCCCCGTGTAGCCTTAACAAACTGTTGGGGCAAGTGCTGTTAGCGAGCACATATGAAGGGCAGAACGGCACACAAAGAGGTGGGTGGCCAGCACCACACCCGGCCGCCTTTGTCTCTCCAGTGGCGATGTTTTTACGCACCGCACTGGGTACTCATTTGAGGTTGAGTCGACCTCGGGGAGGCCCAGGACCGGTTCAGATAATCGTCACTGAGGTTGGTCGTGAGCGGGAATCGAACTCGGGTCGCCAGGTTCGTAGCGCAGCGCGCGATACCGCTACACTACCGCTCCCCCACCTGGGGGATAGCACCACCACCAACAACAATAACAACAACGGCGACATGAATCCCATGGGAGTGCCTGGGGCAGCGAAGACATCACCAACGATTCTCAGAGAATCCGCTTGGAGGAAGAGGGGGTAGGGTGGCGGGAGGGGGGAGGGGTGGCGGGGGGCCGTCACCTACAAGCCCCAGGGGGACGCTTGAACAAAGCTAACGAGTTGCAGGGGGGCAAACACGGCAGCCAATATGAGGAAAACTATTATTGCAATTATAACAAAACATAATGCTACAGCAATTTGCAGTCGTTTATCGACGCCGCACCTCCGATTAGCACGGTTGGATACGTACGATGCGACAGAAGTTCAACATTCATACATACGATCTACTGCTGGATGAAGGCCTTCCCATGCTGTGTCGGGCATGAGGGTCCTTCGAACAAGCGCTGGTCAGTGCCGATTGCTAAAGGGGAGGCAAGGGCTAGCGCCTGCTCGGAAAGGCGAGGTATCGAACTTTGGTTTCCGGCTTCGTGGTGCCGCTCAACCGCAGTGCCACCGCTCCCCATCGCCGATGTAACATTACCTGTGGGGGAATTTGTAACGAAGTTCAATGGAAAGGGACGTTGAGCGTATCGTGGAGTTTGGGTTTCCTTTTACGTGGGGAGAGATTCTGCGAGTGTCCGTGGGGTGACCTGCTAATGCGAGTAGGTAGCCCCGCGGGGGATGCATCCACGGTCGTTATTTGAGGGAGCCCCACGCGCATTTGGAAACGGCAACGACCTTGTGACCTCTGTTCCGTCAACAAAGGGGCACAGCGCCATGTCACCTGCTCTGCCGCTGAAAGCATTCCCATCGAACGCACGGTGAAGCCAACATTTTTAATTCTTTCGTGCTGGAATTTGAGCCCAAATTAAGTGCAAACCCGAGTTGTATATGTCGGGGTTTTTTCCGTATGCCTGTCATCGTTGACCGGGCTGGAACCATCACCTCGTGATATTGGAGAACACGGTTTAATCTGCCGGTGGCTGCCTGAATTTGAACCCAGCATCTCAGCGGTGCTCTGACCCCCCCTGCCCAGAGCCACCCAGGCCACCTCGGCAGCTGCTTTCGTTAATTTAAAAACGCTCACGCGGGCCCCCTCGCTGAGGTGCACTGGGGGTCACCTGGTACCCGGGTCACGCCGCCCTCCGCTGGGACATCGTGTGCGACTGCGCAAGGAGATTCCACGACCCGAGCTGCGATCCGGCGTTCACGGGTTCCCGGCCGCGATGTGTACAGCTCCGCTCGTCTTTGCGTACCAGAGTCGGAGGTTAATACGCACGCGGCCATCGCCCCAGAAGCGGCATAAGCGTGGCAGCGGCGGCGCCATTAATGTCGCGGGAAAAATATTTCCCAATGGTTGTTATTGTTATTATTTCATTTATTTTCTTAACATTTCATTTTTGTAAATTGCCTCGTCGCCGGAGATATGCTCCGGCGCCTCGTTATGGCCGCCTTGCCTAATCACCTCTCCTGTTGGGGGGGGGGGGGGTGTAATGCGAGAATTTCCATGTGGTGAGCGTAACGACATCTCCGTGGCCACAAGCACACACGGGGACGTGAAACCGCGTGCGTGCGTTCGCCCTTAGTGGATCTCACTCTGGTCGCCGCAGCGCGTTTATCTACGTATGTATGTTGAACTTATTTTGTACCGTACGTAGCCAGCCGTGCTCATCGGAGGTGCGGGGGAAGGACATCAAACTAAACACAAAAAGCAGTTGTAAAGAAATGAGTTTTCAATCAATATTTCAAAAGTGCATACCTCCAGTGGCTTCCTAATATCGGAAGCAAGAGCGTTCCAGACGGCCGCAGAAGTGCATCTGAAAGTGTGCGGTGGGGTGATCATCTTTGTTCAATGGCTAGCCAAAAGCCGCTGTGAGGATGACCGTAGTTCGCGTGTTGGTTTGTGCATCTTCCCTCCCCCATATAATAACCTACTTTCCCGCTCGAAGTCCCGAAGTGAGTGTGAACCCAGTGTCCCGTCCCCCCCTTGCTAGTATCCAGGAGGACTGAGTTGGGGGAATTTCTATACCCTACCCTCCATTATTATGGCTCGTGCATTGTCAAATAAAAAAAACGATAAAAAATAATTATAAAGAATCACATTAAAATTGCGGCTGTCAAAGATGCTACCACTGCCCGTCCGCGTGCCTTTCCAGAGATGGTGTCTTACTAATCGCGCACGCAACGCAAACGTCTCGAGGAGAAAGCCCCGGCGAGCGGGAGTTATATTCCAGGCACGTCACCATTTTTTTCCTTCTTCTCTTTAATTCATCTCCTTGTTCATCGCTGTGCAACAGCCGGGCGAACAAGCCCTTTAATAATTGATGCCGGAGATCTCAAGCTTCGTGGGTCATTCAGAGGGAGGCGCCTCATAGGAGGATCCTATTTTGGGCTTTTATACTTTTAAAAAATTTGAAGAAAAAAAAAACCGTGTTATTTTGTTGTTGCCTGTAGCGACGATGCAAGCCCGATTGGGCTCAATGTGAGGCCCAAACAGCCCAAACAGGGGCAAGCCACCCACCAGGATATTGTCAATAAATTGGAAGGCGCTTGCTGTGAGGTGACTGCAAACGCGCCTGTTTTTTTCAGGTTTCACTTCCCCACCACCGGCCGTTACCACCACCAGTTCCAACCATTGTGCAGCCCTCATGCACTGCTCGATGAGGGCCTCTCACCACACAAATGTTGGCCATGGGGGTTACTTTGCCATACTTGAAGATATCCAGTGTGGGTTGGTGAAAGTGGGAAGCTTAGCTATCGGAGCGTAGAAGTACGGTACAACGAGGGATATTTATATTCTGCTCCCAACCCTGCTGCCCACAATGTAGTCCAGACTCAAATCATGTTGGGTTTGGCTTGTTGGGGGGGGGGGGAGTTTCCCACCTTCGGGAGGCAAGATCAGAATCATAATCTTTATTTATCCTGGAGAAATCCGAAAAGATATCAAGCTCTTTTTCACATTATGTCCAGGATGTTGGGGTGGCCACCACAAGAGAAGATTGGCTCACTTAGGCATATGTTATCTACAAATGTATACCTTACCTGATCGTTATCTAACTCTAAAACTGTAATAGTACTCTTACAATAACTCTGCTTTTTGGTCAGAATGTCAGAACGATGTGATTGTCCCTAGAGTAAAAACCCAAAGATGCACACTCTCACTCAGAGAGAGAACTGTGGAATCATCTCCCAACACACTCACATGTGTCACCGGTCCCAACCTATTTAAAACCTCGAATTAAAACACACTTGCACAACATCTCCAACTGTTACAATTCAGACGCTGTCTCCCCGACAGACCTGGTCTTTACCTGATGACGGCTGCTTGCGTTGTGGCCGAAACGTCGTGAGAATTATTTTATTATGTTTTTTTTATTTTTTTATTTCCCTTCTACGTGACTTTTCCGAAAGAACCAAGAAAACGTATAAACTCCACGCGGAACGGCACCTAAGCCGGGAATCAAACCCGGGTCCTGTTATGCTGCGAGGCACGAGTGCTACCACTGCGGACTCGTGCCGCCCAAGCTGCTTAAAGCTTACGCCCAGTCTTCACGTTAATCCCCAGCACATGACCCAGTCCCTCCTGTCTTTGGCCATTGCAGCATCAGAGCTCCTGGCTAAGGAAGCCTCTGAGTGAAGATTAGTGTCGGATTATCCAAGAGGCAGCCTCATTAGACTTTGGAACGCACATCCTGTGCACATCAAGACCACGCTTGTTGCTATTTTCAAGACTTATTATTGTCAATATCCCCTCGCGGCTTTGTAACTCTGCTGCGGCTTTGTAACTCTGCTGCCGGATGAAGGCCATCCAATGCTGTGTAGGCAATGTGCATTATTTTACCATACTGTGCTGGTCAGAGCGGGTTGGCGAAGGGGTAACGAGGGAGAAACTGGGGACTATTTCAGATATCACTTACCACCGATGTTAGCCGTGGCTGGAAATACAATTCAGGGGCGCCACGGTGGCGAGATGTTAATTACCTCGCCGGGTCTTCAGGAGTTCGTGGGTTCGATCTCCACCCTGATGCATGTATATTTGAAGTGTGCATGTTCTTCCCGTGGTCGCGTAGATTTTTCTCCGGGTCCTCGGGTTTTCCCCTCCACATTTAGAAACATATGCTTACAGTATTTGGCTGTTATACATTTCCACATTAATAAGCCACTTCGTTGTGCTATCATTTGTGGCCAAGTTGCTTCTGATAAAGAGCTGCACAGCTCAGTGGGGCCTTACCTGGTTAAATAAAAATAGTTGAATAGCTTAGTTTCAACTCGGGTTCACTGAGTTCATAATGCGGCACGTGGCCACCACGACACCGAACACGGTCACAAATCTCACTGCCTATTTATTTTGCACTGCCGTTTCCAGAATTGTTCTTAGTTTAATGCAGGAGGATTCGATTTTTTTTTACGTCATGAACCATTGTACGCACGTGATGACATTTTTATGTCAATTCATAACGAGCCTTGAGATTTGGTCCCGATTTTGAATGTAATATAGGACCAGGTTATTATGATGAACTAATTCTTAATTTATGACATTCACTGCGGCCGTGATGGGAGGAATATATGCCTGAGGCTGCCTGTCTCGCTCAAGGGAGGGAAGTGTCTTCATTATCACCTTTCCCACGCCGTCATCTCTGCTCCTTTAACCTTCTACCCTCCACACCCACCCTTCTGAAATAACTTAAAAATATTCTCCTTCATTCCAAAAGTTTCCAAAAAATGTACACGACACGGCCCCCTGCCGTAGAAGGTCTTGAGCCGGGGTTCTATGTCGTGGTTATCACACGCTACAGGATGAAACTCGTAACCGAAGTTTAATTCCAGACCATGACTAACATCAGACATGGGTGGGGTTCGAATCGCTCGCGGGCTCCAACTTTGTCCAAGCCGCAAGGACCCAGGGTGGATGAAGTCTGGTCAAAAAACCCCCGTTATTGACAAAGTGTGTGTGTGGGGTGACTTTCATCCAACGATGGACTGACAAAGCCCTGTAAGCACCTCCCATCAGAAAACATTTCAGCTGCTTTAACTCACCCTACAAGGTGCCAGACAATGAAGACTGACCGAGGCCAAATGAGCTCATCATCTCATCCAAAGCTGTGACACCAGATATTGTCTGGTGAATCAGAAGACTGTGAGTGGGAAGCAACTCAATTTATGAGCTGACACGTCTCAGCTGAGAAGAATAAAGATTGGGCAACCATCCTCGCGTGTGCAGACTCAATGCCGCTGCAGTTCTTGAGGGCGATTTCTCCAAGCTCTGCCGTCGGACATTAGAAGCCATGATGGTGCTGGTCCATTTGGGAGCCCTAAGCAGACATTCTTTTTCTGGAGACGTCTCAAATCAATTTGTAACATGCTGGGGGGGGGAAAGGACGGGATAGGTGTGGACAAGACGACAGACACGCAGGGAGATGAGATGCGTGTAGGCAAACATAGAGGCGAAGTGAGATGACATTAATGTGGACAAACGATGAGTGCGATGATAATGGGTGGAGTTTGCGGGGGGGGCAACCCCCCGCGCAAACTGGACAGCTTTATTCATTTCTTTTCAGTATAATAATAGGGGTTTTCCCCTTTTTTCTGGCAACAAAACTGAAACCTTTTTACAAGGATTCATGTCTGCATTAGGCACAATACTTGCAGTCAAAATGCAAACTAAAACACACTATGATAATATATGCATTGTCCTTGAAACTGATTGATCCACACCAAGGGACGGATTTCTTTTGAGCCTCGACCCAATTGGTGCTCGACCAGAGGACGCCAAAAGACGTACAGCTCAAAGACAATGCACTATCAAAGTAATGAGTGTGTTTTTGTTTGCATTTTGACTGCAAGTATTGTGGTTAATGCAGACAGGAATCATCGTAAAAAGGTTTCAGTTTTGTTGCCATAAAAAATGGGAAAACCCCTATTATTATATTTTGGTACTGGCAAAGGAGGTCTAATGATGTAGATTATTATTTTCAGTAGTTTACAATTAAGATAAAATAAATAGGATGCACTCGCGATTCCTCATGTGAGGGACAAGGCGAACCACTGCCCCTCCCCTCCCCAAATATAGAAGTCAAACTCCGCCTAAGGCGATGAGAGGAGACAGATAGAGATGAGACAGACGTGAGATGCAGTTATACGAGAGAATAAAGATGCAGACAAGATCGAGGCGAGAGAGGTAACTTGGCGTTTCGCGTTAATTATCTTGCTGTGTTCATTTAGGGTGTGAATCTGAGGCCCTTCTTCTTATTCTTGGGTCTTTCGGTAAAGGCACGTAGATAGTTTCAAAGAAAAGAACAAAAGATAACAAAAAAACTACCACGTTTCGATCGCCTGATGACGATTGCTTGTGTTGCGATCGAAACGTCGTAGTTATTTTGTTATTTTCTCTGAACCTATCTACGTGACTTTACCGAAAGACCCAAGAATATGAATTATTGCAGTCACGAAATCTTGAAGTCAAGCCCATTCTTCGTCTTCTTTTTCATCTTATTATTTCTTCATCACGAACCCACGTCCCTTGGCGCTGCTCAGAGGCCCCGAAGCTTGCGCGCTTGGTGTGCATCTCTCGTCTGCTGCCCGTCGTCTGCGCAGACGACGAGCGAATGGAAGTGACTGAATGGTCCGAGGCACGCGCGCGCGAGTCACGCCCCCAGTCATGGCCCGCGACAGCGCTGCACAACAAAGCAAATCTCAATCTCGCACAAACTTTTTATCGTGCGCACCGCCCCCCTCCCTCCCACGCTTTCCTACTACGTCTGCCCCTCGCCGTTTTGCCACAACCTCAGCGGCCGTAGCAGCAGGAGGGGAAGAAGAATAAACACAAAAAAGAGTGAATTTTCATTTGCTTGGTGATGCCGGGTCAGAGAGTTGGAATCTATATATAAAAAAGAGGTATTTTGAGTATTAGCCAATGGTCAATACAACCTGGAGAGGGTAAAGCTAACCAGGACGTACCTTGGGTCGTTTCTATAGATTCAGATATTCATTTTACATTTGTACCCAGGTGTCATCATTCGGTGGCGATAGCCCATTGGGTCGTGGCCTCGGCATAACTTCTCCTTTTGGGAACACCACCAACGATTGGAATTTATAAACCCTCTCGTGAGATTCCAGTAAAGCATATAGAGAAGAGAGACACGGATGAGACGGAGTTGTGGTGAAAGGAAAGAGATGTAGGTGAGAGACATTCGTGGAGTTAACTAGCCAAACGTTACAGGCAGGGCATTATAATTATAGATGTGCACACAGAAGAAACATTATTGCAAGGCGCATGAATCATTTATCAAAATGTCGCCCTCAGCAATGTAATCAGCTTTACAAATGATTAACGTAGGCCAACTGTGAATGTTAATCCGCCTCACAATTGCTTGACTATCTCACGTTGAGGCTTACCCTCCTCGGTTAACTCAAAATAGCACGAGCGTTTCATTTATTTCTTTGACAGTCCCGATTGGGAGACGGAACAAAAAAAAACATGTTGCCATTCCGAGCCGTATTTCGAGCGTGACCGCTAGCCATGGGACTGCGGCGTTTGAGAAGGCAAGGCCTTCACAAGCGAGCAAAGTGCCACTCAGGCTCGTGAAGAACGAGGTGCGATGTTGGCGCCAGAGGTCGCAAACGGGGTTTGATTCCTTACCCGTACCCGTACCCGGCCGCACAAGGGTCGCAAACGGGTACCCGTACCCGTACCCAGCCGTACCCGTACCCTACCCGTACCCGGCCGGGTACGGGTAGGGTACGGGTATCGGGTACCCGATTGCGACCTCTGGGATGAAGCCATGTTGCAGGCACGGGTGGGTTGATTCTAGGAACTTGAATTGTGAGAAGAGACAAGACGTTGGGAAATGAGTGACAAACAGTTACTCACCAGTGACTCACGGCCTACCCGTACCCGTACCCGGCCGCACCAGGGTCGCAAACGGGTACCCATACCCGTACCCGGCCGGGTATGGGTAGCCGGGTATTGGGTAGTGTACGGGTATCGGGTACCCGGTTGCGACCTCTGGTTGGCGCTGGTGCAAGTGGCAGCTGTTGGCTCCCACACATTGTCTGTTAAACCCGAGCAAAGCGGTGGTGCTTCGGCAACTGGAGGTGCCAAACAGGAAACGAAATTTTATTCGAGGGCCTCTGTTTCAATTAACCACCGTCCTACAAAGGTACGGAAGAAAACCGATCGATAATAAGGTGACGTTTCCAACAAAGGTCCCTTCTTTAGAGCACACGGTGTTTAATTTGTTTTGATTCAGAAACCCCGCTTGAGTTGACAAGTTAGGAGAGTGGAGATGCTTGCGATGTGACAGAGGAGATTACGGGCAATACAGATGTAGGACTTGAGAAACACGCGTCACGCGTTGGATTGAGATACGGGCACGCGGCGGACAGTGAGGGCAAACGGGGACACAGGGCGGCGGCGCGACTTACTGTTGTTGTTGTTGTACCAATTAAGGTGGCAGGGTAGTTAAGGGGGCCTGCAGGTGGCCGGGGGTAATCGAGGACGCAGGCCGGTGATTGGACGAGAGGTGTGAGTGTCTGAGATTGGCGCCGCGGTGTCTACAACAACAACACCACGTGAGGCTTGGGGGCTGGGGGCGAGTAGCGAAGCGG
>CM025673.2:5068724-5093228 GCA_014621495.2 Entosphenus tridentatus
CCCCCCCCGCCCCATGCTAAACATAGAGAGACACATTCCCTCGTATAATACGGCGGTTTGTTTAAGTCGTAGAGGCTCAAGATGTACCTGCGCGAAGCATTTAACTGAGTCACAACAAATTAGTGTTGAGCGGTATAAAATTACGCGGCGCGGTTTGTTGACACCGAAGGCTATTTGTCACGACGCACGCGCACGACCTTTAATAAGTGGGGGGGGGGGGGGTCTTTTCATTCGGAAGGTTAATGATGAAAGTCAAGTTAAATCTGCGCTCTGATGCCACTGCCTGGTGCAAGGTGCTCAATGGTGAGGAGCTGCCTCAACCCGTCTCACCACTTTGGCTGTGGCGTCTGCAACGTGGAAGTGGAATAACTCCTAGGAACGAATTGGTATGGTTTGTTTAAATGATTACTAATTGGCTGTGTCGGGTGGTGGCAGGTTTAACGACACATTTATATATGTACGCGATCTAACCTGTATACCTATTAATCACCCAGGAATGTATGTCCTGAACGCTCGTGACGTCACTGCACATCGACCAGCCCCCGCATTAATATTCATGAGCAGGTGACGTCCACCAAACGGACACCCCCCACCCCTCCTCATTCATAATCATGAGCGGGTGACGTCACTCAATATGGAGTACTCCCCCCACCTCACTAATAATCATGAGCGAGTGACGTCACTCCACATCGAACAGCCCCCTCATTAATATTCATGAGCAGGTGACGTCCTCCAAATGGACACCCCCCTCATTAATAATCATGAGCATGTGACGTCACTCCACATTGAACAGCCCCCCTCATTAATAATCATTAACTGGTGACGTCTTCCAAATGGACACCCCCCCCTCATTAATGATCATTAACTGGTGACGTCTTCTAAATGGACCCCCCCCCTCTATTAATAATAATTAGTGGGTGACGTCACTCCACATGGGGGGCCGAGGTGCCTCCTCCCCCCTCCTCGGCGTCAACTTACAACCCTCACTACAAAGGCAGAACCCTCACGTCACGTGATCTCCGTCACGCTGTTGAGCCTTCAAAGTAACAAGGACGTCATGATCAACAAGGGATTATAACCTTAACATGAAATAGGTCTGTGTCACCGCGCCCTTCCAAATTGCACACGCATTAATCACGTTGCGGTCTGCTTTCACTTGCAAGTTTCAGATTTACTGTAATACACCCGTCCTTGGATGGGCAAAAGTCTCGTTATGAAATAACTGAGTTCATTTCCCAAAGCATGCAAAAGAAAAATACACATAACAGCGTCAAACTCGGAGACCCAGGTGTCCCAGGTTCACGGTGCAGTACCCTCACCACTGTGTCACCGCTCCACCGCCCCATCTATGTTCATAACGAAAGCATTTTGAAAACGAAAATGTTCGAATTCGGGCTCGAAAATGACCTGCCTGAAGGTTGATTGGTTTTAGTCACCAGGCAGAGTCAGCCTAAAGTTATACAGGGTGCTTAAAAAATGTTTAACACTTATATGGGACTATCGTTTTTAATGGAAAAATAACAGATAATAACACGATAACAAATGTATGTTAATAGCTTGGAAAAGTCATAGAGTCTCCGCTTGTTTGCCATCATTGTCAACACGTGCCTGGAATCTTCTCAAGGTGATATCTA
Organism: Entosphenus tridentatus; assembly: GCA_014621495.2. Taxonomy (NCBI): domain Eukaryota; kingdom Metazoa; phylum Chordata; class Hyperoartia; order Petromyzontiformes; family Petromyzontidae; genus Entosphenus; species Entosphenus tridentatus. The sequence goes on from CM025673.2 coordinate 5,070,359, forward strand.
GAGCCTGGAGGCACATTTCTTGTGGTATTGTTGTAAATTCTCCGAAGTGTTCACATTTTTTTGAAGCACCCTGTACATTGCTTTACGCCTCGGACCAAACACTTAAACGTATACACTCCCAATCATCGGTGCACGAAATATTTCACCTCCCTTGTAATGTGATGCTATGGCTGATAGCAGACAATCCTCGCAACCGATTAGGAATACATTTACACACGGGGGAAGCCAAGGGAAAAAAACAATCTTGCGTACAAAAATACGGATGGAGCACCATAATAGAGGTTATGGATAATATTGGTCTTGAAAGCCACGTGTTAAACGGATAATGAATGTTCCCTTCTCTCATTTCCCTTTTGTCATCCTCCCCAGATGTGTATCATCAACCAACCCTCGAAATCCATCACTTATTGCATATTAACGGTTTGATATATGAAGCTAATGCCACTGTTGGACAAGGCAGCTAGAATCGTCACTGCCTTGCCTCAGAAGATGCATCAAGTCAGCATCATTAATTTGTACTTTATTTTTTGCTTGGCAAAGGACATTTCACCTTGAGAGATTATTTTGGGGGTTTCTATGATCAATGGAGAGATGCACGCTTGGAATGATACACCGAAAGATAGGGAATACAGTAGAACCCCTTTTAACGACCATCCCTGTTCATGACTAATAGCTTAACGACGGGCCTCCATAGAGCTCCGGACGCTCGCTCCACCGGCAGAATCCACCGTTCACCTTTGTCTCCTGACCACGCTCCCTTCTCGATCATTCCCGTAGCCACCAGTCCCTTCGTGCTCACAACTGATACCCCTGTCATTACCTCCCGTGGCCACTAGTGTTTTTGCCCTGTAGGCTGACTCCCCTGTCATTGCCTCCTGTGGCCACTAGTCCACTCACAACTTATGTAAGCTCTGTCATTACACTAGTACAGCACACTGGTGCGTTGAAGAGCAAATCCACATTTACAATCTGAGTACGACGTTTCGCCAGTAATTACAACTAGCTTCATCAGGTGACAGCCAGATTTGTGGAGAAATCCTCCTGTTTCGTTCCTTAAATAGAGGGATAGATGTGATGACCTCACTTCTGAGCCCTTCTTGTGCGAAGGGGGGGTGGACTTAATGAATGCATATACATTACAATGGGTGTCTATTGCCGGTTGGGTGTTATTCATTATATCGACTGATATGAACACAGTAAGTGTGCTTGGGCGGGGCACATCATAGCTAGAAGGGATGATGTTCAACACCTGGTGTTGGAGTGGCAGCCAAAGGTGAAAACGCACCTGCAAAAACATAAACCGCGGAGATTGAGCGGTGAAATCAGCTCGTGTGCAGCAGTTGGATGGATTGTTACATCATGAGACCGTGGGGGATTGCATTGGAATGGGAAGAACTTCATACAGTAGTAGTGGATAGATCAGCTGTGGAGTGGCCACATAAAATATTGTTTGGAAGAACTCCCATAAAAAAATCTATTGCTATGCAAGATTTCCAAAGGAATAATATGTCTCATGGCATTATGGCAATAGTACAGTTGGTATATTTTGTAAAAAAAAAATATTGTGTGTATGTAAAGTTAGCAGTATGAATTGTTAGAAACGTGTTGTGCAGTAAGACCACGCGGAGACGGGATTTACTATAAGGGCTGTTGCTGTTTATTAAAACTGTTGACATCAACGCTCTAACTCACACCAGAGGCAGGTGCTCTCTACAGTATCTGTGTCTTTACCCCGGACTCTCAGCAGTGCCTGGTCCTGCCTTCGGATATCCTTTAGGGCTCTCTCACTCGTTTGCCCGGAACAGGGGCTCATCCAACACCGTCCGGCGACGAGGAGAGAGAACCCCTCTCTCAGCCGATCCCTACTAAATACTCCGGACCCCACTCTCGGTTATCCTTTAACCAGAGGTTGCAACCGGGTACCCGATACCCGTACCCTACCCGATACCCGTACCCTACCCGATACCCGTACCCTACCCGATACCCGGCTACCCGTACCCGGCCGGGTACGGGTAACCAGTTTACGACCCTGGTGCGGCCGGGTACGGGTAGGCCTTGAGTCACTGGTGAGTAACCGTTTGTTACTCATTTCCAAACGTCTTGTCTCTTCTCACAATTCAAGTTCCTACAATCAACCCACCCACGCCTGCACTATGGCTTCATCCCAGAGGTCACAATGGGGTAACCATACCCGTACCCTACCCGATACCTGGCCGGGTACGGGTAGCCGGGTATCGGGTAGGGTACGGGTACGGGTACCCGTTTGCGACCCTGGTCCGGACGGGTATGGGTACGGGTAAGGAATCAAAACCCGTTTGCGACCTCTGCCTTTAACTCCCTTCTTCCAGCCGATCCTTGCCCTGGCTGCCCACAACGACCACGCCTTCGTCACGGGGTCCCCCTGAAGTACCCGGCTCCTCCCCCCTAGCTCGGACCCACCTTTGTTCCCCAAGGTGCCACCTGACAGCACTCGTGACGTGACGTCATCCTCGGACGTCAACTCGCTCGCACCTCCCTCTGTTCGCCCCCATCATGGTTGCTCACACTACTCCTCTACATGCGTGCAACTGTGGATGTGAGTGTGTGGGAACAAGATTAATGTGTTCATATCACTGTACACAAAAGACTTTGGGAGATATGCTTACAAAATATTACATTCATTTGGAGAATGCTTCAGCACCGGTTCAACAAAGGTGGGCTTCTAAAATGAAATATTTGCAATTCAGCCACAATGGAGCAAAAACACTATTTTTGAGATAGAATCTGAGCCTTTTCCGTCAGACCATATATATATTTTTTACACAATCATTGAAAACTGAAGAAGTACGCCAGCCCTCGGACAAAGCTTACACCGAGAGCACCACGAGCGTAATTGAATGTCGCGAAAAATTCACAGACCAAAATTTAATTTCAACTTTTCCAAGAGGGGGGGGGGGGGGTTACAGAGCTTGAATGGCAATCGCCGCCGGTTAGACATTTTCTTTAAATCCTTTTTCCGATGTGCGACACTAAGGAGAGAGAGAGATAAATTAATACAGGCAGAGTGCTCCACGTTCAAACATTGTACTTCCAATAAAAAAAACAATCACACGGTGCATTTAAAATGTATCCAAATACCCCCACTCCATTTTATCTCATGCGTTTTAAGACCTCAGGGGGGAAAAAAGTAACTTTGGGGTGGGTGGGTGCATCAAGTAAATTAGCCGACCAACAGCCTCTAAGCCACTGGGGTTTACGGTGCAGCCTTGAGCTGGCATCCATGCACCCCCGTATCCAAGAATCTACACACCACGGTGAGCTTTATTAGAAACGAATTCGAGCAACTTCTTGATTATCCGTGCGCGGCCACCGCCGTTAATAACGATCATAGCCAGAGTAGCCGCAAACACAACAAGAAATCCAAGGGGAACGTTCTGCATGATTAATGATCCATTATGTGTCATCCACTATCCCATTGTGTGCAATTTAACCTCTCGTTTCCCTTTTTTTGCATTTCATCAATGAGCCACGCGCTGACAAATGAACAAATCGATCCGAGTCAAAACATCTGCAGACGTATTGTCACTCGTTTTGTATCACCGGATGCGTGGCGCCCGGCACTTTATTCAAACCATACTAAGAGGAACACAGCGCACATTTTATGGAGGCAAACGAGAAACGCTCCTGGAAAGAAGCGGGGCCTAAACACGTCCCAAAAGAGAGCAGTCCCACGTTTAAAAAAAAAACATGTTTTAAAATAAGGCCCAACATTACTTGAAACTAAGAACATGCGATGCATTTTCTCTGGTAAATATCAATAAAATACATTTTTTGGGGCGATAAATATCAAGGGGTAGGGGGGGGGGCAGGAAATACCCACAATGCCCCCGTTGGATCTGCAGTATTTCCTAAGCCCCCCACCCTGACAAACGGTTGATTAATGATGTAATTTAACGATCAAAGGAAAGCATTTTTGTTGTGCCGAGATTCATTTCCAGGAGGCATTGGCATGTTTGGCCAGTTTCTTCTTTTTAAAGGAGAGCGTTGCGTATTAGAAACACTCAGTGGAAAACCCTCACACACACACACACAAAGGTCTGTTATTGCCAAAATGCATCCCGTCTACACTGTTAGGCCTATTCAACACGCACACACAAAAGACTAACATTGTAGAAAGCACTCATTATTCGTTACCATGGAGGTTTCTGTGCAGTATCTCCGCTTGGAGGTGGAGTGGCCCGCTCATTGTGGCCTGTAATAGGAAAACCCAAAACGGAGATAAAAATGCAAATGGCGCAGCCCTGCAATGTCCTGCGTCACACCACTGCTGGAGGAAGACCCTCCACTAGCAGCAGTTGATTTTAACCTTTACTGTAGCCTTTGTTTCTTGATCGTTGAAACATGTATAATGTTAATAAAGATATAGGTTTGATGAAACAAAGTATTTGTATTTACATGCCCGTGAAATCATTTGTGTTTATTATTTACTTTCTAAAAAAATATTGCGTGTCTCACACCCCCAGAAATGGCATCTCGCACCTCCAGGGGGTGCGTGCACCCCAGATTAAGAACCCACTGCTCTCAGCGCATGTCGTTTCTAAATGTGGAGGGAAAAACAGGAGCACCTGGAGAAAAACCCACGCGACCACGGGGAGAACATGCAAACTCAAAATATCCAGCAGGCGTCAGGGTCGAGATCGAGTCCACAAACCACCTGCATATCAGGCGAGGGACTTAACATCTTGCCACCGGAGGCGAGGCTGCAATATAAATCACTGCCAATGCAACTGAAGCTTTTCTCTTGAGGGTTTTTTTTTCCTCCAGCAGGTAATGACCGAGCAGCTCTCTAAAAAGTTTTTCGTGGATTGCTCAGAGGAAGCACAAAAGGGGGACTGCATTATTTCAAAAGCCCATCGCCAAATTAATTTTTGCAGAAGTGTTGAAAGGCTTTTTTAGTTCACGGCATGGTTATGAAAACAAAGCGGAGTGTGCTTTGAGTTTAAAGGTTAACTCCGTCTGACATTTTCATTTCTTAACCAAAAAGTGTTTTGGATGTGAAAAAAACAGTCGAGACACATTTATCATGTAAATTCCACACGGATTGCCCTTTAGTTTTTATGGCTGTGGGCTAACAATTGGCTTTTTAATACACGCGTGAAAGATAGCCTTGTTTTAGCCAACACTTAATTTTCGCGACGTCGTGTGCAGTGAGAATGCAGTCGTCAAGGCTACGAAAATATAAATATGGGTCGTCGGGACTCAGAAGGCCTGCTGTTTGTAGAATCCAAGGAGGTACATCATGCTGGGCAGCTTGGCTGGCGAATTGTTCAACTCTGAAGTCACCAAGCACCGTCGCGGGTGAGCGGTGGGACATCTTTCCTCGGGGTGCCGTGCTTGAATGTGTCCTCGTTCGCGTCGTCAAAAAAGTTCATCGCAAAAAAAAACCCGCACGCGGCGCTGCACTTAAAAAAAAACCGTCCCAAGTTAAATTAAAAGGTTACTTAAAATTAATGCGCGTGTTATCAGTGGACTGAACATCCAATGGGAGGGATATCTACGGTCTAGCAAGCTGCCTTAGAAATGAATCTATCAGAGACACGTGGATAGCACCACAAACCCATGGCTACGTTTGATATTTTAACGTGTGTTTGAATTGCACACGTACACGCCTACACACGGGGGGTGTAGTTAGCAGGCAGCGCGGCTGTGCTATGAACCTGGCGACTAGAGTTTGATTCCTGGCCAGAGGTCACATCAGATAATTATCAGTGGCCCAGTAGAGTGCCGGATTGTCCTCGGAGCAAAAGTAGAATATGGTACGGGCCCCGCACTTTCAAGGGCTCTGCGCTAAATGCTTTCAAGCTCTCAGTTCCGGTTCAGTGATTCGGCACTTGCTCTATTGCTATAGTACTATACTGCCTTCAACTTTTATGAACGACTGGGTTTTCAAGGTTAGCGATTTGTCGTATTATCTGGCTGTATAGCAAGTTAATTTTTTTTTTAACTTTATTATGGAAGTAATTTTTTAAATAACATTTTATGGTTTTTAAAATGTATTATTTAGGGCCCCTTTTATAAAATATGTCACAGGCCCCGCATTAGCTTAATCTGGCACTGGCCCAGTGACGTTATTATTCATACGATGTCCGGTAGCTGGTTGACGACATTTGTTGTGTTGTTGCACAGATCTAGAGAGAATGTATGTATGTTGACCTTTTATCGCACCGTACGTAGCCAACCGTGCTAATCGGAGGTGCGGGGGAAGGACAACAAACTGAACACAGACAACAAAGAAAGGATTAACAGGAGCACCGCGTGAAAGTTTCCGTCTTGCTCCCTCGATATACACAACATATAATGTTTCAAATTTCACCTTGCTACACGAATAAAGAAGTGGGAAATGAACTAAAAACTAAAACCAGGCAAGGCCCACTGAGCTATATAGCTCTTTTCAGAAGCAACCTGCCACAAATGAAAGCTTAACTTTGTGGCTTATCGCGTGAAAATGTATAGCAGCCAAGTACTATAAACGCATGTTTATAAGTGTGCAGGGGAAAACCGGAGGACCCGGAGAAAAATCCACGCGACCACGGTGAGCGAGACACTGCAAACTCCAAATATACAGCAGCAGGCGTCAAGGTCGGGATCGAACCCACGACCGTCGCGCACGATATTACCTGACCCAGTCATTCCCTTTAATTTCACCAGCTCTCACGAGCCACTTCTGTGCATTGTCTTCAACGCGTCCATACAATTCACAACCGGCATGGCCACAGTCACACAGCCGCCGCAGCAAGGCGGCACGGGGCTGCAAAATACAAAGCCGCATTAGTGCCAGGTCAGCAGATGTCTCGTGGCACTGCATGAGAACCCAGCCAGATACATCATCATTACGCCAATCTGGTGCGGGGAATATGGGAGAGAAATTAACTTAAAGCTCTCTCCGACCAATGCGCGTTACTGCTGGGATCCACGCCTCGACCACTCGCGATTAAGCCGGTTTCTCAGGTGTGGCGAGTGTAAAGCTGTCAGCCGTGGGCAGAACCAGTGCCGGATTATCGTAGTAGCAAAATTATCTGCAAATGCTACGGGCCCCGCACTTTCAAGGGTCCCGCGCTAAATGCTTTCAAGCTGTCAATCCTGGTTCAGTGATTATGCACTTGCTCTATTACTGCAGTACTATACTGCCTTCAACTTTTATGAACGACTGGGTGTTTAAGGTTCGTGATTTGTCGTTTTATCTGGCTGTATAGCAAATGAAAAAATACAATTACTTTATACTCTTTGGGTCTTTCGGTAAAGTCACGTAGATAGAAAAATAAAATAAAAAAATTAAATCACGACGTTTCGATCGCAACACAAGCAATCGTCTTCAGGTGAAAAAAGTACAGCAGGCAAACTGCTGAGGCAGGAGAAATATCGCGAGAGAACTATTGCAGCAAGAGGTTATATAGGTTTGAGATGAGTACAACCCAAGGGTTAGTGGGCCGGGCTAGAGATGGAATTTACAAGTAACATACCTCGGCCATTGTATTGCTCGAGATTAGCATGTCAATCTGTTAATGTAACCCCACCACTACGGTGCTGAAGAAACCATTGTATTGCTAGAGATTCGAGATTAGCATGTCAATGTGAGACGGCTCCCACAGCAGCGGCTGTGTTAATGAGACACATTCAGCCTATTAAAAATGACTTTACTATGCAAGTACAAAAATTATGTTTAAATATTTATGTGTTTTTTAGGGCCCCTTTATAACAAATGCTACAGGCCCCGCACTAGCTTAATCCGGCACTGGGCAGAATCGCTATTTGACACGTGTGTCAGTGGACGGCGAAATTACATCACAAGCAAGGGGTAGCGATAGAGGGTGACGCCACGGATGCTGAGCAGGAAAACAGATCGGCATCTTACGTGTGGCGGGCGATGAGGCTCACGGGACACGAGGCAGCTTCGTTTAACCTGCAAAGAGGACCGCTTGGAATCACTCACTGAGCAATGTTATTCATAGAGCCATTCATTCGTCTTGAATGCGTCTGTAAATGCACGTGTGTATGCATGTTGAACTTCTTTCGCACCATACATAGCCAGACGTGCTCATCAGAGTTCTGGAGACAGACAACAAACTTAACACAAAAAGCAGCTTTCACGAAATGAGTTTTCAATTAGGTGAGCGCTAAGTTGTCAGTGTGCTGGTTGGGGCAAATGGCTACTGCTAAACGCAACGTTTAAACGTTCAGTTTCCCCACAGGGATTTACACTTTCTGCTCGAAAAATGTCCTGCCTACTTAGGAACGTGTTCCCGATTTTCAGAGTAATCTGAAAAGTCAGAAAATTGGGCCTAGAATAGACATTTCAGATGGTCTGGTTTTTATTGTATGTTGGATTTATCCAAATAAGTGACAACACTTCCTGTGGTGTGATTTATTTGGATACATTTCATACTTTTTACGCCAAATAGGCCTTCATGTCACGTCGTTTTGCCAATATGTGATTTCACGTTTGCATAAATCGTAAAAATATTAAAAGGTTTACATTAAAATTATTGTGGTACTGTCATAGTAATTTTTAATGCAATTAATAATATTGAACGCGAATACATGTATTAGATTTACTGCATTAACAATAAAAGTTATGGAAATATTAGGAAATCAATATGCTAAAATAAAATCAAAAGACAATATTAGGCCTAAAAATACAATATCGGAAATGTTTTAATGCAAAACCCGTCTTTGCTCCCTGTAATTTTGTCACTTCAATTTTCTAAGTCGAGGTCACACGCAAGGTGCTCAGAGAACAAACCGTTCGAAAGTCAAAGCACAACTTTCCGCATGACGTGTTTATGGTATTTAAGCAAACGTATGACAGAGATGAATGTCCGTCCACGGTCCCTTGGCAAATTTCACGCCAGGTACTGTTATCAAGTGCCAACGTGAGACCCATGCACACTGCACAAGACGGAGAGCCAATACCAAGCTCGACTGCCTTGACCATTGCTCCTGTCAAATGCTGTGCCAGGTAGTTAATTTGTAGGAAAGTTTTTGTTGTTTAATATAAATATAGGTACATATTTTTACGATTTTCCAAATAAGGTTCAAAGCGTTATAGCGCATGAGCGCTTCTCATTCTGTCTGTACATATGAATATGGCTTGGGGCTAAGTAGGGACCAGGGTCAATGCTAATGATACATCCACGACACCAGGCCATCGACGCCCGTCTCGACTCGTTTTATAGCGTGTTACATCAGCGGCACGGCACGGCTCGGCTTTTGCAGTGGAAAAAAGCATTCCATAAAAAAAATTCTTAAACCGGTCATTAGAAAATAAAAAACATGTTATTCTCATTAGGCCCAATCGTGTAAAAATGCGGTCTGCATGTCTTATTATCCGCTCTCTCTCTCTGGTCACGCTATTTGTGTGCTATTATGAAGAACCCTTGCTAAAAAAGTAACTATTTTCATTTAAGGCCACTGTAAAAGGCGAATTTGTTGACTTTTGCTGTTGTTGGAAACTGTTGCTTGTGCACGGCTGCCAATGCAGCAACAGCATTGGCAGCAAGGCGTTGGCACGGCTTGATTGTGCAGCAGAAAATAATAAGGGTTTCAGAAACAAAGGGGGAACCAGGTGATGAGATCAGCCACCGGAATAGCTGGCCAACGCTCCGGACCACGAGGGCAGTGACCGCACCTTCATCGCGTAAATTAAATCCAAACGGCAAACGCGGAGCCTCCGTGACCACCTGTGAGCCCAACAGGATTTTCCCCCCTCTCCATCCCAACAAGAGCGACGCACAAACAGCCTGTCGGATTAAAGCTTCTCTCAACAGTCTTTGGAGAGCTGTCCGAGAAAAATAAATTCCTCTTTCAGGAACCCCCCCCCCCCCATCCTTTCAGGCAGGCAGCTTACGCGCATTGCTCTACGTTTATCAGTTCAGATTCCACTCGCCACCCTGCCCTCCCCCATCCGCGGTGGGAATTAACGTGAGCCAGGGATGGGTCAGAGGCAGAGTTCGCAATCGGGTACCCGATACCCGTACCCTACCCGATACCCGGCTACCCGTACCCGGCCGGGTACAGGTAGCCGTTTGCGACTCTGGTGCGGCCGGGTACGGGTAGTCCGTGAGTCACTGGTGAGTCACCGTTTGTCACTCATTTCCCAACGTCTTGTCTCTTCTCACAATTCAAGTTCCTAGAATCAACCCACCCGCGCCTGCAACATGGCTTCATCCCAGAGGTCGCAATCGGGTACCCGATACCCGTACCGTACCCGTACCCGACCGGGTACGGGTAGGGTACGGATACGGCCGGGTACGGGTACGGGTACCCGTTTGCGACCCTGGTGCGGCCGGGTACGGGTACGGGTAAGGAATCAAAACCCGTTTGCGACCTCTGGTCAGAGGGTGCAGAGCTTTCACCGGGGGAAGACAAGAAACCCGCGCACCGAGTGCAGGTGATGACGCACAGCGCGGACGGCAGTGCAAATCATTGGGATTTAGTTTCCTAATTCGGTAATTTTCATGCTCACATCGGCGAGGTAGACTGGCAGAAGAAGGAGAAGCTGCTCTGTTCAACCTTTAAAGCAGGGGTGGGCAACTCACAACCCGTGGGTTGTATTGGGCCCACAGCCTCATAATTTCATATGGGCCGGAGCCACTTAAATGGGTTACTACTACGAAACGTCCCACAAGCGATATGTGTCCCTCACCGGGAGCGTCTTACTTCCTTACACTTCATCTCCTATGGGACATGAGGCCACCTGGGAGCTTCTAAGCCGTGATCATCAGCTCCTGGCAACAATGTTTTTTTTAATCTTCTAATTTTAGCGAGGTCGATGCACGTGTGATTTATGACGTTATTAATGAATAACAGTAAGTTGTGTGTTGATGTGTGGTTTTTCGCCAAAGGTGTTTTCAAAAGCTCCTATTTGCCCCCCACGGTAAGGAACAGAGTCCCCACCCCCAGTGTAAAGGATGGGCACGGCCACGGAGTGGACATGCGCAACGACGAGTCTCAAAGAGAAAACAAAGGACACAGCGGTGGGGTAAATGGTAAAGTGGTTCACTTTCGTTCCAATACTTTGTTGCATATATGAATACTTTACACATTTAGGGGCCTGCTGTGGTAGTGCTGTACAATTACTAGCCTTGTAGCATTTCACGCTGTCGTTTAAACACGTGGTGATTCAGGAGTCAGAGCACTGAGCGAGAACCGCTAAGATCTTTGGTTTGAATCTGGGGGTTTAGCTACTTGTAATTAAACTGGATTTGGAAGCACAGTGATTTGATAATATCAGCCTTGGTCACGAATGACTGCACACACAAAAAAAATTCCATTATACTGCATGAGATTCCGTTTCCACTTCATTTTATCGGAAAGATTCCAGCTTTGAGACTTGTAAATCTATTTCTGGTTTGGCTGCCACGTGACGAACATCTTTATTGCAACGTGCATTGGAAATTGCAGTGCCCCTCGTTTGTGTGAAGTATTTTGTGATATCACCTTCCACGGGCCGTTCCATAAGCAAACGAATGGTGATGAACCGCTGCATGAGAGTTCCAAATGGACACTTCGTTTGACAGAATCAAATTGGGGAATTAAATAACAAAGAATCTTAAAGAGTAAAAAAATATGCCGGAGCCTCAAGCTTTTGACGAAGGGCTCATCTGAATAAATGGTCTCAATCAGGGTCCATTCCTGCGAATGTTATAGGGCAGTGTTGGTGATGATGATTGTGGTGGCGGTGGTGATGGTTTTTGTGTGGTTTGCTCCGAATTATGTTAAGCCAGCTGCTCATGGCATGCGATTTTATGATCTAACGAATCGCAGTGTATTATTGCCATGTTTCCATTCGCAATGCCACCTCCGCTATTATTTGTTCAAACTCTCGGTTGAACAAGCTGGTCGCAACGGGGGCAAACAATGACCGCATTACCGATCCGAAAACGACCCGGCACCGTTTTGGGAGCAGACGCTGCTCATAAGATAACCCCAACAGGTGAAGGATTTAAGTGGACCTGTGGAGGCGGAATGGGAACCAATTTTATAACTGGGTGAGAAATCAGGGTCAGTGAAGGGGAAGTGGGGGGAGGTTGCCCTATTTATCCGTGCCCTGGGGTAACTTTGAGTTCTTCAAATACGCTAAAAAAAATTGCCACGCTGTTGCTATTTTCCAACTCACCAGAGGAATGGAAATAGCACATTTGGTAAGTTACAGGAGACCGGCAAAGCAGAGAAGAACATCAATCTCAGGAACATCTGAAGAAGCGTGGCAGCAGTAAGGAGAGGGAGGGGGGTTACAAAAATAGCACGGCCACTTGGAAACGAATGTGTGACCTCACCTGAGCACCACGACGCCCCTCTCCCCCACCTTTAACTACCGACCAGCTGCCCTTTTCCTGGGTCAGCCGGTGGAGGCACGTGATCCCCTCTACACAGTGCCGGACTAAGCTAGTGCGGGGCCTGTAATGTATGTTATAAAGGGGCCCTAAATAAAAAAAACGTAAATAATAAAACACAATCTTTTTTACTTGCATAGTAAAGTAATTGTATTTTTTCATTTGCTATACAGCCAGATAATACGACAAATCGCTAACCTTAAACACCCAGTCGTTCATGAAAGTTGAAGGCGGTATAGTACTATAGTAATAGAGCAAGTGCAGAATCACTGAACCGGAAATGACAGCTTGAAAGCATTTAGCGCGGGGTCCTTGAAAGTGCGGGGCCCGTAGAATGTGCTACTGTTGCTACTCGGATAATCCGGCACTGCCTGCGTACCGATCTCACTCACGGCGAGGGCTTCCGATGAGACGTCAAACGCGAACGTTCTCGCCAAAGACGACGGAGTTGACACTCGTCGTGAGCAAGTGGCAAACTCATCCCACTTCAATCATGGCCACCCCACGGCGATGCGGCCCCCCTTCTCCTCCCCCCCCCGGCCAGCGCGTTCCGCGTGAGATTTCACGTCTCTACGGTCCGCGGGCCGCAGTGCAAATTCGTACGAAAAAACTTTAACTTGCACTGAAGATGTATTATACCGCCCCCCCAATGCTCCCATGATAATAAAAAAAATGTGACACATTTTTCAAAGGCGCGTTCAATCCAAATACCCTCTGACGTTATTCACGTAAAGTCGCAGCCATTTACAAATGCAGCGATTCCTGCTTATGCTGCTGTACAGTACTGGAAGCTACTTTATTCACGTCAACATCATGAGGAAAAATTGTCGACCCCACTGCCGGATGAAGGCCTCCCCGCGTTGCTGTGTGCTTTATTCACTGTCCTGGGATGCCACAATGTATTTGGCTGTTGAGCATGACACCCTCTCCACTGCAGTCATCATTTTCGGCGCATTTCTCCTTTGCTACCATTCCATCACCTGACTCATGCACAGAAGTGTTATCCCACAGAGTGATGTAAACGAAACTATGAAGCTAAACTATTTTTTTTATTTAAACAAGTAAGGCTCACCGAGTTGTACAGCTCTTTTTCAGAAGTCATCTGGCCACAAATGATAGCTCAACGAAGTTGCTTACCACGTGGAAATTTATAAAAGCAGCCAAATACTCTAACCGCACGTTTCTAAATGTGGAGGGGGAGAAATCAGAGGACCCGGAGAAAAATCCACGCGACCGCGGGGAGAGAGACACGCAAAATCACCTCCACTTGACGTGCCCCTTTCAGATTTCGTTCCATTTCATTGAGGTTTTCCTGTTGTCGTAAAAAAAAAAACACCGGTAACATTGGCCACCTTGGGTGATACAAGTGAAATCTCTGGTCTGACTCGTTTTGCATTTTCCTCGTAATCCTTGCGCTGACAACGCTGAGCTGACCAAGGAGCTGCACCGTTCCCCTGGCAGGAGGCAGAGTGACTTTGAGATTTCGGTCCATCAAGAGCGAGGCAGTGGAAGTACGAGCCTCCGATATGGGAGGCGAGGAGTTAACGAGGGCGATGCTGGAGAGAGAGAAGAGGACGCTTTGATCGGGTGGCCCAGATGTCAGAGTGCAGGAGCTGGCGCCCTTGAGATCCTGGGTTTGAATCCAGAAGACCGCCACTCATTAAAACTGGATTCCCAAGTGAAGTGAGTTGATGGTCTCTGCCGGTCATCAATGAATGTCAGAAAAACCCTCATCATTTTAAAACATACCGCGCTCAATTTTGTGCAATGTTTAATGTGAGAAATAAAAGATTGCTTTTATTGTCGATTTTATTGTCAATGGATTCGTTGTGTTTTGACGCGATGCCGATAGCACGCAAATGGGATAATGGTGAGCAGATAACATGTTTTTATTTAAACGCAGCTGCGACCTCACAGGGGTATTGAACGCATAATGGAACTGTCAACTCCCCGTGTAACATGAGCACTTTAAAAACAAATAACCACTAATAAAACGGTATGGAGTTTACTCAGGCAGTCCCTTCTGAGCATCGTTAGGGAACCCTCAGGTAGACTTTCACGTGTCATGCAGGCGAGATATTAACCCGACACGGAACCCTGCCTGCATCGTTTATGATGCGACTACAACAGGCGGGAGTAAATCTCCCGCGAGTGCATTGCTGGTTGTGAGAGCGGGCGCGAGTTTCTAACGTGAAGGCGAGGTGGCCATCATCCAAGACGTATGGAGCTGCAGAGCGCGTAAAAATTGCTCACGTACACCATTACCGTCAGGGGTACGTAAATCAAAGGTGTTTACAATTAATAGCCGCAGCTTGCTTTCCCGGCTCAATCTCGTTCATTTTTGTTTTAATAATCACAGCCAGACGATACGCTCTTCTAATTCTAGATTTGAAGCTTTCGTGACTGCAAGGATTCATACTCTTATTTTCATCGGTAAAGTCACGTAGGTAAAAAAATGAAATTAATAAAATATTTTTTATAAAAATCACGACGTTTCGGAGGCAACACAAGTCTCCGTCATCAGGTGGGACCGTCACAGTCAGATTTGCTGTATCAAGTGAGGCAGGGATTCCAAGATGCAAGTTCTTAAATACAAGTTAAGGAGGAGGAGAGGGGGGGAGCTTATCAGAATGTGGTAGCCAATGAATGGAACGTATCGGGAGGGGGGGCGGGGCTAAAAGAGAGCACGAGGTGCACGTGTACGTGGACATGCCTGTGCACAAGCACCTGTTGGTGCACATGATAGAAGAGAACGAAAATGCCCATGTTGCTCTTCTAATTCACGGTGCTTTGTTGGGTAATGGCAGCGACGAATAATGGCGTAACAATTCTGACGACGAAGTAGCAAGGAGAGACACTTTTATTTATCCGCTTCCGCAATAAGGGACCCGATGCGTCGTGCTTTGTGTTCCAGCTGCTATCTTCCTCCGAACGTCCCCACTCCTCGTGCTCTCCCGTTACACATCCCTCAGCCCCCTTTCTCGAACCTTCTTGCCCTTGTTTTATTTTTACCTTTAGCCAATCCCTGTCCTTCCCCTCTAACGGATCCTTTCTGATTTCCCGTTTTCTCTCAATCCCTTTAAAAGTCTGCCTCCGGACCAATCACCGTAGAGGCCTCTTTCTTCCAATCGGAGACCGTTGTTTATTTTCAAATAGCCGTTAGGCTGCATTTTGGCTTGGGGTCATTCTTCGGCCATTACAATGGTGTCATTTTGCTTCTGTGCAGGATTTCGCATGGGACAAGGGAGAGGTGTAGGGTTGCCACCTGTCCTAGGTTGTTGCAAAGATAATTCTCTTGTTGTTGAAGTCGTGTTTGGTTTGGCGGTTATCGCGAGGTATTCTTCTTTCCAATATATGTCCTGCTCTTTTGAATACCTCGCCTGATATGCAGGAGATTGTGGGTTCGATCCCGACCTGACGCCTGGATATTTGGAGTTTGCATGTTCTCCCCGTGGTCGCGTGGATTTTTCTCCGAGTCCTCCGGTTTTTCCCTCCACATTTAGAATCAACATCGTGCGTTTAGCGTATTTGGCTGCTATACATTTCTACGTGATGATAAGCCACTTCGTTGAGCTATAATTTGTGGCCAGGTCGCTTCTGAAAAAGAGCTGTATCGCTCAGTGGGCACTACCTGGTAAAATAAAACAAATAGATTAGTTAAATGCTTTAGAGTTGGCAACCCTAAAGGGGAGTGCGGTGGTGGTGGTGGTGGTCGTGAGGCCATCGTGAGCTGTGTTCCGTTTGTTCTGATCCGCGATGGCCAATCACAAATCCGTGGCCAAACCACGTTTTCAATCTGCAAAAATACTATTTATTTCCGTGAGCTAAATGTACATACGATGCGTTTTCGGGTTGTACTGCGTGTTATATTATTGGTTATTTAGGTAAAGTCACGTAGAAAGGAAGAAATAAAATAATATAAATATAAAACAATACAAATTCTCACGACGTTTCGACTGCAACACAAGCAATCGTGTACTGCGTGTTGTTTCGGCATAATGTCCGACGTTTTTGCGCCACGTGTTCAAAGCTTCCGAAGAAGCTGAACAGTTCCAGGAACTAGCAGGGTTCTTGGAGAAGCTTCCGCCAAGCGCGTAGAGCGAAATGTCAGACCAGACATTGTGCCGAACAACACGCTGTACAACCCAAAAGCACATCGGAGCGCTGGACCGCACAATGGAAAAATCCTACATCGTGGTATAAACAGCAATCTAAATACAATCAACACAATCGTTTGGACCAATGTAAAAAAAGGACAAAATTATCTTCTTGAAGTGAGCTATAGTTTTCAACATTGCAATTATTTTTACCTGATTTTACAAAGAACGGTTTCGTAATACTGGTTTATTTTTCTTGATGTAAAAATGTCTTGTGATGCCTGGGAGGGAGAGAGAAAAAACAAACCCAAGATTTATTTTAAAGGGAAGTTGATGATGCGTTGATTCCCTGTCCAGTTGAACATTGTCACTGCGAGATGCATTGCTCAGAAAGATAACAGGCTGTCAGAGCCCTTGTGGAAATGCAGGGACAGAGGTAAATTATTCCCCGGTCTCCCTGATATAAACTTCCAGATTTTCCATGACAGTATGTAAAGGTCACTTTTTGATTTGATGGAATCCTGCGGACAATCGTGGGTGGTATGGTTCGAGAAGCCCCAACTGGCTGGCAGGAATGTATCATGAGCTCACTATTAGGATGCACTGCCCTCGGAGGAATTATTTAATGTGAAGTTCCTGACATGTTAACGTGAGCGGTGAACCAAAAAACCCCCATTTATTTGCACCCATCACTCGCAACCTTTACACAGGAATTCTCCTAAAGCACACGCAGCCACGCAAACAAAGACAAAGACCCCCCCCCCCCCCCGTATAGCCTTAATAGATTGTTGGGGCAAGTGCTGCTAGCGAGCACCTATGAAGACCGACACGGCACACGAGGGGGTGAGTGGCCAACACCACGCCCGGTCGCCTTTGTCTCCCCAGTGGCGATGTTTACACACCGCACCAGGTACTCATTTGAGGCTGAGTCGACCTAGGGGAGGCGCAGTACCAGTTGAGATAATCATCACTTGTGTTGACCGAACTCGGGTCGCCGGATTCGTAGCGCAGCGCGCTAACCGCTACACCACCGCTCCCCAAACACACGCACACACACACGCACACACACACACATGCACAAGCGCGAGTTACTTTTGCATCGACAACCACAACAACAAAAGTTTATCTTGACAAACACAAAAAACTTAATTTAAATTCGAAGCAAGGGCCACAGGAGGAAGCGTAATAAATTACAGCTTCCCCCCATTCGTGTGATATTTACAATCGTGTCAGAGTTAACGGTTTAGCGGGAACGCTTTCAGCTTGTGGGACATATGGCTCGTCATGGGGCGACAACAATGCACTGTCCTTTATGCGCTGCTCACATCTCATTATTAATGATACGGATGGGGGTCCCTCAAGACCCAAGCCACACGCGTCTACAACACGGAACAAAAGCCTTAGCGGTGTAATTATTTTTCCCAGGTGCTGTATTGCCATGCCAAAATTCTACTTGAATTGGCAGGAGATAATGAGAGGCAGCGTTTACACGGCACCGTCCGGACTACGCACCATCCAGACGACTGCGGGACTGATGATAAGATAATGTTTTAACAAATAACTGTGAGCGGTTCCGTAACCTGTGCGCGAGTTTGGCGAACGTGCCCCATTGAATGGCGAATGACGCTGCTATCGCATGTGCAAATATGCATGGTCTTCTGTAAAAACAAGTTTTGGCACCCAATACGCACACACTTTTGTAAATTTAACTTGCCATAGAGTATTAACCGACCTCTTCCCACACTTGTGTCCATACTTTTACGTGTTTGGGTCACACGCACGTGTTTTCCAACATTGACCTCTCGACACAGGCAAGGTTGGCTGGACTCAAAGCATAAATTAGCCGACCAATGATGTTGTCAACACAAACATTTTCACATCTCGACTGCAGCTCTTCCCACCTACCGCAAACATTTTCCATTCCATTCAATTTAGTTGTTTTATTTTTAGTTTATTTAGTTTTCACCTACGTGACTTTACCGAAAAAAACAAAGAGTATTTTCCATTCCAAACATTTTTGTAGGGTGGCACGTTGGTAAACACTCCTGAAAACCTGGTTTAATTCCAGGTGGCCGAAACCTGGATTTGAACCCAAGGTTTCTTAGGCTGTGCCAGGCTCAGCGTTCTGTCTTCCATGAAGCTTGTGGGTCACAAACTTACACCACATTCGCACAAAACCATAGCATGAGATGCGAACGTTTGACGCACAAATGGGAAATTAAAAGCCCTCTCTCTCTGGCAGTGTACGACTGTGTTCACCCAGAACAAAACCATTGAGCATACAACGACTGAATGCCCGATTCACAAATACGACTCCCGAACGAATGTTTTGGCTCAACCATCTCAATGGAAAAACAATTTCAGTCGTTGCTCTCCATCAACATCATCCATACCAAGAAGTAGAATAATAATCTCTGGAGGCCACGCAGCCATCTCTAGGCACGGCCACTTCTAAGTATCCACTGAGTCATCGCGATAAACACTCAAGGCGAAAACGATCCACCGCTTTCGCCTGTGATCCCCTCGTGAGACAATAACGAGTTCCCATGCGAAGTGGCACCATGCTTGGCTGCGTCCGATGCGCACGATAATTATTTTTGTTTGGCTCTGTGTCCGCATCGATCCTCGCGGTCGTGGTTGTGGTTACAAAATAAAACGCAGTTCTTCTCCCCACCGGTGGAAGATTTAGAGCGGACAGCAGCTGCCACGGTGATAATAAAAACGTTATAACAGTAACATCGAATAAAAGGCAGGCTGTTGTGATCGTCATCATTATCGTCGTCAGCAGCAGTGGCCAATCCACTGCTGGACGAATTCCTCCTCGAAACCAAATCTCTCGCGATCTTGAAACGTAATCACCGAGCAATAACTACGCGCGAGCTGATTTCATTGCTCCATCTCCCCTCGGGGGTGCCGTTCTCTTCGACGCGTTCCATTCCCTTGGTTGCCACTGCTTCATTAGTCTTCACTATTAGCCATCATCCCTCCTCGTGACGCATCATGCCCAAGTCCACGTACCTTTATTAATGGTTCAAATTACGTCGCTAACCTCGCTGTGTTCTCAAAACCATCTAATCTCGAATACACGTTTGCCTCTTTGTTTGTCTCTCAATGTAATTCCCGGCACGCAAACTATACGCACGCGTGCTTCACGTGTTAATCAGTTGCGTGTTCTCCGCTACGGCTTATGTTTCACGAGAGAAAAAAAACATTTCCATTTGCAACAACAAAAAAATTCGTGCTCGGTACTTTTTGAAGACCGTTTTGATTAATTACAACTGACAAAAGGGTGGAATTGTTATGCGAGGCAAATTCGTGTTTCCAAATGCATTGCCTCAAACAAAAAACAACAAACGTAAACACAATGTAGAGTCCTTTGTCAATCCACTGCTGGATGAGGGCCTCCCTGTGCCGTGTCGCTCATGAAGATTGTTTGACCATACTTCGCCACGCTGGTCAGTGCGGCTTTGGTGAGGGCGGTTACCCAGGGGCAGTTAGCTGTGGCCAGGAAACAAAACTCAGTTTGCTGGGTTCATAAATCCACAAGCCACTCTTAGCCAACTATAAATACAATGCATTAAAATCTAATTAATTGGCAAGGTAATGCTACATTAAGGCGCCTTGAGACATTAGTGGAAGGCACCTTACAGATAAATGTTCATTATTATGATTAGAGAAAGGCTTATGGGAACAAAGCAATTTATTATTTTTCTTTTTATACAGTTTCTACTGCCTGTTACAAGACGAGGGCGATGATTAAGGTGGCATTATTTACTTGCACAACACTGCCCGCACAGCCTCTTGATTCCCACTAGACTTTAAACTAAATTAGTCTAACGTTCAACCATATTATATACAAGCCACGCGGTGTGCTAACACACACACATTCGCCAGGCTCGCAAGTGAAGAAGCCTGGACTTAGATTGAAAACAATCGTGCATATTATAGTGAAGGTACAGGTGCCGCACTGAAATGACTCGTTCGCACCACTGTTGGGCAGAAAGGCCTTTCTCTTCCGGAGCGAGGAAGGATTTGACCTACTCTTCTAAAACTGCCAGGACATCTTTGGAAAAGGTGGGCGTACTCACACTTTACCCCGCCACACGCGATCTGAAAATCGACTAACTTCGTTGAACTCATCAATGCCTGTGGGTGGACAGAAGCGTCGAGAGGGATTTAAGAAACTCGCCTCCATCGTTTCAACCGCCGGGCCAGGCGATGGACTCGAACGGGTGACCTCTATGATCGCCACGACGGCATCCATATTGCCGCATGCATTAATCTATTGTCAATATTTTAATCAAATTTGGCACGACGAGATAGAGCTTAAACAAAAGATAAACGAGTGTCAAAAAATAAAATAATAATAAAGGAGGGAGTGTGGAAATGCCATTTGGCCGGTCGTGTTTCACACTTGGCGAGTCCCTGACGCGGCAGTAAATATAAAAGCAATCGAACGCTCACTATCCCACACTGGCTGTATCTGTTTCCAGTCCCAGTGACGCTCTCCGCAAAAGGCTCAATACTCATGGAGCCTCAATTATTAACCCTGCCTGAGCATAGCCCCCCGTACCAGTGCGGTGCAAACCAGGTCCTTGCATGGTGTGGCGGCGAATGTTGGCTCTACTCGCATATTTTATGCTTCGTAATAATACACTGTTCAACACTTAGGCAATTCTGGCAACATTGCATGGTTAAGCTTGTTGTAAATATCAGCGAAACATTGTACTCAAATTGTAAACGTTGTGGGTTTATTCTCCAACACACTGGTGTCCTGAACTAGTAACTCATTGGCCACGTTCTGTTTACATGACAAACCTTACTAATTGGCTGTGTCGGGTGGTGGAGGGTTACCAACACATTTATATTTACGCGAACTAACCCTAAAAAAAAGTTTGTATATATAAAAAAAAAACAATTATTATGATTAATAATAAACAGATCAAATTTTAGGCCAGGTTTTCCATCAGCGCCTGCAATAGTCCAAAAGGTAAAGGTGCAGCCCTGCAATTACTTGCTCATGCCACTGCTGGCGGAAAGGCTTCTTCCATTTTTAGAGGAAGCTCAAGAGAGCCTCGCCAGAAGGTATTTGGCCTACTCTTCAACGCTGGTCACTTTACCCCACCACACGAAAATTGCCAATCAACAGCGGTATACCCATTCCTACTGTTAATTGGACAGAGGTGGAAACGTTGTCTCAATTGCCCCACAGGTAATCTCGGGCGTGTTAGCCATATACCATATACCATGGCAGTATCCCCTCCAATGCTCTGGTCCCAAGATGTGTATGTCACTTTGAGGCCAGAATATGCAGAACTTGATTGATTAGATTTTCTCCGTGATGCAATAACGTGAATAAATTTTTTTAAACAAATCGTGGATACGTACACCTTATTCATTGACGTAAAAAATAAATTATTTTTACATTTCATATCGGCTGTAGGCAAAGTGTGATTGAGCATTTTATACGCGTAAATTTTTTTTATATTGGGGTACAGGTCAACACTAAGGTTTGGGAAACAGGGGCTGAGTTTAAGGCAGTGTTCTTCACACATGTTATTGTTTCTCTTCTACGTGACTTTACCGAAATAACCAAGAATATGAATACACAACACGTGACAACATCCCCCATCATCATCATCATCGTGCTGCTGTCAACCCCCCCAATGGTTTCAAATGTATGGCGGCCCTCACACTGACGATGTCTTCTCAGCGAAAGTGGTCACCCCTCTTTGAAAATGTGTGAAGAACACTGCCTTAAACTCAGCCCCTGTTTCCCAAACCCTAGTGTTGACCTGTACCCCAATATAAATATTTTTTTACGCGTATAAAATGCTCAATCACACTTTGCCTATATAATATATTATTTTATTGTTTCCCTTCTACGTGACTTTACCGAAAGAACAAAGAATATGAATCCCTGCAGTCACGAAAGCTTTAAATCAAACTTTAGTTAGTGTTGTGTATTGTCGGGGGCCGCACACCAGGGGCCGCACTAAAGGCCATCAGAGGCCCCCAGTGGCCTGTGAGCCTTGCAATGAAGAGCGCTGGTTTAAGGCGACGGTGCGGGTGCAGGTGGCCTGAGGTGGCACAGCCTGTAGCCAGACGGGAAGTTCAACGCAGAGCCACGCTGAGAGACACGCCGAGAAATGCAAAGAGAGACGGACACACAGAGGGAGGAAGATGGAGACAGACGTAAAGCAAACAAGGAGAAACACACGCGCCGCTGAGACAGACAGGTACGGGGAGATACAAGAAGGCAAACACAGAGACACATACACAGATATGGGGACATACCACCAGTAGACCCAAGTGGGCGGAGATGGTGGGGGGGGGGGATTTCCTCTGGACCTCCTTGAGACTTCTAAAATTGGTATTGTATTGATAATTACCAGAGAAAGT
>CM025673.2:5139236-5183475 GCA_014621495.2 Entosphenus tridentatus
CACACATCGTCACAAATGTCTGACCCCCCCCCGCCCAGGTACGTGACGTCATTTATGGACGGCCCCTAAGCTACTTGGTTGAGCTATCATTTGTGATGGTCAAGTCGCCTCTGAAAAAAAAATCGATATTGCTCAGTGGGCTTTACCTGGTAAAAAAAGTTCATAGTTGCGCGGTTCGAATCCAGTGTCCCTCCCGGTTATTACTCCGAGTGTATAATCAATAAAATATATATATACAGTGGACGTTAAAGATCGCGTGGCGTCGTTCGGAAGAGCCAGACCACAGCGTGTGTGGGTGCCGTGGTTCCACATTTGTGAAATTTGAAAAGTTGAACCGCAAATGACAATATGCGAAATTTAGGATGTGCACAGAATGTCAGAATACCATTCATTTATACTGCAGGAGGAATCCGATGAGCTATAAAGCTCTTTAGATGTCCAGTAGGGGCGGGTAAGAACGTTACACGTGTAAGCAGCATTGACCCCCACTCCTAATTGTGAAGAATTTGTCACGACCCTTCTTGAAAAGAGTCTTGTTTAGTTTTTTGTTATTTTCTTTGAACCCATCCACGTGACTTTTACCGAAATACCCAAAGAATAAGAGTCTTGACACTCGGTGATGCTTTCCTTGAGAAAACAAACTAAACACCAATCCAGCATCGCATTTATATTTGAACGTAAATACATTTACATGAAATCCGATAAGCTATAAAGCTCTTTAGATGTCCAGTAGGGGCGGGTAAGAACGTTCCACGTGTAAGCAACATTGACCCCCCCACCCCTAATTGTGAAGACTTTGTCAGGAACCTGCTGAATAAGAGTTTTGTTTTTGTCTTTGAACCCATCTCCGTGACTTTTACCGACAGACCCACAAAGAGTCTTGACACTCGGTGATGCTTTCCTTGAGAAAACAAACTCAACACTAATCCAGCATCGCATTAACATTTGAATGTAAATAAATTTACATGGATCGATTCTATAATCGTCAACTTACAAATTAGATTTCCTCGCCCCACACAAAGCGCAGGTGGTAACCTAGGAATCGATACGTGTGGTGGAATCGGTATGAATCGATACGCGCGCTTCCGTTTCGCATAGCCGCTCTGTGGAATGCAATGGGCAAGCTGCAGTCGCAATTGCGCCACCGCTGCTCGTCAAGACCGACTTTCACGGAAAGAAATGTCTCCTCCGGCTGTTAGACCTTCTCCTCTAAACGACGAAGGCCATTCGGCAGTCGCAGCAGCGTCCGTCTGTCTTTGAGCGAGCCCGGCCGCCCGTTCTACGAGGCCGCGCGTGAAGCCTCGAACTCGCCTCGCCGCTCTGCCCGGCAAGAGGCGATCCAACTCGGACAGTGAAGGGGGTGGTGGGGGGGGTCAACCCTGGGTGGTCGGGGTCAGGGACGACTTTTTTTGTGGTTGTCTCTCTGGGGGTCTCCCCGCGCCACCCACCACCACCACCATCCTCCTCTTGAAACACACGAGCGCGTAGCTGAATTAGAAGCCAGGACATGAATCACAACAGCATCCCGCCGCGATGGCTTCACTGCCCAAGGCGCGGGCAATTGGTGGCCGGTAAGGCAAAGCAGCCTTGTTGATGATGATGGTGGTGGTGATGATGCCCTCTCTGATGGCGATTTCTGCCCCCATTTGTGGTCCTGCTTGTGGAGAAAGTGCCGTCTACTGTGGCTCCCAACGTCACGGGCACTAACTACAGGCAACTGCGATCGGTGGCCCAGTGGAGTTGACCACGTTTTCTGGTGGCTTAATTTTTTTTTTTAATCTGTGGCATCAAGACAATGTGTGGATCTGTGGCCATGCTGCACATTTCAAATTTGGGCGAGGGCGGCTTTTGTTCCGGGTGTGTCGGAATGATTTTGTAATTGGTGTGCCTTCCTGGTCCATTGCCCAAGAGGTACCCATGAAGGGTGTTAATTGAAAGGGGCACAGCATACATGGTTTCCACCTCTGTCCAAACTTTGTGGTGTAGTTGCCCTCGCCGTTATTCTCATGCCCCTGTGGTCTCACGTATCGCGTCTATAGATATTTCACTGGTTTTGAAATTACAAATAGGAATCCTTATACAAATGAACATAGTTGTTTTAGAGTGTCTTAAATTCATTTAACCAAAATATGTGAATATATACCCTACCTTTACAATAGTAGCGGTTTTATATGGTCCATGATTATACTGCACACTCCATAAAATGAGCACCTACATTTTGGGAAGTTGGCAATTTTCCTATGCATAATGACCCATGCCACGACAACATAATTTCCACCACTGTCTTTAAGTGCTGTCCCCGTGATGAGTTTGTCCCATTATTTCAACAGGCTGATACTTGGACTTCAATGAGATCTTTTTTAACTCGATATTTTTTTAATATCCAATGTTTACTTTAATATGCAGCACGTAAGAGGGAGGAAAATGAAATTGTGGAAAAACGGTTTGCTGTCAATGGATATGTTTCATTATGCAGGGGAAGAAATGCATGGCTGACTTTTTCTGAGCCCCTTGCAACAAGCAGTTACATCCTGTTGACTTGTCACCAGCTTTGCTTGCAGTACAGTATACCATCTAAGAAGGCTTGTATTTTCTTAGCAATACGTTTCTGTGTCATCACATTTAAATTATGAGTTTCAGTGTTCAACCTGAGCATTAAATACTTTACGTGAGTAATGTACCTTGTACAGAACTTTATGGCTGTATGAGGGCCACCCCACGCTGTTAAGGGATCATACTTGACACAGGCTAGTGTGGGTTGGTGAAGATGGAGAGTGGGGGCAGAGAGTACAGTAAAATAATGCATTTTGCTGCATTGCCCTCTGCTTTCCACCACGTTGCCCCACAGACTATAACAACCTGCTGTGTATTGTGTTTTCCCATCCAAGGACCATCGAGAGTCAAACTTACTTGATATGCAAGATCTGACGAGGTCTGGGACATTGTGGGTGATAGGCTGAGTACTCTAATGCAGGTCAATATTTGCAACTGCAATGCGGAGATTGAACGAACCACATTCCAAAGCATGTACTGTGGCTGTGGGTCATGCAATTCAACAGCAAGCATAGGACGTAATCACATTTTTCACCATTGACCTCCCTCAAATATGGGGTTAGAGCCAATAAAAGATTCTTCCAGCTGCTCCTTGGATATAAAACACCTTTTGTAATTTCCCCAGATTAACTTTAGATTTGTTTTCTTCATCCCAACCCTAAATTGAATGTTCCACTTGAAACATTCAAGATAAACACATCAGCTTTTTGCAGAAACAATTGCATGAAACATTTCCATTTTGGAATGGCAGGAGAAAATTTGACAGGCGAAAAAGGTGCTCGTGTTATAATTTTTTTGTCACCCTTGTCATTTTATGATTGATTATGTAATTAACGATATACCAGCTAGAACCATTTTACGTATTTCTTCAGGATCGGGCATTTTGTTTTCCCACTGTCAACTCCCCACAGAGAGGTTCCTGCCGCTGAAGACGATGCTGAGTACGCGGTACGACGACCAGGTCCCGGAGGAGTGCCGCTTCAACCCCTCCATGCTCTCAGTCTATCTCAAGAGCCGCAAGGTGCTGAGCCCACCCACCTGCGCTGCCCACTCACAAGCACTCGCGCTTACCTACACGCAACTTTCGGCATTATGCTCATGCACATCCGGCTACATTCACATGTGTGCAGCCCTTTGTCAATCCACTGATGGATGAAAACTGCCCCTCACGCTGTGTTGATTATGGTGGTTGTTTTGACCATGCATCACCATGCCAGTCAGTGCGAGTTGGTGGTAATTACTTTATTGACCCTGGAATAACAAAGGATTTAGTTCACCCCGACTAGGATTTTAACTTGCAGATTTCTTATTGAGAGCTGTATACTCTAAATCACTTCCCCACCCGACCAGAAATTCAAATCGAGTTTATGCTTATGTTTGGAGTGGTGACACAATGGTTAGCACACTGTGCTCCGAACCCAGGACCCGAGGTTAATTCATATCCACGGCTAACAGTAGTGAGTGATATCTGAACTGGTTGTTAGGCCTCCCACTTTCACGAACCTCCATTGACCAGTGTGCTGAAGTATGATCAAACATGCCCTGTGACCGACATGGGATGGGGACGCCTTCATATTATAGTGAATTTACGAAGTGTCACACATTGTATATACTCACTGTAATATCAGTTATGGATAACTAAAAAAAACTGCAAATGTCTTTTGGCCCTTTTGCCGAAATCATGTTTTTCTGGATTCGGAGAAGGTTTTTGGGTTTGATGTGCCTGTCTCTTGTGCTCTTGGGCAGGTGGAGATGGGTGTACTGATTGATCTGACCAACACAAATCGTTTCTACGACAAGAAGGAAATTGAAGATGCTGGAATTACCTACTTCAAGCTGTATTGCCGGGGGTAGGGAACGCATTGATAGTGTGGTATTTGGTGTTCAGAGTCTTATGGTTTATTTTATAACCATGACGTTTATTTTGCATCTTGAGATGCGGTCATTGAAAGTCATTGACACTTGTATAACTTTCAAACAAAATTATGTATGCCGGAAAGAGGTCCTGGGATGATTATGGATCACTTACCAAGCTGTCATGCCTTAGAGATATAATGGAAGATGAAAGAAGTGAGGTTAGCCAGCCAACAAATGCCATTGATACACAGACCTTATCCTGTATGCCATAGCATGCATATAGATTACGCTATAGACATTTGGGAATAGAGTTAGATTTGTCGAGGATCCATAACTTGGCAGTTAAATTGTTCAATCGACACATAAGGTAAATTTGTAGATATATCAACGTTTTGCTAAGATGCCCATCTACCGCATATCTAACATTCAGATAAGTTTGGTAAATTTTTTGTGTCTCTCTTGCAGACATGGGGAGTGCCCATTGCCTGAACATACACAGGTTTTTGTCAAGTTCTGCGACAACTACATCAAGAAAAACCCACAGAAAATCATAGGCAAGCTCTGACAAGAATGGCAAAGCACACATCATCATACAAATGCAACATATAGTCTCCAGTTTGCATAGCCACGGTAAACATTACATTTTTAGAAGCAGGACGTGTAATGATTAATTGATCACTTATTTAAAAGTGATACTTCTCCCTCACGATTCATGTGTATAAATAACGATTGATTAATGCAATATATGTGATGATTACTGTATATGCAAATGTTCCCTTTGTAAAGCAAGAGGCAGAACAAACACAAAGGCCATAAAAATGAGACAGTATATATAAGACCCTACTATGTATTCTTGAATCAAATAATTTTCCTGAATCGTGACAATTCGTCAATTTTCTGGGGGGAGGTAAATCTTTACACATCCTGTAGAATCTATTAAAGTCCATGTACATCGAAGCTAATGTGCAACTGTAGCATTTTGGCTACAGTATGCCAGCCACTGAAAATTCCCATTTTAATAAACAATGCTGTGAATCAAAGCACAGGACAAATCATGTGGATATCTGTCTCAAGCACCCGCTGAACACAGCTCACTGACCATGGCCACCCGTTGCTTCCACAGGGGTGCACTGCACGCACGGCTTCAATCGCACGGGCTTCCTCATTTGCGCCTACCTTGTAGAGAAGCTGGACTGGAGGTGGGTTCGTCTTCTCTTTCACAGCCCCCACATTCGGGTTTTAATCTGGCTGAAATGGCTCGATAAAAACTATAAAATATTTTGTATTTTTACCAGGCATGGCCCACTGAGCTTTCTAGCTCTTTTTCAAGAGTAACCTGGCCACAAATGATAGCTCAACGAATTGGCTTGGCACGTGGAAATGTATAGCAGCCAAATACTCGAAAAGCACGTTACTAAATGTGGAGGGAAAACCGGGAGGACCCGGAGAAAAATCCACGCGACCACTGGGAGAACATGCATCCTCTAAATAAACAGGGGTCAGGGGTGGAATCGTACTCACGACCTGTATACCAGGCGAGCTAGTTAACAGCTCACACCACCATGGTGCCCTTTCTCACGTGCGTACGGCCGTTTGGCTTCTGTCTCGTGTGGAACGCTCTTCGCCTTGTTTGGTGTGCAGCGTGGAAGCGGCCGTGGCTGAGTTCAGCCGCGCCCGCCCGCCCGGCATTTACAAGGGTGACTACCTGGACGAGCTGTTCGGCCGATATGGCGACTCCGAGGACACGCCAGCGCCTCCGCCACTGCCAGACTGGTGCCTGGAGTTTGACGACGGCGATGCCGGGCTCGACGATGACGGTGACGTCCCCGCACATGGAGCCGCGCCCAGCTCGTCTGGCGGGACCCACACCGGTCGCAATCGCAGGGAGATCTTTCGCACTGTGAGTGTGATGCTGTATTTCTCACATCGCCTGTAACCCTGTCCTCCAGCCGTACACATGCGCGCACCGCATCATCCCAAGTTCCAAAAGCAGTGTGATTTAAAAAAAAATTATAGGAAGGGAGGTACAAGGGCTGCCGCACATGTCGTACTGTACGATACGTTATAGCAACTCTGTGAAGGTTTTTGTAATTTCGGTGTTCCCATAACTTTGTAATTGTATTGTTTTAATTATTGGCTGTACTTTAAGGAGCAGTAGATTACTTAAAAGTCATTCTTCTGCAGTTCACTCAACATGAGCCTGCCATAAATCTTTCAAGCATTCTGACGTTATAATCTATATTTCTTATAATGCACATGCTGCCAGTAACCGATGAAATTATTGAATAATTCAGAGAACTACAACCATTCGGAGATTGTATAACCATCGTATAATTACCATGCCACGAATTACTCCTGAAAACATTTTGCAAAGCAGTAATTTAATGAATAATAGCTATTTATTTGCAACTTAATTGTTTTTTTTTTATTAATGAATAATTCTGTCATGAAATTAAGAGAAAATGCATCGATAACACTACGTAACACAATTTTTGTTCCTGGGTACGAAATGTTATTTTGTTGATTGTTTTATGCCTAAAAAGTATAGCAAATGGCTATTATTCCCCACAAACTCTGCTTTTGTGACCAGAACTTTTTGTGAATGAAAGACACAAATGCACACGATTTCTCATTGAAAATAGGTACATTTAAAAATGTCACTATCCTGGTCACCAAAGCAAAGTTTGTGGGAAATAATAGCCATTTTCTATACTTTTGAGGCATAAGCAATTAGGAAATAACACTCACTACCCAGGAACAAATATTTTTTTGTTACACTGTATTCAGCATGGAACGATGTTTTTGTGAAACGAATGATAAGACCATTGCGAACCTTGCATCGTATATCCTAGTATCACCATTTCGTGACATCCGTGTACAATGCCACTGTCCCACAGGGCGTGGTGTTCCTGGAGGGTGTCCAAGTGCCTGGCGTCACGCAGATGACCACACAGCATAAAATCTCCATGGTGCAGCACAAGGGCCAGGAATTCTGCATGTGGAAAGGGTATGGTGTTCCGCAGATGGGGGAAATGTATAACCTGCAGACCACTCTTACTGAACAGATCCTCTATGTTGTGTGTAACATTGACCCGCGTTCACGAAGCTCTCGTGTAGTTGCAGCTAGCACGGAAATATCAATCCTAGCTTATGTTGGGGCTACATGTGGTTATTGATGAAGAGGCAAGGACAGTAGCCGATACAATTGCAAGAGAGTCAATTAATTTTACTGGACGTAGACTTTTAACGAGCCTGGCCTAAGAGTGGGTCGAAGGTGACGGTGGATACATCGAGCTGTGAGCCTTGCGTCACATCTCCGGTGAACAAATGGAACATTGATCTGCTTACCTTTCCTAGACTCTGCACTCCTATCATCGTGTTTTGTATTGTTTGATGTTTCTAACATTGTGACCAACCCCTACTGGAAATCTGTGAAAAAGAGCTTCATAGTTCATCGGATTGATTTCTCCAGAATCAATACATATTCTGATTCTGTCTGACGTCTTTGTTTCTCTGTGTCCGTGCTGCTGCCAACACAGGTCTGGCTTTCCAGGTGCTCAGCCCGTGTCTATGGACAGAAAGAACTTGGTGTTCCTCAGCAATAAGCATTACATGGTCAGTTGGAAGGCTGACGGCACGCGGTAAGTACCTGCCTGCCTGCCATCCCGGGAGCATTTACTTTGCATGCAGTTTTAATGTATGAAGTTGTTTACATCTGACCGCATCTCAAGATGCTGTACACAGACATGCACATTATGAGACTGGGGAAGAGGGTTTTAGTTTAAAGGGAAGTTATAGGAAAGGGAGGTACGGTGAAAATATTTCTTATGTGGTTACGAATAGTGGCCAGTCGTAAGCTGAGGAGAAAGAATAATTCTAGATTTGAAGCTTTCGTGACTTACTTTTATTAATTAAAATTTTATTTTTTACCTACGTCACTTTACCGAAAAAACCTAAGAGTGAGAAAGAATAATGTTCTAAACCTTGCCACGAAGAGGGAGTTCCAGACACTAGGCATAGCAGCAGAGAAGAAGGAAGCCTCTCATTGAAAAGATATTAAATAAGGGGGATATAGAGAAGGCCTTATTTGCTGGAGTAAAGAGCTGGTGAAGGGTATGGTAAGATGATGAGAGAGGTAGATAGGGCTTGTCAATCTGTGAAATCTTGGAGATGATGAGGGCAAGCTTGTAGTTGATTAAGAGATTGAATCGAGACACAGTTGAGGGGGTGTGAGAACTGCAGTGGTATGATCTATTACTGGTGTTGAGTGGTTAAGGATTTGGGAATGCATCACGAGTTTTGATTTTTTAAAATAAAATCAGGTTTCATGCAAATTTTTTTACCATTATTGTAATCAACTTTATGCTCTTTCCACTACTTAATGTCAGCATTGGTTGCCCTCTAGGGTCTAGGGGGGTGCTCTCTTTGCTCCCCTCCCTTTCGGCGAAGTGTCCTCCCCAAGTCCACTTACTTTACCTAAACAGCCAATGTGATTCTAGACTTGAAGCTTTCGTGACTGCAAGGATTCATACTCTTAGTTATTTCGGTAAAGTCACGTAGGTAAAAAATGAAATAAAAAATAATTTTATTATTTAATTTTATTAATTTTAACTTCATTTTTTACCTACGTGACTTTACCGAAAGAACTAAGAGTATGAAGCCAATGTGAGGTCTCTGTGTACTTTCAGCGGCTATTTCATTTTCGTTTTACACACAGCGGGGAGACTTTATTACATTGCACAATAACCTTATAATCAGGATCAGAAGGAATGCAATAACTAATGAATACATCAGTTGAAATGGATTCTACTCTCGCGGTGCATGCTTTGATTAGTTTTTGTAATCACGGATGGTTTTCGACTTATACAGGGTATGCAAATGTTACGTTTAGGCTAATGAAACAAACGGCCTATCAGACATGACATACAGTGACATCAGGATGAAAAAAAACATTACATTCAAAAATAAAATCATGCCCATTCATCATATCGCAGGGAAACGTGAATGATTACATGCTGGAGGTTCAGTGCAGAGAGAAAAGTCAAATTCTCACTTCTCTGCATGTCACCCTTTTACCCTCCTTGTTCGTATCAACACTCCATGACTCCTCTCAGCTGATGTTGCACTCCTCCACAGGTACATGATGCTCATCGATGGCGAAAATGGAGTGTTCATGATCAACAGGGACAATATTATATTCCACGTCGCCAACCTTGAGTTCCCGAACCGCAAGAGCCCCGACAGCCACATCAACAATACGCTTTTGGATGGGGTGAGCTGCTCAAATTGTACAGCAGGGCCCCAACACAATACCTGGGGCAGAGAGGCGTCGTATGTGAATAAAATGTACTTAAAACCATTGCCGTGGGAGCTGTCGGGAGCCAGAATGAGGACTGTGCGAGCGGTGAGCTTGAATTCCTGGACTAGAGTCCTGGTGACCGTTAGGTTATTAAACGGAGTTCTCGAGTGTAATCACTTACTAGTTTATTATTCCTGTACCAACATTTCATTTTTAAATCCGTTTTATTGACATACGAAGAACACTCTTTACAGAGCATATTGAAATGGCTTCAGAAGTAGTTCACAATGTTATGTCCCTGGGCTCTTCTCTGATGTATGCTTGTGCACTCGAGCTGTGAGAGTTACGAATGGAAATGCCTTCTTCTTGTGCCGTGGTGCCATAAATACATGGGGTAAAAAAGAATACAACTAATCATCTCGAATGTCCCTCCATGCTATGTGCAGGAGATGATCGTCGACAAGGTGAATGGGCAGGACGTTCCTCGCTACCTCATCTACGATATCGTCAAATTCAACGTGAGACGTTTTCTTTATGCCGCAATTTGTACAGATGGTGTCTGCCGCCCAGCCACCCGCTAACTTGTGCAGCTGTCTAAAGCATAGTCTGCTTGTTGCTGGATGAAGGCCTTCCCATCCATTTAATTCTTGAGCGTTTTTTTTTCCCCATCAATCACCACACTGGTCATTGTGGGTTAATCATGGTTGGGTCCTGGATTGATTGATTTTAGTCATGACGGCAATTGAGCTTAGTTTGCAGGATTTATTTACCTGCCTTTAGCTGGAAAATCTTACCTGCTGTGCTGAACAGCTGCTGGTATGCGTACAGGGTCAACATACCCGTAGTATTCTATTTTACCTGGGTAGTACAGCCGCAGATTATTGACCATTGCTGAGAATCATAACAGATTCCTTACTCGCAGTGAAACAACTGCACAATATTACCAGATGTTTGTTGTTTATGTAGCCAAGAAAGGTAACAAGTAAAATGAAACTCTTTCGTCCAATAATCTCAGAACATTTAGTACCATCTATTTAATTCATTGCTGCAGGGTGTGCTCCCAGTCACCACGTGCGTTTATGTTTACGAGCAGCAGAGGGTGCACGCTCACCGGCTCCACTCGGATTAAATCCACTTTTCCTGTTGAGATGGGGCTTAAATGTGGCCTTGGGACATTAATGTGCTATCCTGTCCCCTCTTGATGGCTAATTGGCTGTAGCCATAATATATTCAGAACATACGACCACCACGAGTAATTATTGCCACGTGAATCATTAAAAGGCAGCTGTGCGTTAGACTTTGTTATGTATGCGAAATAAGTTCAGCATACATCTATGTATGTACATCGACAAGCGTGCTAATAGGAGGTGTTGAATAGTGTTAAATAGTCAGGAAAGAGTAGTTTTCAGAACACAGCACAGTTTAAGTGGTGTGCTTCATTGTATTTGCCAGAAACCACTTATATTTCAGTAAAAAAAAACACTACACTTTTGAGCATTGGCTCTGAAACATGAGTATATTATATTTTTTAGTTTTTTACACGACATGTCAATTATGTTTAATATTTAATCAACTAAGTGCATTTACTGATAACTTGAATTTCTAGAAAGCAAAGCTGGATGTTATTGGTGTGTTGTAGCAGTAATGTGAGATGCAGTTGCGTGTCGGTCATCTCCGGGAAGGTTGCGGTGTGCAGCTATAAATGCGTAGCGCTGTTTCCCTGTAGGACGACATCGTCCTTAACGTGCCACGCTTCAGTGTTAATGTATTCTCTCAGACTGCCTGCACTTCTGAATGGTTTATCGAGCCTTAAAGAAATATCGCCGATGTATTCATGGCTGAGCTACCGCATTCCGTTTTGTGTTTTGACGGGTCGTGCCAGAGGAATAAGGACCTGTTTGAAATGGAGTTTTTTGTGTTGTTGTTGTTTTGCCCACGTGGGGTGTGGGTGTGCGCGCTCATGCCTTTGTCCCTTCTGCTGCCGGCGCTGGCGGCGGTGACAGGGCCAGCCCGTGGGCCAGTGCGACTTTAGGACGCGCCAGCAGTGCATCCAGCGCGAGATCATCGAGCCGCGGCACGAGAAGATGAAGGCAGGGCACATCAACAAGGCGATGGAGCCATTCAGCGTACGCGCAAAGCCCTTTTGGGACGTGACGCAGTCGCGCTCTGTGAGTGCCCACCCTCTCTCACACACGTTCCTGCTTGCCTCCCCACCCTGGCGAACCCGTGCCTCGTTGCTTAACATCACAGTCCTTAAATTTCGATTTAAAGCTTTCGTGACTGCAGGGATTCATCTTCTTGGTTCTTTCGGTAAAGTCACGTAGAATGGAAATAATTAAATAATAAAACATACAATTATTCTCACGACGTTTCGGCTACAACGCAAACAGCCGTCCTCAGGTGGAGAACAGGTCTGTCGAGAAGACAGAGTCTGCTTTCGTTATGACCGAAACGTCGTGAGAATTATTTTATTATTTTTATTATTTTATTATTTCCATTCTATGTGACTTTACCGAAAGAACCAAGAAGATGAATCACAGTCCTTCTCCACTTTTTGACAATCTGCGTGTCCCGGGATCACAGCAGACTATTTAACTTCACAGTTTGGATCCAGAGTGAGCAAAATATTTTTTTGCCAGGTAGCAAATGAGACTCAATTTATTTCTGTGTGGAAATAATTGAATGGAATAATTATCATGCCTATGAACAAAGACCTCAGAGGCTAAGCAGGGCTGAGCCTGAATAGCAACCATCATGCACAACAGGTGTTATAGTCAGCAGGGATATGTGGTGGACAGCACAGGGGAAGTGCAGCTAAATTTATTGTTGGACTGTACTTGTGTGCTTTCAAATCTCTGCTTCCTGGCCACCCACCTTCACCAACCTACACTAACCAGCAAGGCCTAGGGATGCCACCATCCAGCAGTGTGCTGACAAAGGGCTGTAAATATCCACATATCCAATTATAATAACGCTGTTGGGGATGTTTCGCCAGTGATATTTATTTATATTTTGTATTTTACGTGTAAAAGGATAAAGGAGTACCTGGAGAAACCCCATGTATTTGAGGGGATAATGTTTAAGCTGTGCACAGATGGATTCACGAACTTCCTATATACAATTTTGGCTGTCCACAAAACGCATCTGTAGCTCGACATGGCTGCATCGAGAGAGAGAGAGAAAGCGATGAGAGAGAATGTGATGCGAGAAAGTGACGAGATA
This sequence comes from Entosphenus tridentatus, assembly GCA_014621495.2. Taxonomy (NCBI): domain Eukaryota; kingdom Metazoa; phylum Chordata; class Hyperoartia; order Petromyzontiformes; family Petromyzontidae; genus Entosphenus; species Entosphenus tridentatus. The sequence goes on from CM025673.2 coordinate 5,152,168, forward strand.
AAGTGACGAGAGAGAAATAATGAGATAAATAGATGATAAAGAAAGAGAGAGAACTTCTCGAAGCTTTAGAAGCACCTGTAGATGTTGCGCTGTATGATATTCGTATCCGCGAAATTTGCGAATCACGAGCATCTGCGGAACGTATCCGACGCGAATAGCGAGGGAATGCTGGTGTGTCATCTAGCCACCTCGCAGCCAAGCATGTTTGGTTGTTTCATACATTAGTGTGATCCACCATGCCTTGCATGCAAAGTGCTCGATTAATAACATGCACCACGTGGTCAAGCTATTGAAATGATTGATTGCATTTGGTATTGAGGTAAGTTTATTTTGAATTCATATGTAGGGCAATGCAGTTTTTTTTTTAAGATTGTGGATTGCACCACTTTCGTCGTCAGTTTTATTTTACTCTTTTATATTTTTTATTTTACCAGGTCAGTCCAACTCAGCTACATATCTCTTTTTCAGAAGCGGCCTGGACACAAATGAAGTGGCTCGTGGAAATTTCTAGCAGCCAAATACTCTAAATACATGTTTCTAAATTAGAACGTGGAGAGCTGGACATAAATCTGTTGTGACAGTAGCAGCATATTTATTTATGGAATTCTTTTGAAAGAGCATTGTTTCAAATTCGTGTTGTCTTATCAGTGGCTCAAAGTAGAAATAATAATACAGTCTGACAGGAATATTACACATAATTGGTACTTTAACAACATTCTTAACCATCACTAAAAGGGAGGGTAAACAACATTCTTATATGTTTTCATTCTGGCTTTCAATGAATACATTTACAAAATTACATTTCGTGTCACCCGGAGGCATCACAGGTGCAGCAATGAAATGCATGTGGGTGTTGATGCTTAGCCATGAGCCTAAAGAAAAAAACCCCCATCAGCATGCTATAAAACAAACGTAAGTATATTTGCATAGTTTTCCATTACCACAACGTGACTTGTAGAGATACAGTGATGGTTGATCATAAATGTAAAAGCATAATTTGGTGAAATTTCCTTATGCAGGGTACATTTCGAAAATGAACAAATGTCTACCCACTAGCCTCTTTGCAAAGCTGGAAGGTGAAATATCCAAATAGTCTTAATTTAAAGCCACAAACAAATGGGCTGGATTTCAACACCGGGTCGTTATGAGAATACAAATGTAGAACATAATGTGAAATGACTTAACACTTATTACTCCGTGGCTTTGTTGGCACTGATTTGTGAAATGCTTCCGTTTATCCCAAGAGTCACCAAATGTAATAGTGTCGTTATTCTGTCCATGCACTTAGCGGCCTCTGCTACAATCTAAAGGCAGTTGTTCGCGACGCTGTTGCTGCCGCTGTGTGTAGAGTCAAATGCCTTGCAGCCGTGGGTTGGAAGATGCAGTACAGCAGAAGTGTGTAGCCTCCTGGCCACTGCTTGTATTGGTGAGCGAGCGAGGAGTGAAGGGATCAGGAGTCGTGTACCATGACCAAGGTAAAAATTGGTACCACCTGAATTCGATCAATTCAGTGACACCAATAACACTGGTCTACAATTTTTCTGACTTCGTCTGCTTCAGAGATGAAAGGTGTTGTTTATTATGGATTTGGTGTGCTGAATTCAAAAATGACAATTAAAATAGCTGATTGGCTACTGTCCCCAAGATATTTACGTTTTTACATTTTACGTCTATGTATATTGTGTAGATAGAGTTTTACTCATAAATTGTTAACCTGGGTCTTTGCATGTGTTTATGGTTGCTTTACATGATAACATGTCACCTGTGCTGTTCATGTAACACTTAAAAAATCAGCAAAAGGGTTATATAAATAAAATCTATTATGAAACAAAAGGCAAAAAACGACTATATGTATATATAAGTGCATACTCTTTGGGTCTTTCGGTAAAGTCACGTAGATAGAAAAATAATAAAATAATATCTACGTAATTTTGGCGAAAGACCCAAAGAGTATGAGTTCCTGCAGTCACGAAAGCTTTAAGTCAAGATTTGTAAGTACATAGTTTAGTTCCTATTCAGTGTCCACTCGGCACTTCTTGGCTTGTCTCTTGCATTTGCCCTGATAGCGTTTCTCCATTGTCGCAATGTCCTGGTGAAATCGCTCGCCATGCTCGTCGCTCACTGCTCCGCAGTTCGGTGGAAAAAAATCTAGATGAGATTGCAAATTTTTTATCTTTAGTGACATGTTGCAACCCCAAGGCTTTTGTATGCCTTGAGGAGGTTTTCCACCAACTCCCTGTAGTTGTCTGCCTTGTTGTTTCTGAGAAAATTTGTTGCCACTACCTGTGGAAGACTTTCCATGACGTCTTTTCCTTGCCACGCAGTGCCTTGTCAAATGCATCATCTCGAAGAAGTTCACGAATCTGAGGACCAACAAAGACACCTTCCTTTATCTTAGCTTCACTTAACCTTGGAAATTTTCCACGGAGGTACTCAAAAAGCAAGTACTGTCCAAACCCAGTCATAGATTTATTCGTAGATCCAGTCAAAGATGTATTTTAGTCATTTTTGGCTTAAATTGGGATCCCTTCCCACCATTCCCAAGTCAAGGGTTGTATATACTGACCCAGTAGCATATCTTGAAAACTAGAGCCAATCCATAATTTTAAGCATCATTTTCATTCTCAGTGACCCAGAATGAGTAAATTTGGACTACATTTATTTCGGAAGCATTTTGGCTGTAGACCAATGTTACGATTGAAAAAAAACGTAAATAATTACATGCCTTTGTTAGTCCACGGCAGGATGAACACTTGTCCACACTGTGTCAGTCATGGGGGTTGTTTGACCATACTTCACCACATTGGTCAGTGCAATTTTATAAAGGGGAGGGGAGGTGGTGCTTGGAATCGGTTGGGATATTACCTGTTGTTCAAGTTATCCATGGCCGGAAATCAAACTCGGATTCTGGTTTCATAGCATAGTGCGTTAACCACGGTGCCACTTCTCCTTACACCAATTTCGTTTTGTGACAAATGCATGTAATGTGGAAACGTGTTCTATGGTGATTACATTCCAGTTATCATCTGCTGTTGCAGAGCTTTAAAAAAAAACTGGATTTTGCAACCTCAAGACGGTTGATGGTCTAGTCTGGGCTGCTGGGCTACGATGCCGGTGGCTCGGCTTTAGGCCCAGGTAGCCCTGCCGAGATGACTTAAGTCTCGGTTACCACTTCAATACCGCGAAGATATTGGTTGCAGCTTAACAGGGCTGGTAAAGGGGAAAAAATATAAAATTCAATAATAGGAGCATGTGAATGAATATCGTGCAGCTCCACAGAGGCATATTCCTGAGACTGCTGCCTCGAGGATTTCTGTAGATGGATATTGTAATGCACTTGGCTGGATATATGTGGCATTAGTTTAGCGCTTGTGCCACGTTCATTTGTGTGCAGAACGCGAGCTCTGAATTTTAAAGGGTGCCCTGGTGTGCACAGGCTGAGAGTCCTTGTATTTCCAACTGGAAGGTCTTGAATTGTGTCATAGGTTATCAAAGGGTCCATAAATACGCGGGTATGACTGTGCTTTGAAATTCACGATATCACTTCTGACTACCTTTCCCGAGCTGGTGGTGAGATAATTTAATAAGTCTGTCTCGTTTAATAAGATATGTAGCAGGAAATGTAAATAGTGAAATCTAATTTTGAAGGAAATCATATACACATGATAACTGGTTCCTTTGTTATATTTTTTCAGCGTTGATTTCTGTAGCACATGGAGCATAAATGCTAGCTATATTAGTTGGCTGATGGTCTAAAGAAAAATTTAATGAATTATATTTATGATACCCATGAATTTATGTAAGCAGCTAAGGGCCTTTAGTTGTGTGGGCATTGGCGGTGGTAAGATTATCGTCTATTTGGAAGTTTTTATTTTGAAAACCATTTTTAAAGCGCACAGTTTGTTACCAAAATTAGAATTGCACATTAGAGCCAATTACTCTTGGTCACAGCTGGCTTAGTGGATCCATTTCTGGCAGGAAGTGTAACCCCGCTTCTGGCTTAGCATCTCGATCGTTAAAGCTAAAATGTTTTGCCAACGTAAACAATTCCAGTTTTTAATGGAGCCAATTATTGCTATGCCCGGGAAATAGTATATCTGTACATATGATCTGTCGGAGGATACTTTGTATATTTCAAAAAGCATGCTTAATGTGTGCGTGTCTGTTTTGTACGTGTGTTTGTCTTTCATTAAAACATTTACCTATTCTATGACCGCTCGTACGAAAATGACGGCTCCCTTAAAAGACAGGCTTGAAAGCATGCCATAGTGTGGCTTTATTGTCAAAAAAAATCACTCGAGGTTCAACACAGCCGAGAATAGCCTGTAGCAAGGCTGACATTCAATACATAATTCGCTGGGCGGTGGTGGCGCACGATTGTTATCCAGCACTGGCGATGAGGATTTTGTTGTGAAAGTCCCCTTCCATTGGTGGACCGAGCAAAATGAAGTAAATGCTGGTGTCTTCATTATTTTTTCCTAAATCCATTTTTAATTATCGCCTGGGACTTGACTGAGCATTGTGAGCCTCGTCTTCTGGTATGCCATGCCCCTTGGCATGCCAGAAGACGGTATAGCGTTTTGGAGATTCCATCTGTTTCATTTGTATTAAAGAGAGTGTTTCCCCATCGCACACATGTTTTTTTTTCCAGGTGCTCCTGTTCCAACATGTAAACACTGGTTTAACACGTAGGCTTTTACGACCAATATTATTCATAATAAAGGTTTTTGGGTGAGATCGCGTTATTATTTATAAATGTGTCGCAACCCTCCACCACCGACACGGCCAATCCGTAAAAAATGTGTCACGTTGACAAAAGACAAATAGTTCACTACTTTAGCCCACCGGTGTGTTGAAGAGTGAATCCACAACCTTTATTATGTAAACGCTAATTAATTAATCCATAATACAGTTTTTTTGGGTGAGATTGCCTAAATATATAAATGTGTCATTAAACCCTCCACCACCCAACACAGCCAATTCGTAAGGTTTGTCACGTAAACAGAACGTGCAAATTCGTTACAAGTACTGCACACCAGTGTGTTGGAGAGCAAAGCCAGAACATTTACAATCTGAGTACGACGTTTCGCCAGTAATTACAACTAGCTTCTTAAAGATTTGTGGAGAAATCCTCCTGTTACGCGATCTAGCCCAAAAAACCCCTATATTTTAGATGATATTGGTGATGAAAGCCTACGTGTTAAACTGACTAATTAATTGGCTGATAACACCATTAAGGCAGCACTGAGTCAGCAGCACCTGCTGTGGAAGTGCGTGTGCGCACGGGGATTATGTGGTGCGTGTGTGGTGCCCGTGTGATGTGTGTACCTCTCTGTTGGCAGCTGCTGGAGGGGAAGTTTGTGCAGCAAGTGAGCCACGAGGTGGATGGACTCATCTTCCAGCCGGCCGGCACAAGGCCCATCGATGTGAGTGACTCGTGCAACTATGCACGCACCACACACATTGCACTTGGAATGCAACTGTTCTTTGATGAAAGTGAATTAACAAAAATGTATTGAAGTTGGTGTGTTAAATTATTCATTACTCATGCGAACTACATTCGAATACCGCATTTAGTCTTTGGGACCAAACAAGCTTGTCCAAATGAGATAACAAATTAGAAACAACTAAAATGAGACGAGCACTGGGGCAATTAGTCAATTGAGTTGAGTAATTGTCTAAATTCATAATCGGCTGCTTTTTGTCTGTGGTCGATTATTCGGGCCCCTTTAAAAATGGCGGCCACCTAGACAACCTGCCTTGAAGGTGGGAAACCCCTAGAAGCCACAACCTTCAGACGATGCCAATTATGTCACCAAGCCCCACTCATATCCTCCTGTCTAGCGTCACGCGTGAGAACAAGAGGCGAGACTTTTTTCAAACTGTGTTCATGTTTTCCCGATTAGACAAGTAATGACACCGATAATAGAGTAACTGATCACTTAATCGTGTTGCCTAGCTCGAAATGAGACGATAAAACCAATACGAAGAAGAGTGTTCAATTAAATAACAACATTGCCTCGTGACAAATCATTGAATGAAGGAGGGGGGGGTTGGGGTGATTTGTCGCTTGTCTTTTTTGAATCTACACATGCTTACACGCACATGTATTTGGTGGCGAGTAAAGTTCCTCTGGAGTCCAGGGCACACACACAGCACACCCCCCCACGTTACACACCCCCCACGTTACACACCCCCCACGTTGCACACCCCCCACGTTGCACACCCACCACCTCTGCATGCCCGTGAGTGCATAGGATGCCTATGTTGCAGCGCTGTTCCAGTTAGCATCACTGCCCACACCTCCTGTGAACTCCACATCCGCATGTCCAATATCCTAAGCCAGCTAATAAAAACTCTTAATTGTATTGTCGAAGTGATTTGAATTGAAATTGTAATTTTAAATGTTAAGGTAATTCGTACATTTGAAAGTACTCACTGCGACTTAAACCGACATTTGCTGCTTGACATGATAATGAGCAGCAGTCATCATGAATAGCTCCCAGGCAGAGCCTGCGGTGCGTGTACACAAATGATCTTCGCTCCATTGACCGTTTAATTCCAGATGACATTGAACAATTTTTAACTCGCCACTTAATAACTTTACATCTCCGCAAAGAGCCGTAGAAACATCTTATCCACGTGCGAGTGGTTTCTGTTGTGCGTTTCTAAGTTTGCCGAAACTCGTTTGAGTGTGTGCATGCATGAGTGTCTATGAATGTGTGAGTGGGGAGCGATAGTGTAGTGGTTAGCACGCTGCGCTACGAACTCGACGACCCAAGTTCGGTTTCCACTCACGGTCAACACCAGTGACGATGATATGAATCGGTTCTGGAGCTCCCCCTAGATCGATTCAGCCATAATTGAATACCTGGTGTGGTGTGCAAACATCACTACTGGTGAGACAAAGGCGGCCGGGCATGGTGTTCGCCACCCACCCCGTCGTGTGCCATGCCAGCCTTGAAAGGTGCTCGCTAACAGCACTTGCCCCAACAGTCTGTTAAGGCTGTATGTGGGATCTTTGTCTTTGTGTGCTCTGCCCACCGTGTGCGCTTGTATTGTACTTCGAACATGGGGGGGCCTGAATTAGATTTCTGGGCCACGGCTAAAATCAGTGCCAAGCGTTATCTAGACCGGTCCACGGTCTCTCTCCTTAGGTCGACTCAGCCTTAAACAAGTTTCTGGTGCATTGTGAAAAAAACCTGCACTGGTCATGTAAAGACCGCTAAGCATGGTGCTACCAACACCCCACCCCCTTGTATGCCATGTCCCAACAGATAACACCATTTGCCCAAATAGTCTGTGAGAGGCACAAGGGAGATCTTTGTCACCGTCTTTGTGTGCACACTGCATTTTAAAGTGCATACTATGCGTATATTGTTATCTGTTGAAATGCTCCATTGGAGTTAGACACATTTTATCTATGAATAGAAAATGATTATTATAATTGGATCGTTATTTAAAGTACCAATTTAATTGCTCTTGGGTTTTATAATTTAATTGAACACAAGGCCAGTTGAGTTGCATGATAACGGACCCACTTTACTCTTTACAGCATTTTTTTAGATTGAGTGAAGGTCACAGTCTAGCACACGTTTAGAGTAAATCTTGAATTTACTGTTACGTTGTTGGGAACAACAGACACGTCCTGTAGCGACCAGAAGCCAAGCTGCCTTCACCAACCCGCACAAATCAGTATTGTGAAGTATGGTTAAATAACCCCCATGCCCCACATGGTGTAGTGATGTCCTCATGCCTGAATGGATTGATAAACGACTACATGCAGTGACGGTTTTAATTTTAATGTCTGTGTAAATCACTTTTGACCAATCCGAGCAAAATGAAGTGAATGTTGGTGTCTTCATTATTTTTTCCTAAATCCATTTTTAATTATCGCCTTGGACTTGACTGAGTATTGTGAGCCTTGCATGGTTCATATGCTACCCGTGCTCTCATCAGTAGTTAAATGGTGCTGAGCAGCGAGACGTAATTAACAACGGTGATTGTGATGGCAGTGGTAGAATGTTCTTAAGCCTTCCAACGAGCATTCCCTGTAGCTGGCAACATGTGCCAGTGAAATAATTCATGGGTCATTGTTATTATCATTTCTAACTTCATCATTATCATATTCAATTATTTTAAAATTATGCCATCAGAATCATCCAAAGAGATGAACAAATTTAGTAGTACGCGACTGTGTGCCAGAGGAGAGCCCTGGAAAAGGACATCATAGAGCTACTTTTTAGGTCACTTCCATCGGCTATTTCATCCAGACTAGATACACACCTTGTATGTGCCCTGCAAAGGGTGTTCATCAAATATCAATCAAAATATGGACGTTGTCGTCATCTTCATCATCATCTTCATCATCATCCTCGTTATCTATCAAGTCAGCGCTGCTTGTATGTACATGTGTTGAACTTCTTTCGCAACGTACGTAGCTAACCGTGTTAATCGGAGGTGCCTGCCAACTGCCACCATCACCTGGTATCAGTGTCGGCTGCATAAACTCTCCAGGGGTTGTGTGGAAAGATCGCCTTTTAAATGCCAGAGCAATGCTCGGAGGCAAGTAGGCGTAGAGACAGAGGCTGAGCACGACTTGATGAGGATGGGATACCAATTTATTTGGTGATCCCCATGCAATGAACACTTTATTACACGTGTGGTTTCCAATTAAACCAGGCTGTGTTAACTGGAGCCGGATTCTTTTTTTTAATGTCCCCCTAATTATATGAATGCAGACAACTTTAAAGGCACATTACTGTCGACGTGCGTAGTCTGTTGAACAATGTAGGTGCCGTGTAATAAGTTGGCACTGGGGCATTTAATGGATATTTAAATATCCATCTCGTCCATCTCATCATCGCTATGACACATTCGGAATGCACCTGATCGTGTTCCTCTTAATAGAGACGCTGTTATTACAGCGTGTGCCCACAAGCACTCGATTTTTATGGCTCGTGTAAAGAGTTTATCGTGAGAGAAACGTGGCGAGGAGAAGTGCTTATGTGCATCACAAATGCGATTTACTTTATACTGCAGATATGTGTAGTTTTTACAAGTTATGACTTTCACTGCTCCACTTTTTACGTTACATAGAGTGCGACCGTGTAACTTTTTCCTGTAATTCCCAGCAAGTATGGTTGCTAGAGCCCATACGCATAAGACATATTCTGATTCATGCATTGGCGAATGTCCATTTTTATCACTTTCTTTGGCAAAATCCTATTGATGTCTCTGCATTACCAAACATAATTAAACAACCGCATGTGACCGATTGGCACGGGTTGGCTTTCATTCATCAGTAGTGACAAAGAGTTGTAAATTATTTCATTCATTGTTATATATTAAGTATATCGTGCAATGCAAGAGTCCATCACTCGAATCGGCAATCCTTTTCTGGTGTAAATTTGGTGAACAGCTCATAATTCTCGGGCACACTTCAAATCTTTAGCGCATGACGCTGCCAAAGCAGCGCGGGTGCCACTGAGGCTCGGCCACGCACGTGCGTTGGGTCTGAACGTGAAGGTTGCTTAAAGAAGAATGAAGGAACTTCTGGTTTTTTTTTCCGCCCACTCCCCAACTCCATTTCCAGTTGATGGAGAACGGCTGATTAAATATCACCGCTCATTCAAAATGTATGCTGTCTCTGCACCCTCCCGCGAGTGGTTAGAATTTTTGCTTTAATGTTTAATAAACGCGGCGCGGTGCCTCGCCCCGCTCATGAAAGTGTAGCGCCGTAAGGGTGAGAGCCAGCGGGCCACTGCAGAGCATCATTAAACACAATCAATCGCCAAATGCAGTGGAAACGCAAAAAAAATCCTCGGTAGGAATTTATGAAACCGTGCTAATTTGAGGTACGAGTAAAACCAACTTTGTAATGTTTTCCATAAAATGAACTCTTCGTTGTTTATAAACGTAAATGTAAAAAAAAAATTGCATTCATAATTTGGTGCCTACAAGGATTTCTAATGCATTTGTCGATTCTGATAAGCTGTTCTCCATTTAGCGATCTAAATAGGAATAGTTACGTCCAATTTCTTGTATTTATGGAAGGGCAAATCAATAAATGGGATTTCCACTGTATGCAGCAGATCTGTATGGAAAAAGCCTTAAAATCAATGGGGATGAAATTGTCCTTTAATAAGCAATACTTTTGCACAGCTGCTCTTTGTAAGTCGTGATCATTATAAACAGAGTGCACTGTAATACATTACATTTAATTAAATAGTGCAATATAAAGCTGAGCTAGTTGTAAAATAAAATAAAATACTTTGATAGGAAACGGGGAACAAAACCTTTTCTTGTTTGGACCTTATGTGGTGGGATTTTACGTGCAGTTGATTTCTCATTGTGTGCAGTAGGAGAGCTTACATGCTCAACACAAACCCTGTCAAGGGGTCACCAAAGAAAGCTGCGTGCCCCGTAAGCACTTGGCACCTGTATGATCAAATCAGTGTGGTTCAGCATGCAAACCCCTGCCTGCGTTCACTGTTCAGATATCATCAGCAAGCTCAGAGTAGAATGGAAACAATAAAAATAATAAAATAAAACATAATAAAATAATTCTCACGACGTTTCGGCCACAACGCAAGCAGCCGTCATCAGGTGTCGGGGAGACAGACCTGGTCTTCACCTGATGACGGCTGCTTGCGTTGTAGCCGAAACGTCGTGAGAGTTATTTTATTATGTTTTATTTTATTATTTTTATTGTTTCCATTCTACGTGACTTTACCGAAAGAACCAAGAAGATGAATCCCTGCAGTCACGAAAGCTTTAAATCGAAATTTAAGCTCAGAGTAAATTCGGAAGCCGTATTAGAGAGTGCATGCATCACCTCATACCCAGGTGGGTTGCTGAGTGGGCTGCTGTTTCCCTGCTATTCGATACAAAGGGGTTCTCATCCTCTATAACCAAGTGCTCATAACCCTTGGTCCGTTCGGCGGTGGGTTGTTCGTGAAATATCGTTGTGCTGCCGGGGGTTTGGGGGTGTAGGCAGTGCTGCCCGTGGGAGATGCGGTGGAGCGCAGCGTGCCCGGCAAAGCTCGGTCCTGCATAACGACCGTGGAGATCTACTGCATAGGTTTTCTCGGTTGCGCTGTGTTAGCTCCGCTGTGTTTTCCATGGGTTGTGCCTACCGCCTGTTCAGCACGGTGTCCGACGTTTCACTCCACGTGCGGGGACTTTCTTCAGAATACGCTTCAGTTCCTGAAGGAGCGCCCCCCCCCGAAGCGCGTAGGCGCAAAACGTCGGACGTCGTGCCGAACAAACATGCGGCACGACCCGAAAGCACTTGGGAGAGCTTAAGCGTTGCGCTGAGTTGTGGGCGCCGCAGCCGGATTCCCCGGGAGTCTTGGTGAGCCCTGGACCCAAATGGCCTCGTGTGTGCTGGCTTTCCGAGAAAGCCGCAGAAGAACCCACTTCCCTGGCATGATCCCGATTTTAATGTCAAGACGATCAAGAGAGACTCTGTTGCAGCTTCAGTTACCCAAACGGACGTTAATTACGGTCGGGGGAGGAAGTGCTGAAATGATAATGACAAGGCACCTTTTTAGCAGTCAGACCTTTTCAGATGTCCGGAAAGCATCCAAGCACAGCTGTCGGCTGACATTCAAATGTAAATATGTGCACTTATTAATTTTTTTCCTTCTTTCTTGGAATCCACGCTTATTCCCTAACATTTGGAATGAACCTTCGTAGACTATCTGATGACACAAGTTTACTGCGACAAGGGAGTTTCCTCTCGAGTAATGTAACATAAAAGAGCCTAACGTATTGTGCAAAATCATATTTACTTAACGTGGCATCAAAGAAGAGCGATGCTTACATTTTTCACTTTAGAAATTGTCGACGACACTTATTCAATTCAAATATGTTCTTAATTCGATGGTACCTAAATCACATGATGCATGTAAGCGTCCGTTATTTCAGATGCATACACGGTTAGTTTGCTGCAGCTGTATAGATTCTGTAGATTCATACCACTATGCGTTTTACATTGAACCATGGTGGGAACAAATCTATGAATGAAATCATGACAATTCATTGATTTGTTACATTCCTACGACCCGGCACATGCACGTGACCTCCCAGTCTGCTGTGGTCTTGTATTTTTTTCCTCAGTGGGGTCAATATAGGACAGTAAAATAATGCCATTTTAGCTAAAAAATATGTTGTTTTCCCCACATTTAATCCAGATTTCTCAATCAGCATCATGTCACGAGATGAAAAATCCATTCAGATCTCTCACAGAAGCAGTACAATGCTTAATGGTCTGGGATGGTCCACGGAATCGGATTTCAGAGAGCTACTTCTTAAGATGCCTTCAAGACTCAGCCAACAAAGTATGGGGCAGCATTTGCCTGCCGACTCTGCCGTCTGAGAGACATGTTCATCGTATGACAAACCAACATTTTAATTCTCAGAGCTGGATTTTAGCCAATTGAAGTGCAAAACCAGAATTAATGTAATTTATTGTATACATTCATTGGTGGCTTACCATTAAAACCATGAACTCACTACCCTTGAAAACCAAGTTTAATCATAGACAGCTGAAACCCAGATTCGCACAGGATCTTAGTGGTGCCACCTCACCACTCTGACCTCCGAGCCACCCAGCCACCTCCAATGTATCATGTATTCAAATGGTGCACGTGACACCCCATGCTGTGAATTATGGCGTGAACAATGAATGGCATAGTTTGTGAATTACCACACACTGTTCCGCACGTGTGTGTGTGTCTGTGTGCGTAGGTTTATGTGGCACAGCGGTTATCATGCTGTGTTACAATCCGTCGACCTGAGTTCGATTCCCGCTAATGGCCAACATCAGTGACGATTATCTGAACCGATCCTGTACCTCCCCTAGGTCGACTCATCCTCAAATGAGTATGTAGTGCGATGTGTAAACATAGCCACTAGGGAGAAAGTAAATGAAACTTTTTTATTTTTACCAGGTAAGGCCCACTGAGCTATGTAACTCTTTTTTATAAGCGACTATGCCACAAATCATAGCTCAACGAAGTAGCTTATCATGTGGAAATGTATAGCAGCCAAATGCTCTAAGCGCATGTTTCTAAATGTGGAGGGAAAAACCAAAGGACCTGGAGAAAATCCATGCGGCCACGTTGAGAGAGACATGCAAACTCCAAATATACAGGCAAAGGTGGCCTGGCGTGGTGCTGGCCACCCACCCCCTCGTGTACTGTGCCGGCCTTGTACACGTACAGCACTAAAAGCACTTGCCCCAAGAGTCTATTAAAGCTATATGGGGGTTCTTTATCTTTGCAGGTGTACGTGCCCGGACGCTGCTCGGACATGCTTAAGTGGAAGCCTCCAAGCCAGAACTCGGTGGATTTCCGCCTCAAAATCAGCAAGATCGGCGGCGAGGGGTGAGTGGGGTCAATCGAAAGTTTAAAAGATGAAGGTTAAAGTGCAGCCCTCAAATGTTTTGCTCAGGCGGAATGGGCGTCCACAAAGAGGATGTTCAATAGAGCCCCTTGTCGAAGGTGTTTTGGCCTACTCTTCCACGTTAGCCGGATGTCTTGAAAGCGGTTGGAGTAACTTAACTTTTTTCCCCACCATACGCGACCTGCCAATCGACTCACGGTGCACCCATTAATTCTGATGGGTGGACAGAGGCATTGTGGGGGAGGGTGTAGGAAAACTTGATCATGGTTGCACTTGCCGGCCCCGAAATTGCAAGTCCAATGTGCCCATCATTATGCCATGGCAGCATCTGGGCATCCTGTGGAAAGCTTTAATTTAAAAGAAAGTGGAAGGTAAAGAACATAAAGAAAATAAATTGTCCCGTAAGGGGCGAACACTTTGCGTGCAGTGCTACCTTGCCAATATGCATTCAATCAAGAACTGGCAGATTCCAAATAAACTTCTGTGTATATTATAAAAGAAGGTAGTAAATAGACAAGAGTTTGTCACCATCTAAACATAAAGTAACATTTCAGTTCCATCGGCCTTCTTGGGCCAGTGTTTTTAAGTAAAGTTTGCTGAATCAGACAAACTGAAACAGATACTTTTGGAAAACAGGTCCAGGAGGTCCAAAGACCGATGAGCTCGTGAGATTTTCTTTCATTTCTACAAAAGTGTGGTAAAGCATACCTACACCTAGATAACCTGCAGTTCCTTGGTCGTTGAATTACAAGGATGTAAACAGTATAAATCACAATGTCAGTCTAGTATGCTTCTTATGGATTACTTGTGTCTCTCCTCGTTGTGATTCTGTGGCCATTGAGTTGTGTGCATACAGGACATCAGTTAAATATGCGTCGATGTTGTATGCACATGATTCATGTTGCACAATCAGTTCTGTGTGAGACATGGGCTGGCAACAGTGAGGATGGGTGTTGAGCCAATGTGTATTCTGGGAACGGTGATGTATTGATTTGCACACTACGCAACAAACCGGACATCTGACTAAGATTCACAGCCATGGCTAGCATCAGTGACTGCTAAACTGCTGCAGCACCTCCCCTAGGTTATCTTAGCCTTAATTGAGTACCCAGTGCCAGTGTGTTATGTAAACATTACCGCTCTTAGCATGTCGTGTGTGTGACATTACCCTCTTGGGCGCCATGTTGGCCTTCATGGGTGGTCACGGACAGCACTTGTCCCAACATTCTGTGAGGTTAACCTGTCAATCTTTTGTCTTTGCGTGTGTTTGTGCTTGTGTTTGTGCATGTGCGTGTGTTAAGCTTGCTGACGAAGACCATGGGGCTCCTGTATGTGGGCCAAAAGGACACTCCATTTGCACAGATGAAGGTATTCTAATGCGTGACACCATTATGCAAGTAGAGTAGACTCTCGATAAACCGCGCGTGTTTTATCTGATTGGCAGATTAACTGCACGCCTGAGATTTTTTACACGAATTAATAACTCATGGATTTTCAATTCAGCCAAAATTAATACGATAAAAACAGTTATATATTGTTGGAAATATTTATGGCAAGTCACGTGCTTAAGCGAAAACAATGTGTGCTCCGGTTAATCTGAAATCCACTTGATCACTTCTGCAGTACAGTAGTTGCATATCTTTACAGCAGTGGGCGGAGTTTGGTTAATGTTGATTGGCGTGGCTCTGCTATCAATCACTTAGTGGGGGCAGTCTTCTGCACGAAAACAGGAAAGTGTTATCACTGAGCACGTGCATAAATCGCTCGTTTTTTTGGTGTTTGTTCTTATGTATACCTATATTCGTGGTTTTTGGCAGAGATCCTTACTTCAGCTCTTCACAACTTACGTAATTCTGAGTTTTGTGAGGAAAAATAAATATGGAACACACGTTATTGATGTTGTGTGGGAGTTTTTATCAGTTAGTCCCGACGTGCCCTAGGTCTGTCTGCATGCAAATGCATTTTGCATTGTTGCATAATGCACCTTCACCTATCAAAAAAGTGGGTCATTCTCCTGCTATTAGTGTGAATATATGAGGTTTGTCTCTATGTGTGTGGGTGTTACGACAGGTGCTGCAATGTGGTTGACGTATCATTCATGTCGTCCCCACAGCGTCTGTTTACAAAAGCGAGATATTTGACTGCTATTCACAAAGGAGCCAATGGCACGAATGTGAATGAATGAACGGGGCCTTCTCGTATGTGATTGTTCCATCAGGGTGGAAGCTACAAAACGAGATTGGTTTGTCAGGCTCAATGCCTTTCGACATCCATTCCCGCGTTGTTGTTTTTTTGCACGTTTTTGTGTTTTCGGTCACCGCGATCGCCTTGCGTGAAACTCCTCCAGGCCACCAAGGAGCTCCGGCAGTACGACAACAAGATCATCGAGTGCAAGTTCAACAACAACGAGTGGCTGTTCATGAGGCAGCGCACTGACAAGAGCTTCCCAAACAGCTTCACCACTGCCATGGGTAAGCGGTGCATATTCAACCAATCTGTGGACAAGCACCATGCACAGTGTGTGTGTGTACGGTAGTGTAGCGGTTAGCGCGTTGCGCTACGAAGCCAGTGACCCGAGTTCGATTCCCGTTCCCGGCCAACACCAGTGACGATATTTGAACCGGTAATGGGCCTCCCCTAGGTCGACTCGGCCTCAAGTGAGTACCTAGTGTGGTGTGTAAACATCACAAGGGAGACAAGGCGGTCGGGCGTGGTACTGGCCACCCACCTCATGTACCGTTCCGGCCTTCATAGGTGCTCGCTAACAGCACTTGCCTTAACAGTCTGTTAAGGCTATACGGTGGATCTCTGTGTTACGGTTTGTCTGCTTGTGTGAATCTTGTATGGCATGCCTTTGTATGTGTGTGGGTATACTGTTTGGTATACATTTGTACATAGTGTATGTTGAGTGAGGAGTGGTAGTATAGTTAGCACGTCCACGCTATGAACTCGGTGATCCGAGTTCGATTCCCGCTCACGGCCAACACCAGTGAGAATAATCTGAACTGGTCCTGGGCCTCCCCTAGGTAAACTCGGCCTGAAATGAATATCTGTTGCAGTGTGAAAACATTGCCACGTGGGAGACAAAGGCGGGCGGGCATGGTGCTGGCCACCTACCTCCTCGTGTTCTGTGCCGACCTTCGTAGGTGCTCGCTAACAGAACTTTCCCCAAAATGTTTGTTAAGGCTACATGGGAGATCTTTGTCTTGTTGTTGGTATAGTACAATTGGTGTGGGTGCTTTTAGGGTATATATCATGTATCTTGTGCAGAGAGTGCCTAGTTTGTATGGTGCTCAGTAAGGGTGTGGAGTGTCTATGAGATCTTGCGTGTTTGTGCTGTGTGTGTGTATGTATGGTGTGTGTGTGTATTTGTGTGATGTGTGTTGTGTGAAGATGTGGTATATATTGTGTGTGGTGTGGGTGTGGTTATCAATGTATGCGGCATATTGTGTGCGTGTGTTTGACCATATACTTAACTCGCTACTAAAAGCATTCTCACTTACAAGATAATCAATAGTGTCTTCGTGAAGAATATAAGTAACAAAATAAATAAACATAAAACACGCCTCCATCCCATATCTGTCCATCCACATAAAAAAATAAGTACATTTGTCCACCATCAGCCACATGGCCTTCTGGGATTGAATTTGTTTCACTAGCATTGATTTTAATACAACTCTGCGTAACAATCTATGTGCATTTGCTGCTGCGCATATGCACAATTGCACAATCCTCTACCGATGTATTTGCATAGTGAAGGTTAGTCTGCACGTTCAAAACCCACTCTCAGTGAGACTCTCAATGCCTGTATGCAACGCCTCCTGCTGTAACGGGCTGCCTCGGGCCTGCCCTTCCCACCAGGAGGTAGGTGTGAAGGGGTCTAACGCGTGCATTAGCAAGAGCATTCATACATAACCCGCGTACGTGACGCCACACCGCCACTGTTTTGAGCATGTGGGACACTAGACAGTGCGTTAATTCGCTTTATCTCCACTTTACCCAAGCTTCATATTGTTGTGTTTACTCTAATTAGTATCACTCATTAGGTGTTTATCAGCTCCTAACCCCCACCGCATGGCCCTCTGCAGTTGACTGCAAGGCCAGGGTAAGACTTGAAAGGTAATTGGGGTGATGTTCGCCATAGGTTGGTGTCCTTTTGATTTGTATTTCCTGGCACGTTTTTGGCTCCCCGGTGGATTCTTATGCACAATTAAATTCGTTCAGCACGTCACATCGAGGCAAATGTGTTTTAATGACTCAGTTCCACTTGAGGTTAAAGTAAATAAATGTCGTATAATTTTGCATGTGTGTGCATGCATGCATACATAAATACATTCAAACACTCCTTATTAAAGGCATTGGCCACACATCCCAATGCAGAAGCTTCCTGAAAAAAAGACTTGAGATTTAGTGAGACTTTCCTATGGAAACAAATGTTATAACCTGGTGAGAACACGTTGAAACTGTATATATCTTTTTTTTGTTAATTGTGTATACTGCATACAACTCAGATGTGCCTGGGTTGAACCTAGATCCTGCTTCGCTGGGCAAGCACCATGCATGCCAGGTTGTAATAGGTGGCTTCAGGGTTACATAAGTGGGCAGTGCAGAAAAATCTGTGGTCACGTGGATTTTTCTCCAAGTCTTACTGTTTTTCCCTCCGCAACATGCTTTTAGAGTATTTGGCTGCTATAAATGTCCACATGATAAGCCACTATGTTGAGCTATCATTTGTGGCCAGGTCGCTTCTGAAAAAGATATATATATATAGCTCAGTGGGCCTTACCTGGTAAAATAAAATAAAAAATAGTTTAGTTTTAGTTTCTATACTCTCCACTTTAACCATCCCATGCTGACCAGGATGGTGAAGTATGGTTAAATGCCCTTCCATGACTCGCATGGTGTGGGGAGGCCCTTCCCTCATCCAGCAGCAGATAGATGAAAACGGCCGTATATGTATGTGCTGTATAAGAGCAATGTTACAGTTCTTTGTGAAGAAGGCCTACATTCATTGTCTATTTGAGTAAGAAGCAAATTATAAACAATGGAGTTCATGGTCTTGCTGGCAGTGTAAATCGTGCTCCATTCTTCGCTTTGTCCACCACCCGGGCCTTATCTCACAGTCACCCCAATCGTATGCTATGTCTGTCACCGCACAGCACCAATCTATTAAAATGTGAATGCTTAGAAGAGAAATACAAGGTCTGAGGGGGTCATAATTTCAATAAAAAACACTTTTTTGTCAAACTCTCATTTTGTATTAAAACCCTCGGTTTGTTAGGTGTCATGTTAAACTAAATCAATGCATAGTAATTTCGGCGAAGCTTGTAATGCACATGAGAAGATGGAGAAACTTGCAGCATGAAGGATTAGAGTTGTCTTAAGAATATTACCAATTATATATTAAGCCTAATCTTTTGCTCACTCTTTTTCCCCACTTCGCATTTGCCAACTTTTAATTAAAAATCTTTAAAAACGGTGCATGGAACAGGACTAATAAGTGAAGTGCTTTGGTTATCTTTATCATAATACCGTTATTTACAATTAAACACGTTTTTTTCCAGGCAAATCTGTCCGTGCAATTACACTTTCAAACAAAGCCATGCGGGAGCTCACAGCTTTCATTATATGAGATGTAGCTGATAGTGCTACAAGATGGTCAGTGGATATCATGAAAACAATTAGCTTTTCGAGCTATATGGAATTTGTATTGATATCTTGTTGTATTGCTTGAGTTTTCTCCAGATATACCAATTTCCTCTGACACTTCACTGAAAATATTCCAATTCAAGGCCCTCTTGAAAAATAATTTTGAGGAACAGTAGGGCTTTCCTACTTAACAATAGCGTATTGTATTGACTCATAATTAGTTGTATTGGGTTAGATCATGTTGTTATATACATTGAACTTTATATGAAAGCCTGCATATGATATTAGCTTATTGTATTTTAACTTCAGTGATTATCCACAGTTATAGTTTTAGTATATGTATTTTTCAGTGAATCTCCACAACCAGAAGTCCTTCCACAGTAAAACTTGGTTTAAAATTAAATTTGCACACTTTTTCTCTCACAACTTTAAGCAATTCATGTTGATAACTTTTTTGTTACAGTTAAAAATAAATACATTTAAGCAAATCTGTTCAGAAGTCGATAGCTAAAGTAGACTCACAGCATAGGTGAATACATAAATAAATACGTACATCATATTAATTATTCCATGTATTGCTCCCATCTCATTCATATTCATGAGCGTGCGTGACATCTTCCGTGCTGAGGGGTGTCGCGCAAGACACATTGACGTCGCAGAGTGATGTCACTTTCATGTGACAACCATGACGTCATGTGCACGTGTGCAGTCACACACTTCGTCATCAATGTAAAACACTTCACGTATGTGAGAAGCGAAAAGTGGAGGTGTGGACAACAGAACAAAAATAAATAAGCAAATTATACAAAAGCAAATCCGGTAGCTCCAACCAAGACTTTGGGAGGCAAGAGTTAAGGTATTTATTTACATTGGAATAAACTTCAGGCGTTGGTCTAAAGTGGCCGCTTTGTTTAATCACATATTTACGTATATACATACAACAACAGCCACTGTTGTTGTATGTATGTAGTGTATGTTGAACTTCTTCCGCAAAAAGGTATCCAACCATGCTAATCGGATGTGCGGGGGAAGGACAAACTAAACACAAGAAGCAGTTCTAACGCAATGAGTTTTCAATCTAGATGATTTAAAAGCGCACAGCTCCAGTGGCTTCCTGATATCAGAAGGAAGGGCATTCCAGACGGCCGCAGAAGCGCTTAAATGCGATGGGTTTCTGCCGCCACCGGCAGTGAACCGGCCCTTGCTTTCATCCATCACATGTGATCCGCCACATGAACGTGATAACTGGACGCACGCTCCGCTGAGTGCTGCCACGCTTCTTCCAGCCGCCTGCTCTCGGACCCAATCTCATTTCCACATGATGTGGCAGAACCTCACGGCCCGAGGCTCCCTCCCTCATGCCACATTTACTCCTGCATTTCTCTTGAGCGCAGCCACCGTGTCCACATTGACCGCTGATTGTGGGCGCTACGTCCGCTGAGCGATTGCTTGTACAAACCCAACCCAGCCCACGCCACCTAAAACCCAATGTTCATTTCTCTCTGGTCATTTAAAATAAATTGTAGGTTTCCTTTTTTTTTAGGGACGGGGGGTTCAGTAAACAAATTTCCCACTTCGTCTTCCTGAGAAACTCTTCAGCTGCGGCAGACGGGCAGCTGTGAGAATCGAGAATCGGTGTGCTTTTGGAGCCGAGAATGATTGAAGCAGGTGCACATATCTATTTGTGCTGGGTGACAATGGTGGGCTTGTTACTGGATTCTATTACATATCATAAGGTATTGCCTATCGGTCCCCTGTGTCTCACCCCGGCACAGGGAATACCCTGGTATTTATCAAATATAAGGGATACCTAGTTTTGAGCTATATAGGACATTGGGCAATACATTGAGCACTTGTCTTGTGAAATGGGAAATTCCAGGGTAATGTGACCCCGTTATTGACAGGCATTGTAAAGGCATAGTCATTAGTGTAACAGCACTTCTGGCACCGGTAACTTTTTCACAATGTTCATTAGTGAACTAATGGCTGAACGCTCACCACGTACAAGTAGATCGAAATGTGAACGTAGAACCTCAAAGAAACGGGCTCTGAATTCTGACACCGGCGTTAGCCTCCTGAGCCACCCGACCCCAGGTCTTGAACTCGGCTTTCTAGCCCAACTTGCGAAGCAAAAAAACTTAATTCTTGAGCGCCATACAGCACTCGGCCTCCTGTTTACAGTAACGACTAAATTGTAATGAGCGGTGGTAGGTCACTGAAATGTGACACTCGCAATTTTATGTGCTGGCCACACAGTAGACCTAATGGATCAATCCTTGTGCTGTAGGTGCATTGCGTTAAAGGTGAGTTGGGTTATAGATTATCTGCATGGACGTCGTGTTAGGGGGAAAAACGGACTTGCTTCGACGGCCTTAATGGGCAAAGGCGACAACGTTAATGGGCACTTTAACTGTCTGTACACGTGTAGATTTAATTAACGATGCCGCATTAATACGGAACAAGTGTAGTTGACTGTAAAATCAAGTCTGCGGAAAAAGTGGTTTAGTGGGGAGGGGGGGGTTTTCTTCTGGAATTTAAATAATTATATTTCCTGCCATTTTGGAGTGTGCTGGTGTTGTGTCTGCTTGGTTGCAGGGCGAACGCCTCTCTTTGGCTGCTAGTCCTCAGGGTTCCATATCAGTACGGTCCCTGATGCTGACTTATCTTCGCGTGTGCACGGAGAGTCACTCTCCTCTAACCCCAGCCTATGAGCCAGATTTGTTCTTCAGGCATGATGCATCGCTTGAATTGGCGAAGCGTCTCTGACTTATAGTTGTGCCGTTGACTTGGACCCAAGCTATGCGGATCTAAGGGCCGTGTTGGAGCTGTGGAAGCAAAGTGACTTACTTCAGGCGAGTTGGTTGCATGCCGGGGGGGGTTAAGGGCTGAAGAGGCTGCCAAGGAAAATAGCGTGTAAGTGCATCGTTGGCTTCTCCCTTTTGTGTCTTATGAATAAAGATGCCATGGGAGGCTACACTAAAAGCACACAGAGAAGGAGCCCCACTGATACCGTATTACAAAGAGCCAAGTCACTCAACAGGAGGGCTGTGGAGGATGGCCCTGAATTGCAGACACAGCAGCCGGTAATGTCACCGTGCCCCAGACATCGTACGTGACCCAATCTGTCTGGCCCTTCTAGGTGTGTGCGAGAGCATCCAGTTTCCCGTCACCAAGGAGATCCTTCTGGACCACATTGACAAGCATCGGTACAAATCAACCGGCGCTTCTGCCGCACCCGCTGCACCGCACCATCATCACCAGCAGCATCACCAACAGCACCAGCAGCATCACCAGCAGCAGCACCAGCAACCGCCAGCCCAGCAACCACCGACAGTCTCGTCAAACGCCAACCACGCCGCCGGCGTGAAACGCCCGAGCGCGGACGAAGAATCCCTGATGCCGCCGCCCCCCGCCAAGCGGTGATCGGGCGCGAGCATCTGGGCCATTGGCACCATCGCTTCAGGCGCTGCCCAACGCGCCGGGGCTATGTTGACGAAGGGGTCCTGCGGAGATGAAGGCTGCGTGAGCAAGGAAGGGAGGGAGTGTCGACTCGTGCCGCAGACCACATGACCCCCCCCCGCCCCCACCGCAGCCTCCGCATGCCCTTTTTGCAAGTTTTGGTTGTTTTATGTTTTATTTATGCTCATCTCCTCACTGTTACAAGACACATCTGTCGTCCGTGAATGCATCACAAATGGCTAGACCATATGAATCTAAATTTGTAAGTGTACGCAAGGCAATCTGGCCAGGGATTCATGCCTTAAATGTCAAGATATTCAGATCGGTGTATTAACGGTTTGACCCGGGGTTTTCCTGCACAGGAAGATGAACTAAGTGGGGACGAGGTGGGCCTCCGAGGTTTCTCCGTTGTGTTTCGTGCAGCGCTTCGCTTCCCGGTGGCCGGCTCACTCTTTAGAGGCCCTCATCGAAGCGAAAAAGAAAGCAACCAACGTGTACAAATGCTTCCCTCTGCATTGATCCAGTGCTATCGTGTACAGATACTTTAGAGCCTGGCAGAAGGCTATGGTGAAACAAAATAATTTCTAATGCGGGATAGAGCGAGACCCAAAGGCAATTCGTGTACGGGGACCGTCTGCTAACCGCAGGCTTGTTTGTCCCATCATGTTAATTGCCGCTCCGTTACCCGCACGATGTCGTCCTCGGCAGCATTGAAATGCACACCACGTCCGCGCCTGTCTGCGCTGAGCATACAGACTTACTGCATGAGGACCTACGGAGAGGTGTGTGTATGCGTGCGTTTCTGTCTGTGTCCCTGTATCTGTGTGTGCAAGTTTTTAGATTTATAAAAATAATAAGAACGTACGTGGTTTTTTTTTTCGCCCGGTGCGTGTGTTGGGCAGGTAGCGCCCTAATGCTTGGTTTACATAGTTGCAGGGCCAACGGCACTTGCTGTGTTTTATTTGCAAAAACCCACAGTTCCAAACCCAGAGGCCACAACACTCCATGCATGACCAGCCTGCCCCAACACATGAAACAATCAATGTTTGTCTGCAGAAGTGCATTTCAGAAGCTCTCAACTCTGCTGCATAGGGATGCAGCTCACTCCAGTCTTCCCGTGTCAGCTCTCCTCACCCACACAGGTTTAAATTATGTAACGTGCATTAGATTCTATTGTATCTGTTGATGGGGGGAAAAAAAAAAACGGCGTATGAGCAAGATGCCACTTCAAAAGACCCTGGCTCTTTGCTCTGCACTCAAGCCCTCAAATTGGGCAGCAACACTGAGTAACCCTGAGGCTCCATGAGCCAAATTCCGAGTAGTGAAACTCTAATGGACTTAAAATTATGCAGCTCAGCATGGTTAATCAAAATCAACAGATAATAGCGTCCCATTTAATTTATTTTGATTGGGAGTGGGGAGGTGGAGAATGTACTCTTTGGCAGCGTCAGCCTTTGAGTGTTAATTTGTAAATGTTCATTATCTGCGGTTTACGTTGCGTGGCTAACTGGTCTTGTGGGGCAATCCTCTGCCTAAGCTCACCATCTATGCTGCACCGGGAAGGGCAAGGACACTTGGGGATGCCCAGATTTTGTGACTTTACTATCAGAGTACAAAATCAAAGAAAAATAAACAGTGTAATCACGTTTTCATTTTTGCAGAGGCCGATTTATTGCCGCGTCCGGGATTTTGGAAATGAATTATTTGTTTCGTGGGAGTAAATCAAGGGCATTGTCCTTGTTGAACAAAGTTCGAAAGTGGTAAACAAACGGCACACTTCCCGTGCACCGCAAAAGTAGTTGGTAATGGGCAAACGCGCATCACTGCAATTGCTTGCTCAAACCACTGCTGGCAGAAGGGCCTCAAACTAGCGGTAGCTCTGGAGAGCCCCTCTACATGATATCTGGCCTACTCTTTCACGCTGGCCAGACATCTCAGAAGAAGTGCTGGTATACACGCTTTACCCCACCACACGCCAACCTGTTGATCGACTGTTGTGCCCATTAATACTGCTGGGTTGGACGAGGTGGAGGGGAGGGAGAGATGTTAACTACCGCGCTTATTATGCAGGAGGTTGTGGTTTACATGTCTCTCTCCCCGTGATCGCGTGGATTTTTCTCCGGGTCCTGCAATTCTTCCCTCCACATTTAGAAACGTGTTTAAAGTGTTTGGATGCTATACATTTCCACATAATAAGCCACTTCGTTGAGCTATCATTTGTGGCCAGGTCGCTTCTGAAAAAGAGAAATATAGCTCAGTGAGCCTGACCTGGTAAAAGAAAAATAGATTAGCTTGAGTTAAAAAAAAAAATCCATTATCTCACCTACCATGACCTGAGATCGAACTGGTGACCTCTGAAAATTCCAGTGTGCTATAAACCATTACCACCACAGCAGCAATTCCACTTTAATTGGGTAAATGTATATATTAATATGTAAATAATTGATGCCTCATTTCCAAGACCATTGGGAACTATGCTGGCCCAGTGCTTGTCAGCCAGCCAGTCTGGGGGAGTCTTTGCTCCCTTGACACCAGCTCATGCTGGTTTCCAATTAATACCAGAACTGTGACCCTGAGCTCTCTTCTCACACCAGACCGCATGCGTAGAGCTGGGTAGACCACAAGAACAAGTCATGACACACAGGGTCAAGGCAGAAGAAATATACACGCGTATCATGTAATTGAAGTCACTTGGTTCGACCTCCTTGCCGTGATAGTGTTAAATCTACATGGTAGAAAATCACATCCCTGGACCTCCGATTAGCACGGTTGGCTACGTACGGTGCAAAAGATCTTAAACATGCAAAACAGAAGTTAACTATTCTACACCAGCACACGTTGGTATTTTAAATAAACTCTGTTTCAAAAGGAACGTATGTTTAAGATCACTTCCTAACCACCGCTACTTGGCCTAAGAGGGTAGGATGTTGAAGGAAAGGGTAGGAAGGACTATGTCAACAGAGTTGAACGGCTCTTTGTAGTTTGAGGACAAAACTCGGTCCTGGTGCTACTGTTGACTTGCTCCGTGGCTGGTACGGCCTTGTGGGCAAGGAACAGAGGCATTAGAATGGAAGGGATTTACATTCTGAGAGAGGCTGTCTGACTTCAGTGTTGCTGCCTGCCCACTCTCCATATATCTATGATTCCCAGTATTCTCCATTTAAATGTAAATTAGGTTGTGTGATGAATTGGCACGCAACTGATGATTGTTAAAGACGGAAATTTGCATGAACCCCGGGGTGTCAGAGCAATGGGTTTTGGGAAAGTTGCAGGCAAATTGCCTGGTTGGTGAGTTAGACATTTGGGCATGCAGTTACTTCGGGACAATGTGTATATTTTTTTACAATTTAGTGCTAAAATATGAAACTGGGGATTTGAACGATGGTTAAAACGTATCTCTGGTGTGTTTCGTGTTGTACCGCCTGTTGTCCGGCGTGATGTCCGACGTTTCGCTCCACGTTTCTGGGAGCAAACCGTCGGACATCATCCCGAACAACACGCGGAACAACCCAAAAATACACAGGAGAGCTATATAGAACAACTACAAAAAAAACACCGACACAGAAGCGATGCTTACAATGACAATGGATGCAAATGCACAGCCTCATCATCTGCCCTTCTGCTTGGCACAGTGTGTACTGAATGGATTTAGAATTCTAATTTGAGAGCTATCACCACGATGCCGGACAACGAAAGCTTCCAGCAGGTTTTACTTGCAGCTACGGTTATGTGGAACTTAACGTTTGAGTTTCACACTTGGGAAAATATATATATCCATGCCCCGCTCCTCCTGCTGTCTTTTTCACAAGCCATCCCCGGGGCGAAAATCAGTTTTCGTCACGGGCGAGTTGCCACAATTAAAAATGTGACCGTGCGAATTTTGAGCCGTGTGGCTATTTCCTATAGATTGTTTAATCTGTACGAGTGTTTTTTTTTTTTGGCAGCAGGTATTTTCTTTCGTGGCTGTCATTTAGCAACTGAAATTGTATGATCGTGGCGTATTGAATCTTTATTCCGTGTCCTCAGGGTGCAAATGTTTGCATTCGTGTTGACTTAACACTGAGATGTGCTGTTGCGTGTTTTAATAAACGTTTAAAATTCCCTTCCGTCCCCGAATACACGATCCACAGTCCTTAACTTTAGTTTCCATCATGCTTGGCATTGTCTTGTGAAGCGTTGGAACGTTACGCTTTGTTTTTATGTTTCTAATATGGCTATAGACTTCATCTGTTAAAATGGGCCCTCGATCTTAGATGCACTTTGTTAGAATAATGCATTCTTAATATGCACAAATAAATAACTGCAGTCCAGAATGTGTTTTTATAGCTTTTTTTCGGCCTGAAATTTGGTATTTTTCGTATTTGCTGTTTTGACATTTAGTCGTTGCTGTTGGGACATTTAGTATTTGCATGAATTTTCGTGTTTGGTTATTTCATTGTTGGTAAGCATTAAAATGCAGTACAATTTGGATTTACTGTGTGTTTCATTATGATTTCAGACGCTAATCTTCGAATTTCAGAAAAAAGGAAAACAAACTTTAAACTGGGCTTTTCATTAATGTAATACCTGACTAATGGAATAGCATGAACATGCTTGTGAAAAAAAGTCTCACCTTTGTTCCCATGTATGCCGCTGGACGAGAGGTGATGGGCGGGGCTTAGTAACATCGGCATTATCACCTGCATCACGCTGGGCGTGGCTTGTCGGGGGTTGCCTGCCTTCAGAAGGCAGGATGTCTGAGTGGTTTTGCAAGAGTCCGAGTAATTGGCCACAAAATAAGTAGTCTTATAATTTCTAGCCAATACATCATTATCTTCATCGACCATTCGTTTCAGCTCAAAACAACCTATTAAACTAATCATGTACGCATTTTAAAATGTCTATCATGGTGTGTGTGTGTGTGTTGTTGATAATGCGTTTTTTTTTAGCTTAAAACTATGGGATTTTTATTTACAAAGCCTTCCAGCTATCTCACAATAAGGCCACATTTGAGCACATCTTATGCCAGATTTCTATATATATTTAAACATATAGCGTCGCACAGTTATAAAGGGAACCCCAGAGTGGTTTAAGTCAATAGCCTGCTCTGGTCGGAATGTGTCTCAGACCTCAAAGAGTTGTCACTCAACCATGTGGAGGTGTGAGCATGTGGGTTTGATGTTAAGAACCGCTGCTCGATTTATCCCCTCAATAAGGTGACGCAACTTGATGGCTTCTCTGCTCACATCCTCTGCGCTTCTGTCGTGTTCTTGTTAACTGCAAAACGGTGATAAAACAGATGCACGACGCTAAAGACAGCCCATGAATCGACTCAAAACCACCGAGGCAGGCTCTGTTCGTAAGCACACGTTCAGATTGGCATTGCATAGTATGCGCCGGTGGTGGTGGTGGTGTCAGCACCAATGCACGCGCTGCCACTTTTAATCACCCACGTGCCGATGTTGACTTTGCACCAGGTACTCGGATGAGAGGAGAAGACCGTGCTAGTTTCGTTCTTCCAGCGCCAGTGTTTTAGGAATGTGACTATACCTCCACTATCTCCCCAAAACGTCACCTCTGTAATGTGTGTGGATTTAATCTTTGAATAACTCACTGTGCAGCCTTGCATTTGCTTGCTCACGCCACTGCTGGCAGAAGGGCCTCCACCCGAGAGGCCCTCTATGGGGTATTTGGCCTACTCTTCCACTGTGACCAGACACCTAGGAAGAGAGATGTGAATACCCACAATCAATATGAATTGTCATGATTCATTTCGTTCACGTTTGTATTGTCTGCCTTGTATGGTCTGTTGTTTTCTGTGTCACGTTTATTCCGTTCGTCTGCGATTGTCAATGGTATACATTTGCGTATAATATGAATACATCAGAAATAATGCATTCGTACACGCAGTGGTTTGGTGTATCGTAAAGCTTTAGCATCTCTTTGATGCATCAATCGCTACGCGCGCATAGACGACGATGTGCACTGCCAGGAATAGAAAGAAGCTCGTTGTCCAGCTTTTGTAGCGAGCTTCCACCAACAAGCTTTTCATTTTCCCCGACACGCATGCTCGCACGCATTTCACGGCACAACATTTGCATGTTCGTCTCATCATCGGCGGGGCATTGGCCGTACACCGTCTTCCAGCAGCGAGCCAATACAAACGTTGACATCATGGGACCTCCATTGCCAGGATATCAAAATATAACAATAGGTTTTACCGTTTCTGGCAATACCACAGGTTTTGATACTGGCAAAGGAGGTCTCATGATGTAGCTGCTCACCCAGAGCTCTCAGTGTCCTGATCGTGGAATTGTCTTTGTGCTGTTCGCCTTTTGGCGTCCTCTGGTCTAACACCGTTTGAGACGAGGCTCTAAAGAAACCTGTCTCTGGTGTGGACCAATCAGTTTCAAAGACAATGCACCACATACTGTCAGAGCATGTTTTTGTTTGCATGTTCACCATAGTATATGTGGTTCATGCAGACATGATTCCTTGCAAAAGGTTTCCGTTTGGTGTTGTAACATCTTAACACAACTGTTTCATTGCCAGAAAGGTTAAAGCCTATTCTCACAATAACT
Source organism: Entosphenus tridentatus (assembly GCA_014621495.2). Lineage (NCBI taxonomy): Eukaryota > Metazoa > Chordata > Hyperoartia > Petromyzontiformes > Petromyzontidae > Entosphenus > Entosphenus tridentatus. Next base: position 5,181,246 of record CM025673.2, read on the forward strand.
AATATTTAAAAATACTTTTTTAAAAACACGCTTTAATTAAATGTACCCTACTCGTAATGGCAAAACTCCACGACTCCAGGAAGTGGCCCGAAGCTTTGCCATAACGTTCGGGACCGTGGTGATTTACAACCAACGTCAGTTGAGCGTGGACAATTGGACCCAAGCTGAAACATAACATATAAAAATGAATGTTTAAAAATACTTTTTTTTATATATGTACAGAATATAGTATTGTCATCAGTATGACATAAGTATACCAAGTTTGCAGTCGATACGACATTGTGAAGTAGGTTAAAATTGAGTTGCAAAATTTGAGGATACGACAACAGAGTGAGTTTATCAAAAGCGTGTAAAATAATGTTTAAAAATATATGTTTTAGATGTTTTATGATAGAATATAGTCTTGTCATCAGTATGACATAAGTATACCAAGTTCGCAGTCGATACCACATTGGGAAGTGGGTTAAAATTGAGTTACAAGATTTGAGGATACAACAACAGACAGAGTGAGTTAAATAAATGCGTGTAATAAAAAAACGTTGACGCCCGCTCCGCGGATTGCAACATCTTTGGCATGCGTCGAACAAAGGCTACAGCTGGACTCCCTAAAAATAAATACAAATAAATACAAATCAATGCAAGATCATCGGCGGCGCAGCGCGCGACATTCCCGAGACGAGGGGCGAAGTTTTTTGGTTGAGCGCAATCTGAAGCAAGGGGCTGAAGCAGGGTACCGCTTTGAGCCTGCGTGTGTCGCGACACCAAGGCTGATCTATTTTGGAAGAGACTCACGCGCGCGTGTGTGTGTGTGTGCTCGTGTGTGTGGGGGAGCGGTTGTGTAGTAGCGGTTAGCGCGCCGCGCTCACGGCCACCAACACCACTGAGAATTATTATCTGAACCAAGGTCGTAGCCATGGAGTCAACATTGGGGGGGACCAGATCTTCCAGGAGGTCTGGGGGTCCCAACCCAGAAAAATATCTAAATTTGAAAACTAATTTCCTGGTTAAAATATTTAAAAAATCACTAACACATGGGATGGACTTTTATGTATTTTTTACAATAATGTCTAATAGTGTATTGTATTACATTGCTCTGTTTTTACCTTTTTTTTGCATTTCTTGCTTCATTGTATGTAGTGTTTGAGATTAGGGATTAATAAAGTACAACCATAACCACAATCATAAACAGAAATATATGCATTGATTTATTTGAAGACAAGTCCAGATATTGTGGCCAAGGTTTAGCTAATTGTTGTTTTTTATTTACATAGCATAGCAATTATAACTTTTTTAAATATTTTTTTTATCGCAATATATTGGGGGGGGGGGGGACATTTTGAGCATATTTGAATATTGAGGGGGATGTGTCCCCCAAATATATATTATAATTACGGCCTTGATCTGAACCGATCCTGGGTCTCCCCTAGGTCGACTCAGCCTCAAATGAGGACCTGCGTGCGGTGTGTAAAAACATCGCCGCTGGGAAGACAAAGGCGGCCGGGCGTGGTGTTGGCCACCCACCCCTTCGTGTGCCGTGCCGGCCTTCCTAGGCCTGCTCGCTAATAGCACTTGCCCCAACAGTCTGTTAAGGCTATACGGGGGATCTTTGTATTGTATTTGGAGAGTGGTAGTGTAGTGATTAGCTTACTGCGCTACGAACCGAGCGGCCCCGAGTTTGATTCCCACTCACAACCAGTAACAGTGGCAAAATATTTTAGACCTATACCCGGGCCTCCCCTAGGTCAACTCGGTTACTCAAATGAGTACCTGGTGCCATTGTGTAAACATCTCCACTTGGGAAGACAAAGTTAGCCGCGGGCATGGTCCTGGCCAAACAACCACCTCCTCGTGTGCCGTGCTGACCGTTTTCTCACGGACAGCACTTGCCCCACGAGTCTGTTCAGGCTATACGGGGGACCTTTGTGTTGTGTGCGTTGTGGTCTTGTGCACACCAGCAGGATTCGGAATTGTGTGTGCCGCCAACCGTGTTGCCATTCGTCACCTTACAGATAGACACGAGTGAGATACAAATGTATTGGAAAAGCATCACTTGCGCCCGTGCTGAAAAGAAATACTAAATAGTTTAGTGTATGTATTTTGTACAGGTAACAAGGCTCATTTTTAACAGTGACAACCAATGTGTCGATGTATGTCAAGCCAACTTTTGGTCGGTGCTAAATCAACACACGGGCGCGATAATATAGCAGCGCTAACTACGGCTCTATATCCA